>CM053789.1:230396302-230798802 GCA_028749045.1 Cupressus sempervirens | reverse complement strand
AACTGGCTACAGTACAGGAACTAGCATCTATTGAGATAATGGGTGTTGCACACATTGCATAATATTGTTATATTGTATTATTATTTTTTATTGTGTAATGTTGTATCTAAGAGCACCTAGATGGACGCCCAACATATAAAGATTCCCATGGGATATACTTGATGAGTTGTATTGTAACATTGTGATAATATTTCATGTAATTATTTAATATTGGATAAAAGAATTAAATTTTCAATATTAGATGTGGGATCAATGGGTTAGGTAGCACATGGTTTATGTAATACCACTTGGTAGTTTTGTGGGGCTTGCTACTATATAAGCAACCAGAAGGGTAGTTGTTGTGTGTGGAGATAAAAGGGAAAAAGACAAGAGTCAAGTGAGACAAGGCTTGACAGGTTAGCCAAGGGAGCATTTGTGAAGGTTGGAAGCATGACATGGGATGTGTGGATTCATGCTTGTTCACATAGATTGCTTGGTTGTGGCTATGGATTTGAAGGCTTCCATGGTTGTATTGCAATGGTATTTTTTCCAAATAATACATGGTGATGGATGATTTTGGAGCCCAAGTTTTTTCACACAATGAGGGTTTCCCAGGGTATATCTCGTGTCACAATTTTTATGTGTATGTTGTCCTATTATCTTGTATGTGGATTTTAATTGTATATTTATTTTAGATCTATTATGGGTTATGTAGAAATGGTTATATACTTTGTTGCAAGTTTCCTTACAAGTGGTATCAAAGCTATGGTTTTATTATTGTAACCCTAGATTGAATCCATGAGAATGCATGAGAGGATAAAAGAAAGGGCAAGATATATGAGTTTTTATTGCTGATCTGAGGGTTTTCGATTTGCTGTTATGATGAGATATTGGTGGATTTTGGGCATGTGAAATTGTTGGACAAATAGGTTTTTTGGATGTTTCATTTAAATGAGGGTTTTAGAGGGTAGCTTGCAAAAATGACCTAGGTAAAAACAGACCTCACCATTGGATTCAAGTTGACGTTTCCATAAATTTTGATATATAATGCCATGTTCAGAGGAAGTGAAAGAGTTTTTTAGTTTCAGCTTGTGATGGCTATCAAATTTAATCCTGTTGGAATTGATGTCACAAAAAAAAAAATTGCAATGAAAATGGTAGAAAGATTGTCTTAGTAAAGTGACCATAACTTTCTCTCAAGATATCAGATTTTAGACTTCTTACAAGCATTGGAAAGCTAATTTAGAGAACTACAATTTGATGTAGTTTTGGTTTTTGTGATTTTAACATTTTTTCAGATTTTAAGAGCCTGAAAGTTAGATGTTGTTCATTTTGAACATAGATTAGGGCATAACTTGGGCATATGGAGTCAAATTTTGGACTTCGAGTAGTCAATGAAAAGCTCTTGGAGAGCTTTACACATTGGTTCAGATTTGGTAGCATTGTGAGTTTATGGCATTATATGTTTGGAGATTTAAGATTTGATGTCATTGTATACTCAGTTCATATTTCAGATTGGTCTTATGATGATATGGTTATCAATGTTTGGTTTGGATATGTATGATGACTTGTTGGGTCTACAAGTTGTGGAGTGTTTTAAGTAGTCTATACTTATAGGTTGAATTTATGGCTTGGTTATGGGTTGTCTTTATCCATTGATCTTTCATTATTGATGCATATTCAAATTGGTGGCTTGAATTTGGGTTGTCTATGCCCTTAGTCACATGATTTGTTAATTTTTTCTTCATGTAGAAGGGATGAGATGTTGTTACCAAGTACAATCATGGTGGAGGATTGTGGTTGAATATTCTATGCTGTAGGTTGGACACTTTTAAGAGTCAGATGCTTGGTTCATGGATGTGATCATGGTGCCATAGATTTTGGCATGACATGATTGGATACATAGGTACATCCTTGATGTTCATTAGTTTGGATTCTTGATTTGGTTATGGTAGTATATCTTCTTGGTTGAGGATCATGGTTATTTGATTTCTTTTGAGGAGCTCATGATGTGCACTTTGATTTTTTTGATGGTTTGATGCCTTGGTTGATTCCCATGGTTAGAGGATGGTTTTTTATCATGATGTCATAGATAGCTTGGATACAAAGTTTAGTGGGAGCTTGTGACAGTGATGAGGTGACTATGCAAGATTAGTTCCTAGTTTGGTTTGGAGATCTTGGTTTCACTTGGTATTGACACTTGGTTGTGTGGGTGTAGACCTAGAGGATCTTCATATAGGAGATAGATTTTATGATGCCATAGGTGACTTGGTACCACAATTGAGTGAGATTTTTTTGGAATTAATATATTTATTGAGTGTTTGTATATGTTGGAGGTTTGTCTTAGATCTTGTTGCTCCAGAAGTGTTTTTGATATTTGCATGGTGCACTTGTTATCTTCATGGTGTGTGACGATGGTTATGTCTTGAGGACTCATGGGGTTCTTGGTTATCTTCATGGTGTGTGGAAATGGTTCTTCATGGTATGTGGAGATGGCTTTCTTCATGGTGTGTGGAGATTGTTGCATCTTGAGGACTTACAAGGTTCTTGGTAAGGGTGTGGTTTATGCTTTCATTTGACATGTTATCCTTGGTGTAAGAATGGTTTCATTATTATGTCATGGTATACTCTTGATACATGTTTAGATTTTTGACATTTTATAGTATGTTCATATGGAACATGTTATCTCTTTGGTTGAGATGGTTAGATCATATTGTCATGTTTATGTTCCTAAAGCCATGGTTTGAACTTTAACATTGATCTTGGTTTAGTTTCTTTGTATTGAGTACATTGATCATAAGTTGGATACTTCATGATATTGCTATGTTGCATTTGTAGTTGGCATGGATTGATTGATTATAGGTGCTCATAGATACTTAGAGACAGTGGTGATGTTGATTCCTCTTGGATTAAAGAAGTTTTTGTTGGGACAATTGATGGTTTTAGCAAGAAAGTCCAAGGGGTATTCACCTTATATGGATTTGAGAGGAGATTGTTCTTAGATGAGTCTTGGTTGGAGACTTGGATATCTTGATGAACATTCTCATTCCCCACTCTTGGTCTACTCGATGATTTGCTACTTGAGAGGTATAGCCCATTGTTTCTCTTAGGTGCATTATATTAATGCTTGTCTTTCATGGATATGGATCTTGAGTTAGTTCTGGAGGGTTCATTTGAGAGATGGTTTAGCATTGGTTATCTCCATTTGCATATGTTATTATGCTGATGTATTTTGGGAGATGGTTTTATATTGGACATATTCCTTGGTTTAAGAATGGTTTATGAGTTTGATTTTCTTGTGAGAGGCTTTCATCCATGATTAGTTATATGGAATGGTTTGGGTGTTGTTCAGGCTTCTTGTTGGGGTTTTATGGAGGAGATCATACTTGCAAGATTTACATCTAGAGGTGTGTGTAGAAGGACATGATACAGGTTATGATTTGCATGGTTTTTGCATAGTCAGGGTTATCTTCTTGGATGTTCAGTTTTGCTTACATTGGATTTGAAATTGGTTAGAGATTGTGATCACTAATTTGTGCTCATGTATGTCATGTGAGAGATGACATTGTTATTCATTTATCTCTTTCCTTTGTTCATTGTGGAGAACTTGGGAGAGCATTGGAGACTTTTTGTGAGAGTTGTTCTTGTAGTTTACTAGTTTATGTGTTATGGATTTCCTTGAGACTACATGGATTAAATTCTTTAAGATGTTGTGAGTGGATTGATTATAGATTTGACATTATCTTTTGCAGTGGGAGCTTCATGGTATATATGTGGCAGATATTTCTCTTGAGGCTTGTGATTGCAGATTATAGATTGCATATGTTGATGATGTGAGATTCACTTATTATACCTTTGGAGATATGGATGGTTGGATGAGTTTGGCACTTGATGTGGGTGCTATTTCAGCTATGGATATTTTGACAAATACAGATACATGGAATTACTTTTGGATCTGGTTTTTGTGCTTGGCATTTTAGTTGGTATAGGATTTTATGATCTTCTAATGTGACAGGTTGGGTGACTTTCTCGTTGGATGGCTTCTATGTATGTCTGGTGGCTATGGCATAATAGGAGGTGACTTCGTTCATGTTTGAGAAGTTGGATACTTTGATTTTGTTGTGGGTACTAAGATGGAGCACATGGTGTACTTTGATCCATGATGGTGGATGTTTTGGGAGGGATTGTTGCCTTGTTCATTTATGTGGCTACAAATTGACCCTATGCAATGTATACAACAAGTGGGAGATTGTTGAGATAATGGGTGTTGCACACATTGCATAATATTGTTATATTGTATTACTTCATTTTATTATGTAATGTTGTGTGGAGGAGCACCTAGATGGATGTGCAACATATAAAGATTCCCATGGGATATACTTGATGAGTTGTATTGTAACACTGTGATAATATTTCATGTAATTATTTAATATTGGAGAAAAAAAAATTTCAATATTAAATGTGGGGTTAATGGGTTAGGTAGCACATGGTTTATGTAATACCATTTGGTGGTTTTGTGGGACTTGCTACTATATAAGAAGCCACAAAGATAGTTGTTGTGTGTGAAGACAAAATGGAAAAATACAAGAGTCGAGCGAGAAAAGGCTTGACAGGTTAGTCAAGGGAGCATTTTGTGAAGGTTGAAAGCATGGCATGGGATGTGTGGATTCATGCTTCTTCACATGGATCTCTCGGTTGTGGCTATGGCTTTGAAGGCTTCCATGGTTGTATTACAATGGTATTTTTGCCAAACAATACATAGTGATGCATGCTTTTGGAGGCTGGGTTTTTTCCCTCAATGAGGGTTTCTCAGGGTATATCTTGTGTCACAATTTTTGTGGGTATGTTGTCTATTCTCTTGCATGTGGATTTTAATTGAATATTTATTTTAGATCTATTATGGGTTATGTGGAAATGCTTGTATTCTTTGTTGTAAGTTTCCTTACAGCAACCTCACTAGTGATCCATTAGGAAGGATATTAATGATCATCTTGGGGTAAATATAGTTTGTTTTTACCTCTTGAATACTAATTTTATTTGTTTATTATAGTCAACATCTTAACTATATCTATCCATGAAATATATACAAGTTATTTTCTTTATTACTCTCTTTTTCCTTTCCTTGATCTCCAGGGATGATTCTTTGCAAAGAATTTTTCCATATCTTGATGCAATGCAAAATTGTTTGATGATATAAGAGTGGGAAGTTTACATTGTGAGGGGGGGAGGAGAGGGAAATAATAAACAATGTTCCATTCCTATTTGAACTATCCTTAAAGGGGAGATGTCAATTAAGATCAAGACACCATCAAGGATGTTGTTCCACACAAAAAAAGTGTACATTAGGCATGATACCAAATATGGTAAATGACTCACTATTATGACAGTAGCTCCAAAAGAGTTTTGACCTAGGATTCATTACTCATTTGATGATCATGCTCGATAAATTAAGGCTATTGAAGCAAAATATTTGAGCCACACATTTCCTTACACGAAACCTTGGACAATGAGGTGTGATTTTGTCACAAAGGGAGCATATAGATGATATGTTTCAGTTGACAATTGAGGATCAGCTTTAGAGGGATTCTTGCACTCTACCAGAGCAAACATTGAATGAGGATGTTCTAGAAGGTTGATATCTCATTCAAAAATGTCTAAGTAAATCTTGAAGAGAATTTCAAAAGGTTGATGCGTGTACTTGGAGCTTCAAATAGAAGCCACATTATCATAAATGTTAGTGTCACCAAACATAAGGATTAACCCATAGTTTATTACATTGAAATCAGACAAACTATACAATTGTGTATGAGAGACTACTCCTACGAATAATCTTGTGATCACAATAGATAGAGTTAAGTTAAAAGATTAACCATGTGAATCTTTGATCATAGTGACTTAGAGGGAGTAGACCAAAGAGATGGTTTCTAGACAAGGTACATTATCACTAAAGAATGAATGAGTTAAATATTTTTACTAAGTCTCTTACCAAAGTAAAGTTTGTGCATTTGGAGAAAAGCATGGACTTTTGAAGAATGAAGTCATTACTAAGAAGAAGTCTTGGCATAAAAAATTTATTGAAATGTGTTTTTATTGGATTCTTCTATGTGAGAGAGAATCTTAAAGCGAAACTCTTATTCCACCCTCTAGGAGTAGTTGTGATAAATCCACCCTCTAATATGGTTCATGGTGGACTTCATGTGTCTAATGCCCACTCAAGATCTTATCTCTTTCAGAAGATTATAGGGACATCATCAAGTTTTAGCTAATTTAGTGATTTAGTAAAGAATTGTGAGATTCTTTCTTGGTTAAGAGAAGTCTAGCTAAAGGAATCTGGAACAAAAACTAATGTGTCACCCATTTAGGGGATTCATATATATAAAGAACTTGTCAAAGTTTTCCCTTAACACGACTTTTTTTGTAGTGATTATAAAAAATAGATGATTTGACTTAATCAAAGTAGCTACTATATTTAGTTTGATATAGATCACCTAGATACACGTGAACCCATCTGAACCTTGCACTTCTCTCCCTTATTTTTATAGCTCATACACACCACCATGTGCTTGGCTCTACTAGCTTCAACACTCTCCACTCGCAATGTTATTTGGCTCACTAGCTTACTTCAACATAGTATTTGCTCACACACTATTCTTGACTCTTCATCATCAAACTTCTCCTCTTGATATTATCGCTAACTTTGTGGCTTCTTGCTCTTACACTATGTGATCTAAGTTTTTCTTTCAAAATGAAAGTCTTTTTATATCCTCTTCATGCACTCCATTTTAAACCCTATTCTAAGAATTCAAATTTGAATTCTCTAGCCTATGTCTAGCTTGTACTACTATCTATTTCTTATGTTGTTCTTGCCAAATGTACCTAAATGTTAGGCTCTACATACCCATCCCTACTTTTTGTGAGAAAAATGTTGGGTCCCATCTTTTTGCTTTTGATCTTGTCTCTTTGGAGGCAAGTGCTTTGGTTTATTTCATGTCTCTTTTGTATGGAAGAAAGGAAGTAAAGATTCTCAAATCCATGCTAGGGTCTAAGGCTAATGAGATGAGTAATCCTTAGACCTTTTATGAACCCTTTCCCTCATGTCATTTGAGGAGGGAATAGACTTATGCAATTTCTAGTTGGACACATGACAAGGTTTATTAATGAAGGATGATCATAATTAATGCACCTTGATATACCATGATTGACATGTATTTAAGACACCAAAAGGGGTTAATTTTCACTTTATTCAATAATCATAATTGTACTATGCAACCAAAAATTTTCTTTTGGGGTTTCCATCTCGCAAATGTGCGATCATTTTGGAATTACATAACCTCTTTGAGAGTCATTCTAGTTTTGGTTCATGTTCAAAAAAGGATGAGTTTGATCATTGCAATGTCTCTAAAAGTTGTTGTTTAACCTTCATCTTTTCTTTTTGATTCAATTTTTGTGCTTTTCTTTGTCTTTTCTCCATCTGTCCTTTTCTTATTTCTTCATCCATCTAGTGCTCTTTTTCTTTGTTTCTTTGCTTCTTTTCTAGGTGTTGTTCATTGGTCTTTGTTTGACTTTTCATTTGTTTTCACTACCAGTTAATTGTAGGGTGAGTCTTCCTCAGCTCCACCCTCGTTGTATACAGAGGAAGTTCATGTTTCCACTATTGAACACTTTTGGTATCATGAATGTTGGTCACTTGTGACACAACTTGCATTCACAATACAAGATGTATTTTGTTGGAGGAAAGTTTTTTTTGTTCTGCTAGTTTCTTTTTTTCGGTTTGTTCTTTAGTAGTGCAAGTTCATCTCTTATGGTTTTCTTGTGTGTTGGCCTTGTTAGAAGAGCATTTTTCATCTTGGGCACATTTTGGTGTCTATTTTTGTCCTTGGTCCTATGTGGGATTGGATCCTAGAAGTCAAGCTCACCTATTTCAGCTTGAGAATGTTGGAGGCACACCTTCCTAGGTGTCTAGTTGGTGACTTCAACTCTAAAAGTTAGAGTGAGGGATATGTTATCATAATTAAAATTAAATGTGTGACCTCAATACTGGTGGGTTAGTGGTGACTTTTTGGTGTTGCACTAGTAGTCCTTTCATGGTTTTAGGTGACAAAAAGAGGTGGTTCTTACCTCTAATCGCTCATCGAGATGCATCACCCTCCCTTAGGCTGAGTGCCATATGTAATTTACAACATGTTCATTGACCAGTATTTTGAATTCAAATATTTTTCACCCCCAAAGTAAGAAGCATTTATTAATCCCATGTCTCACATGAGTGAACATTGGATAATAATCTTGTCAATAGCATGACACCTCACCACTATAAGCTACATTGTTGGAGTTGTTGTCTAGGCAATACAATTTGGGATTATAGTAAAGAATAAGTAATGTAATATTTTTCTAGTTCAAAACTACCTATTCTATGCTAATAAGTTTTAATCTTATAGATTCTCAGAGTTTGGGTGCTCATATGTGAACAAATGGAAGGTTACTCATATGTTTAGAACCTCGCAAGAGGGAGTCCAAAATGTTAATCTTTTGGGATCGATGAGGCTTCCATTTCTACATCTGATGTACCTTTCATTTTGACATAGAACGATGCACAACATTGACGCCACTACATGCATTTTTTTTAGCATCAGGAGATCCTTTTGGTTTTATTTTACCTACTTAGAAGGAGCTTCACTTGCTTTCAAAAGTACTACAACTCTACAAGGTGAACTTCCATGTCCAAGGTTCCTTCTTTTCCATAGCCTGATTGAGTGATCTTTCATTCCATGATATCCAGTTATCATAACCTTGGACTTAGAAATTCTATCAACTCTAGAGCATCTTCAATATAAAAGGATGTGTTGGGATTCCTTCCAAAGTCAATCATCATTCGCTACTATTGGTTGATAGACTTATTAATGATGAAAGTAGGCAGGAAAAAATAGTCGAGAGTTCATTTTTTTCCTTCTCATTTCCACATATAATTGATGCATTTAAGTATGTCAAAGAAGTGGAGCACTCTTATAAATTAGTGGGAATCTCAAGGAGATAACTGGTAGAGATTTGATAGGAAAATCATGTGAAGATCACCATTTGAATTAGATTTCCCTTGTGAATTCCCCTTCTTCCTTTCCCCACTTCTTTCTACCCCTTTCATGGTTTTTATGTAAACTTGTTTTATCCCATTAGTGGTCCTACATATAGATAACACCAGATAGGAGCAGTTAAGGTGGTAGGTGAGTTAGTTAGGGTTGTAAGTTGTTTCCCTGCCCTAAATATACATACCTACCTATAAATAAGAGATAGAATGGCCATATTAGGGTTAGTAAAGTTGATGATTTTATTGTCCATTCTATTATAACACACCACTTCATGAATGAAAGAAAAATTATCTTTTTTAGAAAATCTTTATCTCACCAAGTATTTTCTGGTATTTATAAGTTGTGTTTTGAGTAAAGGGATCTTGGAGTGCTTTCTATGGGATTCATTTATCTTTGAAAATAGTAATATCTTTCTATTTGTTACTATTATCTTCCTTGTCTTGGATAAACTAAATGGTTTTTATTACTTTGGTACTAGTTTTATTTGCAACACTTATATGTGTTAGATTGAGCACATGTTTAAGTAGTCCTATCATTCAAGTATGTATTCTTAATAATAATAGTGGCAAAAGTAGACTATAGGTAGATTAAATCTCCAACTCTTTAGGCTTCTTACTTTCTTGTTATTTGCTTTCTTTTTTTTCCCTAGCTCCCTCCTAAGATGTTTGGCCAACTCTATTCAGTGGTCTAATGCTTGACCAAATGAGAAGGAAAATCGTGAATTTGTTACCCCACCTGCATATGTGCAGGATAATGGTGTGCCGAAAAGCACTGATAAAAAAATGTTGTAGTTTTAAAATATCTAAAAGTGTTTGAAAATCTGTTCTAATTATTTTCACACCTATCCTAATACCAAAGCAAAAAGGTGATACCTTAGTCAAAGAAGATACCATGCAACGATTTGAACTATGACCCAATAGGAGTACCAAAAGTAAAATTATTTATTGCTCCTTTTAGTTATTCATGGTTAGTTGACATGACGTGTTTCAGTACTTTTCTAATTTCTACCCGCATTGCTAGCCAAGATGTTTCCTTATAAATTGAAATCTATCTAACCCTCCAGACAAGAACATGTGACTTCACCATTAAAAAGATATGGGAAAATATATGCCAGAAGGAGATTCTCTCCACAAAAACATATTTCAGAGCTGTAACAGTCCTATATAGTGGGAGTTAATTATTTTATAAATTTTTAAAAAGAATAATATTTTGTCCAAAAGAATGGATGGGTAGGAAAAGAAAAATTCAAAGCTCGGGTAAGGCCGAGTTTACATAGGAAGAAAATACATCAGAAGTAAAGTTTACTAGGGATGAATTTGATTAAAATGAATCAACAATTTTTTTTAACAATAAGAGATATTTATAAGGAAGTTAAGAAGAATGTAATTAAATGTTATAAATCAATCTTCTTAGAGATTATTTATGTCTAGGGCTATGTTCATGCGGAAGTGCATAATTTTAATGGGAGGTAGAAGGAAATGACACTTTGGTAGTTATGTAAGTAGTTATGGATGCTATATTTAGAAGTGGAAACAAATGGATAGGTTCAAGTGTCACTTTATTAATTTGAACCTAAATCTACTCAATCGCAATAGAGAAAAGAATAACTATAAGAAAAATAATTATGTCAGCAATATTAATAATAATATTTTTTTAATCAAAATACAAAAAAGAATATTCACTTTAAATCACACTGAGTCTAGATAAATTTGAAAGTGAAGTATCACCTATCTTCTAGCAAAGCCACATGTCTTAAAAGGTCGGTAGCCTTAAACCCCTCTAAGAAGTCCTTTCTTGACTTTGGTAGAAAAAAAAACATACGTGATAGTCTTAGGTTGTTCACAAAACGGAGTGTAGGTCTAAATAATATATAGATCAAAGATGCACAAGTCAAGTAGAAGATTTTGATAAAGAATGTACTATAGTAATGAATCTTTAAGTTATGAATAGCTGACTAAATAGTCTAAAATCTACAATGCAATTGCCCAAAGAAGAATAGAGGTGTTTTCTTGAAATTGAAATTATAATAAACGATGAAAGAATTTTCACTTGTCAAAATAAACATACATTAGATATTTTGAAGATATTTAAAATGATAATTTTTAATCCAACATCTACTCATGTACCAAAAGACACAGAACTTACAAATTGTAATTTAGGAAAAAAAAACTACTCAGGTATTAAGCATACATCTGAATCTCAGATATTCAAGGTGAAACATACAAATATACAATTAGTTCGGAATGCCTGACATGGGTTTGTATCACAAGTATAGATGATCTGCACTCTTCCAATGAGGTACACATATTCATATTGCAAGACATGGTTGAATACAGCTGAAGTCGTGTAGACAGTAAGCTCTGACCACTGAAGGCCTACATTACCATGCGCCACAAAAGTGGGAATTTGAGAGATATGTTAAGACTTGCAAACTCAAATTGTCAAACCTTATGAATCACCGAGAGTTGTTTTCCTTCGTTATTCGTATCCAGATCCTTCTCAGCCGTATCTTTCTCAGACTCATCATTGTTAGCCATATCCTCACGGCGATCGCAGTAAAAGAATGCAAGCCATTTGCGTACGGACAGGCGCGCCAAGTCCAAAAGCCCCCATCGTTCGAGTCTCATCCACATCCACTCTCCCACGAGTTCAGGAAGGAAAGGGAGTAGACCATTCAGGTGGTTAAATCTGGCCTTCTTCACCGAGAACTTCCAAACCATGTAGAAAAAGGTGAAATTACCACAACCACATATGATCAAGCAGGCCCCAAGAATGAACCAAGCCAGCTCGTGAGCCTTGCGGTGAAGCATTGCGTACATTGCAGCCATGAAGCCATAGGCCGTAAAGGCAAACGTGGCACAAACCAATAGGTTGGTGGCACAGAGGAACAGTATCTTATTTCCCGTTGTGATAGGGGTACTCATCTGCCACACCAGCACCACGAAGAGCGACAGAAAAAATGCAACAGAGTCAAAAATGAGAAAAAGCCTAAATGAGTCTAGTCCCAGCAGAATTGGTGCACCCAAGTTCTTAGCCGATTCTCCTTTCTTTACATCCGTCACGAAACTGCCCGGAATAGTGAAGGCTGCCGTAAAAGACATTGTGGCTAACAGAACTGCCACCACTAACTCTGCGTTGCGCCTGTCGTCAAATGTTTTGTCCAGCGTCTTTATTGCAACCTCATGTTTCTCCGCGCTCACCTTTGGAGCGCTGTACAAGAAAGGCTTGCGCTTCGAAGGATAACTAGCCAACACTGCAATTATCTTGTCAGATTCGTGATACTGTGTGTTCTCTCTCACAATGTCCAGGGCCGTTAAGCCTTCCTTATTTGGGGCAAATTTGTTTATCCCCCCGATACGCAGCAACGAACTCACCATCTACAAAATGCACACACAAATTCAGTGCATTGGAAATGGTAATCCATTAAAAACAGTAATGCTTAAGGATTTAAAGTTTTTCCTTGCTGGGTATTTTCAAAGGAAATACTTTCATTAATTTCACTTTATGGTTACCTATTTCAATAGTTCACGAGATCTGGCCAAGAAATCTTACACAAACCCAAATCGAGTAGTCGTACATTGTTTCTTCAAGGAAATAAACCAAAGTTTTGTTTCCTAAGAAACTTACATTGAAGCATTTTTTCCTTGCTGCAATATGCAGAGGCGTGTCTCCTTCACTTATCTTTGAAAAACGATCTGTTTCTCCAGCCGCATCTTTTTCTCTACTTTGGGGGGGCTTTTCCTCTGGAGGCTTGTCAAGCCCCCTGTTCACCAAGTCCAATAAAAACACTCTTTTACTCAAGTATTCAACAATTCTGACTTGGCTAACTTGGGCAGCTAAATGCAGTACGTTCATTCCACAACCGTTCGGTATTTCAACAGCGTCTGGCCGCCACTTTATCAACTCTTGGACTGCTTCCAGATGCCCCAGTTTCGCCGCCATACAAAGCGGTGTTTCTTTGTTGTCATTAAGAGAGTAACACAGTTGGGGTACTTTAGTCTCTATTAACTGCTTTATTATATACACATCGTTCCTGGCAACAGCTATATGCAAGGCTGTATCTCCATGTTTGTCCTTCTCTTGGATTAAATCGTTTGCGTCTAGCAACTTCAGAATCCGATCCACCAGATCTGTAAAAGAGACATCCTGTAACATTACCTAAAGTTTGGGAAGCTCTTGTTAAAGAATGGCTAAAGCTAAAGTATGCCTAGTTTACCCTTTGCTCAAGCGATAAAAACCTCAACTAAAGACTCAAAAACATGAACATAAGGAGAATAAAGCCATAAAGTACCATATGTATAATGTATAAAACAGTTACCAACAGTGAAGAAATCAAAGGGGAAAATAATAATAAGATCAATAGAATAAAACAACTGTAAAAAAAGACAGCCGTGCTTAACTCATTTCAAGTGAAGAAAGTTTGGGACATGGAATGATATTTTTATGGCGAAAAGTTTGATAGTTGTTTAAATAAGAAAACACTGATAGTCTGAGGGTAGTGTTGCATCAATCTTAAAGAAGATTTTTTTTAATAGTATATTATAAAGAACAATCTGTAAATGAGTGTATAGACATTTTATGGTAATAGGAGACTACCCCGTCTTACATCTTTCTTATGGGGTTTAAGTCCCTTTTTTTCAACTAAAAGGTATACATTCTTTTCCCTCTCAGAATTTATTCTTGTAACCTATCTTTAAAAACACAAGTTCTCCATTACTAACAAACTAGAACTATACTATCATCCACGCAAATAAAAGCATAATTTTTTCAAAACACTCACCTAAATCTCCTCTGTTTATTGCAACATATAAACAGGTTCTCTCGTCCAGTGTCCTTTGCAGAAGCCTCGGCGTTTTTCCATTACATAGCTGCTTCACTGTGGATAAATCGCCGCTTTCGCAGGCTTTGAAGAGAGGCGTCTCGTTATTCTTGTTGAAGACATCCACACCGCTTTCTTCTTGTTTGAGCAAATGCATTACCACATGAAGAAAGCCACCCTGAGCAGCCAAGTGCAATGCAGTATTTCCTTGAGCATTTGTAGCTCTTACAAGCAGAGAATTGAGTCGCAGGATCTGTTGAACGAATGGTAGATTTCCCACACCGGCAGCTAAATGGAGAAGCGTGTTTTCCCCTCCAGGTGTTCTACTGTTGAGAACCTTTTCAAGTTGGGTATCCTCTATCTTTATTTTCGAACTCAGTGCGGCGTTGTACGGTTTATGATCGATTCCTTCGTTGAGCTGCTCAAGATCAGTCGCCATGGCAATTTCTTCAGATTTCTGTGCCCCTGCCTTCCCTACTCTGCTTTATAATGTCAATAAACAATTTGATATTGGAAAATGGCCATAGCCTTCAAGGAGAGGTGGAAGAAAAAGTACTTTGAACTTTGAAGAGATTCCATCGAGAAATTAAGCCCCAGGAATACGACACTTCCAGAATAAGTGACAATGTGAGTCTCGTCTGTTATCAGGAATGCTTTAATTTAGTTAAACAGACTTGAAGTGACTTCCACTACATTTGTTTGGTTGGACTCACAAACTTTTCTTTAGATGGAATCATATACAATGTTTGACGCGGATTGAGGGTAACTGAGGCCTTGAATCAGAACAAATATAATATGACTTGTTACTTTGTCTATGCTTGGATGCCTGAAGTTTTCAATAATATTGAAAAGCTTTGGTCTTCCTTGGTTAAGCCCTCTTCAGTTCTATGTTGTTTTAGATTTGAACATTTATATGAATTGGAAATAAGCTTCTTTTAATTTGTTGCAATGATTAAAGGATTAATCCTTTTTCTCATGGACAAGTTTGCTGTGTTCCTGGGACAAAATCCCCTCAAATTTGTATATGTTTGCAGTATCTAATATCATTAAACAATATGACATGTACTAGCACTTTTGGAAAGTGTTTAGTCATAGAACCAAATATTTAGAGAATCTTCTTACAGTGGCATATTTTCCACATCTTTATGACCGGTATGTCTATTTTAATATTTTCTTTAAAGCGAGGCCATGCATTCTAATCTGTAGGGCCGCATGTTGCATTATTGAGGGACATTATAAGGAAGCATGTCATGTCAACTGAAGAGGAATAGCCAAAGAGAGCGGTGAAACAGTGCTATGTTCTGGATGTACTCTCCTTTCTGTCATTTATTTTCTACATCTTTTCGACAGAATGTTCATTTTTCTCTTTCATCTTCAAAGCGAGTCTATCATTGTTATTGTAAGACGTGGACCCATATTCGTTTCACAGCATTATGCTTTATCCGTAGCCCTATCCGTTTGACATACTTCATCTTGCATTTTTCAATGTTAGAGAAATACATAGAATAGCGTTAAATGCAGCACCAACTAAAATATGCCATGTTATTCCACTTCTATTTGATGACTACTTACATTTTTATTGTACTTAATAATAGCTTTCGCCATACGAGTGATGATAGTTTTATTTTATTACGCTCCCTAAGGCGGTTTATATTTAAGAGGAACGAGCTCTCAGAAAGCGACATCCACTGTCCTTTCATCCGTACGTAGCCAAGATGATTGAACAGATCGGTCCCGTTCATGGTTTTGGTCTTTGTATTGTTGTTTCTGACTAACTAATAATTATACTTCTGTAAGCAATGGGTACATCCAAGAAGGTTAATTAAAAACAATTTTATTATTAGTCCAGCCTATTTATAGGCTGAGACTTATGTTTTCCCCTGATGATTTTAGGCTATTAGTTTGCCTTAAAAGCTGTGCCTTTGCAAAATATTAAACATGATTTCCAATGTTTGAAGTGTTTTTTTTTTTTTTTAATTTCTTGAAAAGTATTTCTTTTTTCTTATTGGTTGACCCTATTTTTGCTAGGGGTTTAATTAATTTTTCATTCTTGAAAATTACAAAAAAATTGTCTAATCAACTAAAAGTTTTTTTTTAAAAAGTAAATTTAAGTCTCCATATCTCTACACTTTCTCTTTATATATTATATGCTATATAATATATATAACTAGTAGTATGGAGAAAGGAAAGGACTAAGAATTAAATTATAAAATTTATTATAGAAGTTAATTAAATTTTATAAATGTTATTAAATTTTATTATATACTTTCTTTTATATAATAATTATTTTGAAATATATATATAATCCCTAATTTCCTTCATTATTATAATTTTAAAATGAGATTTAAGTTGAGCATTCAAATTAGTTTTACAAGTAAAGTGAGAGTTTAGTATGGGAATTCAATTAAGATTAGATTTACTATTACGTTAGGTTAGGGTCAATAATAGAATTGCATTTAGAGATAAGCACCACAATATTTACCCATTTAATGTTTATATTGAAAAAAAAGTTTGAGTAATTTTTTATTTTAGTAGATAGTAATGAAATACATATTATTTAAATAGATTGATAGTAAATACGCTAGAATAAATTCATAAATTATGAAGAAAATTTGAAGTCATCATATTAATGAAATTATTTAAGTCAATTGATTTAAAATAATATTGTACCTATTGATTTAAAATAAAAAATATGTGTTCAAACAACGCTTTCCTCTAATTTTCTCTAATTTTCTATTTCATTATTCTATGTTCTTATATTATAAAAGAATTAAATTTTATTTTAAAACTTATAAAATTAATTTATTTGATTTACTCTTTAATAATTATTACTTTATATTACTTTATTTTAATTTTCTTCTACTAATTATTTACAATCATTTACTTATGCCAATGTTTGTTCAATCTATTCAAACAATATTTATTTTTTTACTATTAGGCTGGACTCTTGCTGTAACACAGCGCTTGTTTTTCTATTTCATACATGTTTATGGCTGTTTGACACACATAGGGACAATTAGTTGGACAGTAATTTTTTTTTTTTTTGGACAATCTCGCACATTTCATGAGAAAATATACAAAAAATTTATTGGTATTCACCTTTTATATTTGTGATGATATTATTGATATGGTTTACTTTATGCATAAACATTGCTAACTCAATAGTTGTACACATAAGAATAGTATGTGTACACTAAGAGATCAATGTTTATTTAAGTGAGCATATTATGTTTTGAGTGACATACATTAGATAGTTATGATATTTTGTTTGAGACAAAAAGTTATTTATTTCACTCATTAATATATTTATTTATTTATTTTTTCTATAACATTTATAAGTTTTCATGTGTTCAAGTATTGGTATATTTTTTTATCAACATTTAAATTTTTATATATATACAAATAGATCAATTAATTACAATGTTTAGTAAAAATGTGTTGGAAGATAGGAATCTATGTTCACCATAGCGTGATCAACTATTGGACCCCACTCGACTATTGGGTCCTCTCCCCTAAGCCCAATCATTAATGTCTTTATTTTATATTTACAATAGAAAGAAATAGAATTTATAATTATCTATATTTATTACTATATATTGTATGTAAATTTAGCTTTGAATTGACATTCTTTTTTTGAATTAATGTGTGTGAGCCTCTATTTTAATGTTAAAAGAATTATGATCATATGATAACCCATAAAAAATCAAACATATAAGTTAAAAAGCCATATTAATTGTTTTAGAAGACTATTCCATTCATTTAATTAAAAATTTTAATTAAATTAGCTAACCAAATCAAAGAATTTAAAAGATTGAATAAAATTCAAATGTTTATATATTTTCCTATTTTTTGTTATTTTATAAATCATATTTTTCATTAATTCTATTGGATCTTACTATTTTTAGTAGGGATACAATTCAATTTTTTTCAACAAAAATTTAAATATGTATCTCACATAAAAAAAGGTAAATCTACCTAATAATATAGTTGCCAACTTTTAAAATAAAAAATTGAAGTGTATGTGACAATGACACACCACATGGGCTTTGTACAGTAATAACATCCAACCATGAGTATAAATTATTAAAATACTCAAGAAAAAAAGTGGGTCATTTACACCGCACATATCTAACACTCCATACAGAAGAAAAATAGCATTCACATAACACTTTAGAAAACCATTGAGATATAAAACAAGTACTTTTATAACGAAGTAATAAAATAAATACCATTGCAAACAACATTTCAAAAGGATAACTCATCTTTATTGTAAGAATTCTAATTATTACCATAATTAGAATACATGCACATGCATATAGATTAAATATTATTAAATTAAATTTTTAAATTAAAGTGCAATAAAAGATTAAAAACATTTTCATAGAAATATATAATATTATTTATATGACAATCAATTTTTTTGGCATTTCTTAATCTAAACATAAAATAGAGTTAAATGAAATTCAATATTATAATACTATTTTTCATGTTAAATTATTTTTAGTAGAATATTTTAATTGAATTGCAATAATAATAATTTATGAAAATTATGTTTCTTATGGGAGGGTTTTAGGGGTTAGTTGTGGTGCTACCCTTTTCTCTTCTATGGATAATGTTGTTGTATGTCCTTTGGTGGGTTCTCTGGATTGGCAAATGGCTACTAAAAAGGTGGAGGATGAATGGACATTAGTTAAAGGAAAAAATGTCAAATCCTTCAAACCTTCGATGTCTTTACGTTCTCATAAGATAGGGCCAAAATGATCTTGTTGGTCCTTTGTTGTTTTTAGATGGGTTGGTTCTTAGCCCTCTTGATAGGAACTATGGTGAGTTCATCTAGTTTGTTGGGTGGTGTTCTACGGTTATTTTAAGATCTTTCATTACTATATCTTTCTTTTCTCTTTGTAAAGTTTTGGGTCCTTTCAAAACCCGTTTTTACTTAATCAAAATTTTTTATTAAAATTATTTGTATTTGTTTATATTGTTTCTTTATTGTTATAATTTTGAATTAGATATTTTATATTTTAAGTTAAAATATTTTGAATATGCTTATTATCACTAAAATATTATTCTCTTTAATTATATAGTAACTTGATTTACCTATAATAATATATCAAAATTAAATATTAAGAATTTCTTTTATATGATTTCTAAATTTTTCTTTGTAAGTGTATTTTTCCATAGTACAGATAAAATATGCTTATTAGAATATTGTTGACTGCTACATTTACATTTATTTATGCACATATTTTTTTATTATCCTTTTTTATTTCATTCTCCCTTCTTTTGCATATACTTATATTACTTTTAATTCTTTTCATATTTTGTCTCTTTATTTATTTTTAGTTTCTTCTAACTATTGGCAAGAACTTTGACGCATTACATCTCTTGTTTAATGATGGGGGAGACAAAAACATTTCATAAAGTTTAATAAAAATTATTAAATCATATAGTAATAAAACAAAAATGTGTTTTAAGATGTTTAGAAAATTGTAATAATTCAAAATTATTCACTCTCATTTTTATTTTTATTTGTTGTAGTTGCACTATATTTACTATTTTACCTTACTATTTTGTAGAGGATTAGAAACTATGAGAGTGTAGAGAAAGATGAGAGTGTACAGAGAGCCTTTGAATTTCTTGTAATAAGTGAGGGTGCATCAACAATATCAATAAGTTTGAATTGTAATATTTCTATAATACTCATTGCAAAACAAGTGTTTCCTCCTTTTAAATGGATCAATAAAACTACTATACCAAAATGTAATTAGTTTCCAAATATGAAAAAAGTGAAGGCATTTAGAATATATTGAAATTTTCCCTAAAGAAAAAAATATTAGGGCAAATTTTAGTAGCAACATAGTATCATGATTTAATAGACATACAAATATCTAAAGATGATATTTATAAATAGTTATTACACTACTAGTTTTGTTATTTTATTCATAATTTTAGTATCACAATCAATGCGCAGGTAGATTATATAGCAAGATGTACAAATTACACTATGTTCAAGTGTAGAAAATAAGAAGAAAAAAGATACCATAAATGCTTTCACTTATTTGACATTGCTATAGGTAAAGAATACAAGGATCTGAATGAGTGGATATTTTAATCATAATTTTAGTATCACAATCAATGTCTAGGGATATTATTTTGAGATATATATAAATTACACTACAGTCAAGTGTGGAAAATAAGAAGAAAAAAGATACCTTAGATCTATTCACTTATTTGACATCTCTATAAGTAATGAATACAATGATCTGGATGAGTAAAACAAGAATATGTGAACAATAAATTTCTACCATAGCTATTCTAAAATTAATAAACCAATATACAATTTAATATCACAAAAAATATTATATTAGTCTTATAATGTGGTAGTTAAATGATAGTACTTTTTTAACAAATTCAAATCCCCACATAATGAGTATAATCTAAACTTATATATCTTAATGGATCTAGTCATAATAATATTTGTTTGAAGTTCACACCATGGATGGATTGTTATATGGGCCTTTAATGGCTACATGGATCTTCTCATAATAATATAATACCATTATATGTTTTAAGTTCACTCTATAGATAGATTGACTCATATGGCCATAGACCTTTCATGGGCACATGGACCCGAGTTGCTGAAATTGAACACATTGAATACTAGTTGAGGTCATGTAAGTGTGAGGAACCATAAAGCACATCACATTCCTTGGACATAAAGGTAAAAAATGAAATAACTTGTTTAAAAGGCTTTTACATGTGGAGGAAGCATTGAATCTGACAATTAATGTTGTGCTTTCCACATAAATATTAAAATACAATTTGAACACTATAAAATTACAAACAGTTTCCTTCTACCAATGGAATCTTAATTGCTACCTAGAGTTTCCTTCTCATTTTGTCTATCAATTTAATAAGAACCACAAAAGAAGATAACATTAGGGTTTTGTTAACTAACACACATAATACATTCTTGTTTGTATAATCTCAATTTTTTTATGAGATTGAAGAAACAATGGTTGGTAAAGTTGATTTCATTGTTGGATTTAGAATACCTACTAAAAAAGTTGAGTTTCTAAAAACTTGGCTATATAAGCCTCTATCGATATGGCAGCACTGAAAGAATGGATTGGAACAAAATGTAGAGGCTTCAAGATCCAAAATTGTGCAACAAGTGAAAAATGTACCCTTGGTAATTAGACAAGATTTGACCACTTGCTCTTTTCTTCAACCTACACCCTATAACTTGTCTTGACATCCACAAATGTTCATGTATAACATTTTTAAATAATTTAACCCACATTTTAATAATTTACCTAGAAAGAAGAATAATATGAAACATTAAGTCAACTCGCATATTATTGTTACCAATACATCTGACATTTAGCTTGAAGCATATATATAACACGACCTCGAAACATTCAAGAACTTGATCTATTTACATAACATTATGCAAGCATTAAGACTATAAGACACACTCAGATACAATCACTGGCCACATCCACGCTTCACTTCGTTGCATAAAGCCAGGAAGATTAACGTGGCCAACTTGATAGAAAATATCATAGATAAAACCTCCTTAATGAGTGGTTGTTCTTTATCTTATTTACTCTCAGGCACATCTTTCTGGTAAAAGAAGTCGAGCCACTGTGTTTTGAACCCGCGCAACGGGTTCATAACCCCCCATCTTTCTAGTTTCTTCCACACGGACTCCCCTATACGGTCCGTAGGAAAATGAAACAGACCATTCAAGTGGTTAAACCTTGCCTTCTTCACGGAAAATGTTGCAGCCAGATATAAGCAGATGATATTACCACAACAGCAGATGATCAAGCACGCCCCAAGAATGAACCAAGCCAGCTTGTTTGCTTCCTTAGCAAGCATGGAATACATTGCAGCCATGAAACCATAGGCTGTAAAAACAAAAGTGGCACAGATCAATATGTTGGTAGTACAGACGAACAATACCTTATTTCCCGTGGTGATTAATGTACTCAGCTGCCACAGGAGTACCATGAAGAGAGAAAGAAAGAATGCCATACAATCAAAGATGAGAAAAATCTTGAAGGATTGCATTCCAAGTAGAATCGGCGAGCCTAAAGTCCTGTTTGAGCCTAATCCATGAGAAGTTCCCGATCTAATCATTGACTGCTCATCTCCATTCTCATCGCCCGTCACAAAACTGCCTGGAACAGTGAAACCTGCAGTAAATGCCATTGTCGCTAACAACACTGCCACCACTAATTCTGTTTGGCGCCTGTCTTTATATGCTTTGTTCATGGCATTCCCGTACTTCTGTGCGGTCACCTTTGGAGCATTGTACAAGAAAGGCTTGCGGTTTGAAGGATAATAAGATAGCACTGAAATTATATTGCCAGACTCGTCATATTCTGTATTTTCTCTCAAAATGTCGAGGGCCGTTAAACCTTCCTTGTTAATGGCAAATTTGTTTATTCCCCCGTATACCCAGCAACAAATTAACCATCTGCAAAATGGACACTCAAATTAGTATGCAGAAATTAAATGATTCATCATAGGAATTTATTTAAAAAATTGCTTAATCACAAGATTGATACATGTAGTAATGAGTTCAGGGAAACAACCTTAGCGGGAACTACATTTTTCTATATAAAGAAACTTACGTTTAAACTTTTGCTCCTTGCGTCAATATGCAAAGGTGTGTCCCCTTCCCATGTGTTTGAAAAGGGATCCTATTTTCCTCCACTTCCATGGGGCTCTTCCTCTGGAGGCTTTTCAAGTCCCGTATTGACCAAGTATGACAAGCCTACGCTTTTATTCAGGTGATCCACGATTCGCACTTGGTTAACTTGGGCAGCTAAGTGTAGCACATTCCTTCCACATTCATCCCATATTTCGATAGCATCTGGCCTCTTCTTTATCAACACTTCTACTACGTCCAGATGCCCCAGTTTCGCTGCCACACAAAGTGGAGTTTCTTGACTTTTATTAAGCGAATAACACAATTCGGGTTCAAATTCTATTAACTTCTGTATTATATCCTCGTAGTTTCTTTCAAAGGCTATATGCAGAGCTGTCTTGACCGTGTTGCCATGTCCGTCCTTTTGTTGGATTAAGTGCTTTGCATCTGGTAATCCTAGTATATGACCCACCAAACCTGTAATAGAAGAATCGAAAATCACTCCCTTAAATTAGATACTCCAGCTTTGTTGAAGCACTACAGACCTCAACATAATAGATAACATTAGAAATGAGTAGAGAAACAAATCCTAAATTCTAAACACTAACCTGAATCTCCTCTGTTCACTGCAACATGTAAACATGTTCTGTCGTTCTTCGTCTTTTGCTGTAAACTTGGCGGATGAGCGTCAAACAGCAGCTTCGCCGTGTCTAAGTCGCCGCTCTCGTAAGCTTTGAACAGAGCCGTTTATCCATGTTTGTTGCAGACACCCATACCACTTTCTGGTTGTCGGAGTAGAAACTCCACAACTTTGAAGAAACCACCTTTAGCAGCCAAGTGCAACGCAGTACTTTCTTCGGCATTTTTACGCTTCACAAGCAGAGGCTGAACTTCGCGGATGGTATCCGCGTTAAGAACTTCATGATTGAGCTGCACCAGCATTTCAATGAACGGTAGATTTCCTACACTAGCTGCCAAATGGAGGAGAGTATTTTCCCCTCTAGGTGTAACACTGCTAAGATGTTCTTTAACTATAGATCTGTCAATGGTTCTGCTCGTGAATTGGTGATCTACTGCAGCAACGAAGGTGTCAGGATCGATCCTTTGGCGAAGCTCTTGAGTCTCAGTTTCCATGGCAAATATCTGCTCTTGCTCCCTTCAACACAATTGATGATGCTTCTTTATAATGGGATTGAAGATACCACAGAATAGACTGTATAATGGCTAGGTAGGAAGACTGGACGGCATCTATCGTGGATGCCCATCTGACCACATTTATTAGATATTTCAAATTCAGAGTAAGTTGAAATCTCCGTTTTACTTTAGTTGGAGTCGCACTTTTCCTCTACTTAGGGAGGACTTTTTCTTTATTTGAAACCACTTTTCTTAGAGTTGATGAAAGTTTCATTGATTAGCTATAAATACTTTGATTCAAATAAGTCTTTCTTTATTTGAAAATCTTTTTTTGGACAAGATGTAAGTTGGTTGACGGGCTTGCTTTAGTAGATTTTTCCTTTATTTGAAATTATTCTGTTCTTTGCGTGACATGAATGTTTTACGATAACCTACAAATAATTTGTGTTAGACTAAAACAAAATGAGGGGAAATCTTGACTATGTGGTGTTTCCGAGAATGTATATTTTTCTAAAAATGATAATTGAAGTGTTCAAGATTTTTATAACTTTTATTTAGTGATGTTATATGAAAAATGCATGATTTTTTAAAATGATAATTGAAATCTTTTTGAAATTAAAAAGTAGTTACAAATGGGGTCTGGTTCGGAAACAAAATGTTGTAAAACAACTTAAAGTCAGATACAGTAAAAACTTAACCTATCCCCTTTCTTAATTTATAAAAACTCTTAACCTAAGTATCCCAATATCTAACAGTAAAACTATCGGTATCGTAAGTGTTATATATATAAAACCAATAATTACGAAGAGTCCAGAAAGACACCGGAAACAAAGTCCACGTGGGTCGAGTATTGAAGCAAAACGCATAACAAAAACTTATAAGCCAACAGAGAGCTAGCTCTCCTTCCCCTTCGACTTGTCTAGGAGTAGTTGCAACTAAGCAATAGCCATAAACCTGTATAAGGAACCAATGGTGTCCACCCCCGCTATAACAATAATCCCTTCTTTCTCAGCATGAAGTAATTGAAGAGTTGAACCAGTAGAATGCATAACTTGAACCACAAACATGGTCACATCATCAAACCTATGTTCCATGACCTCCTACCTCTCCTCCAGCTTCTTAAAGCTCTTCTCCAAGGTGGAATGCTCCTCCTTGTAGGTTTGGGTTTCACCTTGGGGGTCCTGGGGGTCATTGTCCTAGCTTTGCTTATCTTTCCCATGATAACAAGAAGGGGAGGTGAAGATGTCTCCCTTCTCCCTCAACATTTTGGAATTATCATTGGTATCATTCTTGAAGGTATCTTAAACATGAGATGACATAGGGATTAAGTGGCTATTACTAGGGATAATCTCCCCCTTTTTGATGATTGTCACTAGGCATCTCAACTTCATCATCCTCAATGTATCTTTTCCTATTAGCCTTCTTTTTCTATATTTTTTGAGTGGGTTTGTTCTTTCCAATACAAGTAGAATCCAACTAGCAGGGTGATCATGCTTGGCCTTGGGATCCTTCTGTATCGGTTTCTTCTTATTCTTAAGGGACCTCCTTCTCCCCCTTTCATCTCCACATCAGAATCCACAATCTGAATGTACTTCTCCATTCTAATTTGTTTAAGCATTTGGGGTAGGGAGGCCTTAGGGCATTTAGTTTCCACAATGGACACAACCTCAACAGAAACTTGAGGGGTCAAGGTGGAGATAGTTGGGTTAGGTAAAAAAACCTAGACATTGAGAGGTTGGGGAGGGCAAAGGGCTTTGTGAATATTGTATAGTTTATACATAAAAACCTCATGGAGGATGGATTAGGGTTTTCCTTCATCTTCTTACTTACCCTAAGGATGTTGTCCTCCACAGAATGTAGAATAAGATAGGGGAATGAAATGAGGTCACGGTTCCTAAAAAGGTTCAAGATGGGGAAATGGTAATAGTAAAAATTCTAAAGCCTACCCTCCAGAGTGATATAAAATTGAAATCTTAAAGATTTTCATAACTTTTATTTTAGTAAAATTTTCAAATTTATTATGTAAAATTGGAATTAAGTTATAATAAAATAAAATCTCTCTCTCTCTCTCTCTCTCTCTCTCATCTAATTTGATTAAATGAATTATAGTTTAAAATAAATTTCATATCAATAAATAGGATAATATTGATGTACAAGGGGCTTATTTTCCAGCTTGTCACTCTTATCTACTTCCAAAAATTTGTACACACTAGAAATCACATATATTTACCCACCATTATGTCTAATAGTTATTATTTATTGTGCATATGCATGCAATTATTGACGAATCTCATTGTAACACTTTCATATATAATATCTATCTTATTGTATATGAAACATATTTTAAGAAATATATGCACTCCATAATCTTGTTTCATGGATAATTGAACTTTAAGTTTTAAAACTCTAAATTCTAAAATTTTAGGATTTGTGTGTCCTTAAAGGATCAAAATGGTGGAAATGCAGGAACCTTAAGGATTGTTTGTAATCTAAGATAGGATCCAAAATACAAGGGTCAGGCCTTAGGGATTGTTGGTAATCCAAGAAGGGATCCAAAATGTATAAGATCATTAAACATTGTGTGTGTGTGTGTGTGTGTGCGCAAAATATGAGCGGAGTGTATGTACCCATGTTAAAGAAATTTCAAATAAATTAATGGGAGCAATATATTTAATAGATTGTAAATGCATCCACTAGAGACATTTGCACTACAATACCTCGAAGATAGAATACACAAAGGGAATGAGAACATGACAAAGAGAGAGAACATGAGGGATCTATTATCTCTATGGTTAGTATGATCATATAATAATTGTTGGAAATGTAATATAGACTAGGTGACTAAGGGGGGGTGTGGGGTGGGGTGGTGAGTTAGGAACCAATAAAACTTATACTTTAATTCACCAATTAAACATTCACTGATCTAATTGCATGCATGAAAGACTAAAAACAATAAAACATTCATAACACTTGACACAATATCTGGTAACCTAGAAACCTTCCAAATAGAAAGTAAAACTTGGGTGGAGATGATACCTAGAAACTTTATTGCTGCAGTATAAAGTTAACATGTTAAAGCTTACAATTGATCACTTCTGATGATCTTCCCTATTAGGAGCAATAAGGACTATTAGGTACACCTTGTGAAAGGATTTACAACATAGAATGAAGTATGCACTCTATTAGGAGATTTGGAATGATATTTGGTATTCCACTGGCTAAAATTCAAGGAGCTAACACATTGTGCTTATTTAGAAGGGGAATCAAAACACCCAAAGATCAATTTTCCAGGGTTACTATCAACCTTCACGCATGGGAAAACTTGCAAGTGTTGTTCAAGCTTATACTTCTAGATCAATAGACAATTGATCTTCTAGCTTTTGCTGTGCCTCCCCATATGTTGCACAAGCTTGGTATTCATTCATCTCACCCATGGTGGAATGATTAGAAGTGGTATCCTGTCACTCCTTTGACCAGTCACAAACCCAAGTTGGGTTGTCGGTATCTGGTTCCCCATCTTCTGATGGTTGAAACTCTCGATTAGCTTTGGAATTTACAATCCTCTTAGAGGAATTAGAGTCTTAGATTTGTCACAGTTTGGTAAACTATCATAGAGCCCAAAATTTCTCACTTTTCCTGTTGTCTCCTTTTCCAGGGACTATCATTGGGCCCTCAGCTCTGACATCTAGGTGTCCTAAACCCTAGATGTCCTTTTTGTGGCTAGCTAAAAAGCTTCCTACATATTTTTTTTGGTTTTCTAGGTGAGCCCAGAATTATTGGCTCTAGATTCATAATTTTTTTAAGCCTTTCCTCCTAGAGGCCTTTACCTAGCATATAGTTGTGCTAGGAGATTTGGCCAGACTTCCTTTTAAGTATTCGTAGATATGGCTTTCAGAATGGAGATTTTATTAACTATTTGGAAAGACTGCAATGTTGTTTTATTCTCTCGTGCGGTTTTCTTGATGTACATGTTGCTATGTATGCTAAAGCATGTATTTGTAATAATGTCATAAGGAAGATTCAAGTACAAACAGATAAGGTGGCATTGGAGGTTGCTCACCTGTAGGAGTTATTGGCTCATTGGGGTAATCCCCCTTGTACGGTTGCTCAACTACCCCATGATACTTTTACCAGTGATCATACTCCTCGCGATTGTTGAAGTAGTTCTACGAGCCACTTGCATACTCCCAGGTCATAGCCTTCTCATTGCTCTCCCAATGGCAGTTTTGGTGGTCGCCGCTGCTCGGCCTTGCCTTCGTGAAAGACGGGATCAGGTTGGTCCCCAGTGGCTCCTCTTGTTGCCCCTTATGCAGGCTGGCCTTCTGCTTACAGAGACCCTAAATGGGCTTTCCCTCGGCTTGATTTAGCTATCTCTCAGCCTAGGCCGGAGGAGAGAAAGAAACAAATGATGTTGTTGCCACCTTTGTTGATGGGTGGGCTTCTGCTAAGCCATTTACCAACCCCACAAACTTTTGGGGTTCTAATGATAATGACCCTTCTTCGACTGGCACTACTCTTCCAGCTTGAGGACTTTCCATTTAACATGTTAATTTTTTTTTAATGAATAGTTGTCTTCTCCGACTACATAATATATACATGATGTGCACATCTTAGAAAACAAATTCATATAAGAAATGATAGCCATCTAATATGCTGAATGAAAAAAGATTAATTGCGCGTTAAATGTACAACCTCCACAATAGTTCCGTGATTTAAACGAATAAATGTTTGAACACTAATTATTTTTACCGAATCAACGAAACCTACATCCTATTCTAAATAAAGAAAAAGTGATATTCCGACTTATAAAAGGAAAGGGGACACTCGGACAAAAGTTTTCAAAGTATTCACATTTGGAATATTTAGGGCCCGTTTGGTTGCTGGCATAGGAATAGAAAATTAGAATAGAAAAATGGAATGGGAATGGAAATGAGGAATGAGAATAGAAATAGGCAATTTCAATCATGTTTGGTGCACTTGGAATTCGACTGGGAATGTGTTAATATATTGTTTGGTTGTACAAAAATAGAATAGGAATAAGGTTAAGTTTTGTATTTTTAAAAACATTTTTCCTCAAAAAAAATTTAATTTTTGTTTTTAGTTAATTCATTTTCATTTTCATTTTTTTAAACAAATAGATATAATTTAAAAAATGTTATTTAAAAAAAAATTAACAAAAAAATTTCAAAAAGTAAAAGTACAAAAAAAAATTCAAAAAAAAAAAAACAATTCAAAAAAAAAAAAAAAAAAAATTTTAATGAAAAAAATGGCCTATTCCAATAACAGATATTTTTTGGCATAGACATATGTTCATTTTAGGGGCAAAATTGGAATATGTCTTCCTATTCCCAATTTCGATTGAGCTTACCAAACAGTGAATATAAAACATATTCTAATTTCGTTTCCCTATTCCACTCATATTCGAGCAACCTAACAGAACCTTACCGAAATGGCCATCCACGATAGCCGTTGTCCATTTTTCCCAATTTACACTGCCTCTACATATTATGTTCTGCATAGCGTTGTGTTGTACTATTTACTCATATTACAAAGAAGCATATATTTGCCATGGCATCTGATCATCAACAAATTGGTGGATCAGTTTTGAGGCGTTCAATGCAGCAGTAAATCAACAACCAAGTGGGACAGTTGAGATATCCAAACTTAGAAAATTCGTCAACAGTTTTACACCTGGAGGGGAAAATATTTTTCTCCATTTGGCTTCCAGTGTTGGAAATCTTCCAATTTGTTCAGGAGTTCTTGAAACTTGTGAACGAAAGCGATATAGAAGCCCATCCTCTGCTTGTGAAGGCCACCAATGCCGAAAAGGATACTTCGCTTCACTTGGCTGCACAAGGAGGTTTCTCTAATGTTGTGGAGATTCTACTCCAACAACAAGACTGTGGTGTGGATGTCCGTAACAAGCGTGATGAAACAGCTCTCTTCGAAGCCTACGAAAGCGGCAATTTAGCCACAGTGGAGGCAATATTTGCCAAATGTCCATCGAGCCTTGTCCAAGTCACGAAGAACAGGAGAACCTGTTTAACCGTTCCAGTCAAACGAGGAGATTCAGGTATTTATAATTTATGTTTCTTTGTCGACTATCTGTTAAGCTTTAGATAGATCTAGAATAGTTTGCGAACACAGTCAGACTTGGCATTCTTTAAGAACATGTTGTCTAAATTTGGATACTTATTTTGCAGGTATGGTGAATCATATACTAAAATCAGATTATGCCAGGCAGTTAGTCGAAGAAACGGATGAACGTCGCAACACAGCTTCATGTAGCTGTTGGAAGAAACTACGTCGATATAATGCACATTTTAATAGAATTTGAGGCTGAATTGTGTTATAGGGATAATGAGAGCCACGAAACTCCGCTTTGTCTGACAGTAAAACTTGGGCATCTGGAAGGAGTACAAGAGTTGATAAATGAGTGTCCAGCCGCTGTCGAAATACGAAATAGTTGCGGAATGACCGTGCTACACTTAACTGCACAAGTTAGCCAAATGCGAATTGTAGATTACCTGAATAGAACGATAGGCTTATCATACTTGGTCAAAAAAGGAGTTGAGAAGCCTTCAGAAGAAGTAGATCCAGCTAAAAAGGAAGATTCTTTCTCAGGGATAAGTGAAGGAGACACACCTCTGCATATTGCAGCGAGGGAAAAAAACTTGAATGTAAGTTTCTCTCTAAACAAAGGCCTCGTTATCACTGAATTTTAAAAATGTTTAAAAAGTACACATTTTATATTTAATATATATATCAATTGGGTATCATTGAATTTATTTCCATGGCACTTGGACTCTATATGGAATCAATTAGATTTGGAAAAATCATTTAATTTGAGTGTGTATTTTGTAGATGGTTAACTCGTTGCTGGGTATAGTGGGGATAAACTGAAGGCAAAGAGAGACAAATACACAGAGATAATAATTGATTTTATTGTCTTATTGCCTTACACAAATGCATTACATAAGGCCTCTATTTATAGAGGGTATGAGAACTCTCTACACACAACATATTTTACACATGTTACACTATATTAAATATAATATTACATATATTAAAAACATGGGTGGCTGGAATGGCAGAGTGTCTGCTATGTAATTCATTATGGGCGGTGGATAGACGGCTGAGTTGTGGGCTGGAGTGTTGACTGTGGATGGCTGAGTTGGGTTGGTTGTCTGCTTTTAATGACAGAAATTACTAACTACCGCCAACACTCCCCCTTAATTTTTGTCATTAACAAATTTTGCATCAGTAATACCCAATTTCTCTCGCAGATATTCAAAGTTATTCTTTGGTAATGGCTTAGTGAATATATCTGCCAATTGATCTTCAAATTTGCAAAACTCAAGGTAGATTTCTCCATTGTTGACCAATTCTCTGATGAAGTGGTACCTTGTATCAATATGTTTGCTCCTCTTATGAAATACATGACTTTTAGATAATGCTATTGTTGATTTTTTATCACAAAGAATTGGTGTTGGTTCCTCCTGATGATGGTGAAGATCGAATAAAATTTGACGCATCCATACTGCTTGACATGCTGTGGAAGTGGCAGCTACATATTCTGCTTCAGCTGATGAGATCGTCACTATAGGTTGCTTTTTTGATGCCCATGATACAGCTCCTGATCCAAGGTGAAAGATATATCCAGAAGTGCTCTTCTTGTCATCAATGCTACTTGCAAAATCACTGTCAGTATAACCCATCAAATCAAAATTGTTAGCTTTGGAATATAAAATTCCATATCCCATTGTTCCTGCAATATATCTCAATATCCTTTTTCCAACTTGCCAATGAGAATTTTGTGGTGATTCCATGAACCTTGAGATTAAACTGACACTATACATGATGTCTGGCCTTGTAGCTATCATATCCCATTGTTCCTGCAATATATCTCAATATCCTTTTTCCAACTTGCCAATGAGAATTTTGTGGTGATTCCATGAACCTTGAGATTAAACTGACACTATACATGATGTCTTTTAAACATAGTTGGATCCACATTTGAGCCCTTTTCTTCCTTGCTAAGTTTTATTCCTGTTGCAACTGGAGTTGACACTGGATTGCAATTCATCATTTTAAATCTCTTTAAAACATCCTTTATATACTTGGATTGACAAATGAAGATACCTTTGTCACATTGAATAACTTCAATACCTAAGAAATATCTCATCAACCCCAAATCTGTCATTTCAAATTCTTTCATCATTTCTGACTTGAACATGTCTACTGATAGATTTTCAGTGAATATTAAGTCATCAACATACAAACATACAATCAAAATCTAACCTTTCTTATTAGTCTTAACATATAACGTGGGCTCATTGTTACTTCTATTGAATTGATTACTTATCATGTATGAATCAATCCTCTTATACCAAGCCCTAGGAGCTTGTTTCAAACCATAAAGTGCCTTGTTTAGTTTATATACCTTGTTTTCATGCCCACTAACCTCATAACCAGGTGGTTGTTTAATATATACCTCTTCATCAAGAAAACCATTCAAAAAAGCTGATTTTACATCCATTTGATACACTTTCCAATCATTTTGTGCTGCTATTGCTAAAATAGTTCGAACGGTGTCAAGTCTAGCAACTGGAGCAAATGTTTCATTATAATCAACTTCATATTGTTGTGAAAAACCTTTAGCAACTAGTCTTGCCTTGTGCTTAACAATTTCACCTTTTTCATCAAATTTAGTTTTGTAAACCCATTTGACTCCTATACATTCTTTTCCTTTAGGTAAATCCATTAATTCCCATGTGTTATTTCTTTCAATAGAGTCAATTTCTTCATCCATTGCCTAGATCCATTTATCTTCTTTAATTGCTTCATCAAAATACAATGGATCACAAGAAAATAAAGCAAAATTTGAGTAAATATCTACATTCTCTTCTTCTTGATCATATATTTATTTTAAGCTTCTTGTCTTCTTACCTTTGTAACCCATTGTTGAGAATGTTGAATCAGATTTATTACTTACATTTGAACTTGGAGGTGAGGCACCTTGCACAAAGTTCCTTGGTGGAGTGTTGGGTGTTGATTGAGTCTCATGTTCCTTTAATTCATCATCACCTTGTAATATTGGTGCTCCTCTTGTGACTTGTTTGTTATCATTTTCATGCCATGAATCTTCTTCTTCAAATTTAACATCCCTGCTAATGATCAATTTCTTTGAAATGGGATTATACAATCTATAAGCCTTTGATTCTTCACTATAGCCAATAAAGATGCATTTTTCACTTTTATCATCCAATTTCTTTCTCAATTCAGATGGAACGAATGAATAAGCAACACAACCAAAAACTCTAAAATGGGATACTGTATGTTTCTTACCATTCCATGTTTCTTGTGGAATTGTGTTCTTAACACTCTTTGTAGGACTCCTGTTCAAAATGTATACAACACATGCTACTGCTTCTGCCCAAAACTCATCGGATAGATTTTTGGCCTTCAACATACTCCTTGCCATTTCCATTATGGTTCTATTCTTCCTTTCTGCTACACCATTTTGTTGTGGTGTGTACCTTGTGGTAAATTGCTTCTTAATTCCATGAAATCTGCAAAATTCTAGAAAATCATTAGAACTGAATTCACCACCTCTATCAGATCGCAATACCTTGATGTAGTGACCACTTTGTTTTTCAATCAAATTTTTGAAATCCTTGAACTTTTCAAAAGCTTCACTTTTTTGTTTGAGAAAGTATATCCAAATCTTCCTACTAAAATCATCAATAAATGTTAGGAAATATATATTTCCTCCTAAAGATGGAGTTTGCATAGGTCTACATATATCAGTGTGAACTAATTCCAATGGTGCTCTTGCTCTATATGAACCTCCTACTGGGAAGCTTTCTCTATGTTGTTTTACCAAAATACAACTTTCACATGAACTTGGTGGTTTCAATATTTGAGGAAATCCTTTCACCATATTGTTCTTTTGTAATAAGCTTAAAGCATCAAAATGAAGATGACCATACCTCAAATGCCATAGCCACGACTGATCTGAGTATACTGTCTTGAAACTAACTTCTTTTCCTCCTTGAATGCAATGAATCTGGAGGGGGAACATTCGATTTTGTGTCATGTTGACCCTTGCAATTAACCTGCCACTAGGATTTCTATCCAAGATTGTGCAAACATCATTATCAAAAGAAACTTTGTAACCCTTTTGTACTAGTTGACCAACACTCATGAGATTGTGTTTTAATCTAGGCACAAAATACACATCAGGAATATATCTTTTTCCTCCATTTTTTGTCAAGACATTTATAACACCTTTTCCCATTACAGAGACTTTACTATCATTTCCTAGCTTTACTTCAAATTTTACAGAATCATCCAAGCTAGCAAAAAAATCTTTATTTCCAGTCATATGGTTACTACATCCACTATCTAGGAACCATATATCACTAGAGCTTTCTTGAGCAACATTTCAAGTTATAAATAAACTTCCTGAATTGTTATTAGATACATCTGAGTAATTAGCACCATTCTTTTCAATATCCTCTTGTTTCTTTCTACATTCACTTGCAATATGCCCAAATCTCTTACAATAATGACATTGAATTTGAGATTTATCAAACCTTGACGATGGGTGTTGGAATGAACTTCTGCCATGTCCTCTATTAGAACTCTGAATGGATTGATTTGTTCTCTCTTCTTGATTTGGACTTCCACGTCCATCTATGCTTCTACCTCTTCCTCTTCCTCTGTAGTTTGATCTTCCTCTTCCTCTGCCAAAAGATACCTGCAATCTAAATGCATTCTCCAAAGAAGAATTGTTATTTCTGTTCATTCTTGATTCATGAGATAAAAGTGAGCCCATCAATTCATCAATAGATAGTATTGTCAAATCTTTAGATTCTTCAATGGCAACAACAATGGCATCAAATTTTCTAGGCAAACAACGAAGTATCTTTTCAACAACTTTTTGATCTGTCAAATCATCACCATATGATCTAATTTGATTAACCACATTCATTACTTGATTTAGAAATTGATCAACTGAGTCTGAATCTTTCATACACAAATTTTCAAAATCATGCCTTAAAGTTTGCAATTTAGCAATCTTAACTTTTGATGTCCCTTGATATGCTGTTTCTAAAATATCCCATGCAATTTTAGACTTTTTAGCAGCACAAACCTTAGGAAAAATTGATTCATCTAAAGATTGTTGAATTAGAAACAATGCTTTAGCATCCTTTTTCCTGTTATCTTGTAATTTATCCTTTTCATCTTGTGTTAATGTAGATTCATTTTGTGGTTCAATAAAACCCTTTTCAATAAGATCCCATATGCCTTGAGAACAAAATAGTGTCTTCATTTTTATAGCCCAAAATTCATAATTTTTACCAGAAAATATTGGAATTTGTGGTTGAGCTATACTACTTCCTGAAGCCATATTAATACACAGTTACAACTACACCTTACAATTTTAAAATTTGCTTTACAAAGCAAATCCACCAAACAAGTCTAAGCCAATGACATATAGCTTAAACAAACAACATTATAATGCTTATTTTCCCCTTTTAACAATTTTTTTTTTAATCATTAGGCTTCACTCCAAAAAATCAGCTCATACCTTCTTCAAACATTAAATTGGGATATTTTCTTCTCTCAATCTTGGCAGCCACTAGTCTCCAACTTTAGAAGCTGATAATTATCTGCAATCAAGAAAACATTAGAAGCTTCATTCACTGCTACAACAGTTATACATATCAACACATAATTCTTTTCTTCCTACGCCCAGCTCTTCATGCTCTGATACCAATTTGAAGGCAAAGAGAGACAAAGACACAGAGATAATAACTGATTTTATTGCCTTACTGCCTTACACAAATGCATTACATAAGGCCTCTATTTATAGAGGGTATGAGAACTCTCTACACACAACATATTTTACACATGTTACACTATATTAAACATAATATTACATATATTAAAAACATGGGCGGCTGGAACGACAGAGTGTCTGCTATGTAATTCATTATGGGTGATGGATAGACGGCTGCGTTGTGGGCTGGAGTGTTGACTGTGGATGGCTGAGTTGGGTTGGTTGTCTGCTTTTAATGACAGAAATTACTAACTACCGCCAACATAAAAAAGTTCGTTGTTAACAAGGAAGGCCCTACGACCCTGGACATTGTGAGAGAAAACACAGAGTATTACAAATCTGATAAGATAATTGCAGTGTTGTCGAATAATCCTTTCAAACGGAAGCCTTTCTTGTACGATGTTCCAAATTTGAGCGCACAAAAGTATGAGAATTCCATTAACATGGTGAACAAAGAATATGATGATAGGCGTAGCACAGAATTAGTGGTGGCAGTTTTCTTAGCGACAATGGCATTTACGGCTGCTTTCACAGTTTCGGGCAGTTTTGTTACAGATGATGGAAATGAAAATGGGGACTCAAAGATTGGATCGCAAGCTCCAGCTGGATCAGACCCAAAAAAAAGTTTAGGGTCTCCTATTCTTCTTGGGTTGGACTCCTTCAAGATCTTTCTCATCTTTGATTGCCTGGCATTCTTCGTGTCGCTCTTCGTGGTGCTGATGTGGCGAATGACTACACCAATCACCCCAGGGTACAAGATATTGTTCGTATGCACTACTAACCTATTGGTTTGTGCCACGTTTGCCTTTACAGCCTATGGCTTCATGGCTGCAGTGTATTCCATGCTTAACCGCGAGGCTCACACATTGGCTTGGTTCATTCTTGGGCATGCTTGATCATTTGCTGTTGTGGAAATCTCACATTTTTGTACCTGGGCTCAAAGTTTTTCATGAAGAAGGCCCGATTCAACCACCTGAATGGCCTAATTTCTTTTCCTCCTGACCATTTGTGGTAGCACTTGTGGATGAAACTAGAATGATGGGGACTTTTGGACTTGGTGCATGGTTCTCCAACTATCACAAGAGTACCCATAACAAAGATAAATAAGTGTTGCAGGGCAGCTAAGGGCCCGTTTGGCTGCGGGTATAGGAATAGGGGAATAGGAATAGCTATTCTGGTATACTTATTCTAGAAGGCCCCATTTGGTTACATGAATATAAGGGGCAAAATAGGATTTTGACAGTGAAAACCTGGTTATGCAGCAAAATGGGGGTGTTTGGTTCACCAAACGTAGAACTTGATTATTAGTTTTTTCTTCCAATTTTGGAGCAAAACTAGAAGACGTTTCTTCCAAGAAATAGGTTGAATTTGAAATGAAAACTCGAGTATGGATTTTTATGAAGGCATTTTAATCAAACCGCCAGGTTTGCAAAATTTATATTAGGGTTTTGGAAGATGATAGAGGCATTTGGGAAGACGAACCCGTGAGCCATTTTTCTTCCTGCAACATGGGTTTCTAGTGTTCTTGGGCGAGGTTGGGGTTTTTGTGGACGACGACAAGTTTGGAGTTTTGGAGGTTTCTGTGGACATCGATGACTTTGGAGATTTGGGAGTTTTTGTGGACGACGACGAGTTTGGAATTTTTGGGCCATTATTCTCTGCTTTGGCTGACGACTGTGGGGTTTCTTCTCCCACAAATCTCTGTGCACATAGTTCTATTCTCTCACCCATCTTTGAATTTTGGGTTTTTTCTTTACATAGATATATCATAGTTTTTTGCCAGTTTTCTTAGCAAAATAGTCAATATGTGCTTAGCAATGACTTCCAATATGTGCTCATGTCATTATCTCTAATTATCTGATTACATAGTTTATATCATGGTTCTATTTCTATGTGCTATTTGCTTAGCAAAATAGTCAATATATGCTTTAATAGTTTGTTTCAAATCTGTTTAGCAAAATAAACAATATGTGCTCACTAATGAGTTCTAGTATAGTGCTATGAGAGATCAATGCAAAACCATTCAACATAGGAAACTCACAAACTGGAATTATTTTAGATGTCAATCATGCCGATGCCAATGAAATGAATAACTAAAATATGTAATAGTTTCTTGCCAGTAATGAATTCCAGTATAGCGCTATGAGAGATCAATACAATACCATTAAATAGAGCCAAGTCATAAAATCTGTATGGATCAACTATGTATAGATCAATGGAAATCGAGGCTTTTATCCATACATAGTTTATGAGGTTGTAAGCTATGTATAGATCAGTACCAATCTTGGTTATGATCTATACATAGTTCATGCACATAGTTTCTGGGGTCATAAACTATGTATAGATCATTGCAATTTCATTAAACATAGCCAAGTCATAAACTATGTATCGATCATTGCAATTCCATTAAACACAACCAAGTCATAAACTATGCATAGATCATTGCAATTTAATTAAACACAGCCTGCTCATAAACTATGTATGGATGTACCTAACTAAAGTGTTTATGCCCATGACTCTATTCACATGTTTCGGTTTTGCATTGTTAAAGGGTGGATACTAAATCCAACCTATATTTATGTAGTATACATGGTATATCAATGACAATCATAGCTTTTATCTATACATAGTTAATAATGGTTCTATTTCTATTTGCTATCTACTTAGCAAAACAATCAATATATGTTGTAACTATTTGTTTTGAATCTTCTTAAGAAAATAGTATACATGTGCTCAGTAATAAGATCAATGCAAATCATGCCAATGAAATGAGCAACTAAACTATGTATACATCAACTATACATAGTTTATGAGGTCATAAACTATGTATAGATAAATGCAAAAAGAAAACCTATTCCCACATGCCAAAAATGTTCCTTTTCATCTTCTAAAAGATGAGCCTCAATTTTGACTAATTTGATGGTTTATTAAAACTCATTCATAAAAACCCAAATATGTACGTATGTACATGTGTGTGTGTATACATACATACATACATAAATGTGTGTGTGTACATAAATGCATACATACGTGTGTGTGTACATATATACATACATACATACATATGTGTGCCTATGTACATATAGACAAATGGAATTAGTAGTATGCTTTCATTGGTAGACAAATTACATGGAGTAGAATGACACATTATTGTAAATTGTTCATTATGGGCTTATGATCCTCAGTAGTTGGTACTCCTTGCTGTATTTGAATAAATAATTGACTTCTTAATGCAATGAGGCTAGCAAATAATCATATTGTACCTCTTAACTGGTAGTGTATAAGTTGTCCATGTTTCAGGCCACTAATGGATCCTATGGATAGTATAGAGGTTTGAGGATGCATAGTTAGGAAGACCACATACACCTGCATTTTCACAATTCTTTTTTCTTTTGTTGGCATAACCAAAGTACTGGTAGCCCGAGAAGGAAGTCAAATGGGTAAACAAATAAGAAAAAGAAATTCCTCTCGTAGAGACATTATTCATTCCAATGAGGTGGATTTTCATGATCAAATTTGGATGAGTAGGGCAGCTTTCTTTTCTCTAGCTTGCATTCTTAGTCTAAAAGGAAGCTTGAGAGATATGATCCACTTGAAGTTAGAGGAACAACTAGTGATGTTACTGTACACCCTTGGGCACAATCGAAGGAACTGTAAGATTGCCCATAAATTTTGGCACTCAGGAGAGACAATTAGTCGATACTTCCACAAGGTGTTGATGACTATCTTAGCCCTTCACAAGGATTACTTCATACCACCTAGTCCAGGCACTCCTAAAATTAGTAGGAAGGATCATTTTGAACCATTCTTCAAGGTAAATCTCTCATTGTTACAAGTTTATTATCTGGATTGTTGTCCTTTTTTTATTATTGCTTGAGCATACATTTGATTAGTGTATCATATCCCATATGACTGCATTTTAGCTATTGAGGGAACCCATATTCTAGTGTGAGTTGATCTTGACATATAGGGTAAATATCATGATAGAAAATGGAACCTATCGCAAAATGTTATGGGTGTTTGCTCCTTTGATTGTAAGTTTCAATACTGCCTTGCTAGTTGGGAAGGCTCTGCTATAGATAGCCATGTTCTAGCCTCAATTCTGTCTAGATCAAATCCACTTGTAGTTCCCCCTAATAAGCCATATCACATTTTAATATACTCAAGGGTATGCTAAATGTTTCAAATATTGACAATATACTTTCTTTATGTAGGAAAGTATTTTCTAGTGGATGTTGGATATCCAAATGCACTTGGATTTCTCGCTCCTTATCGGTGTACATGCTACCACTTGAAAGAGTGGTCAAGAGATAAGCCAATAAAATTTGCACACGAGTTGTTCAACCATCAACACTTCTCTCTTAGAAATGTATTAGAACATACATTTGGTATTTTGAAGCAGTGGTTTTCAATCTTAAGACATGCAACATCTTATGATACCATGGCACAATCCTATATTGTTTTAGCATGTTGCATACTTCAGAATTTCATTATGATAGAGGATGGCCTTCCATCAAAAGTAGCTATTGAAGAGGAAGATGATCGTGATGGGATATAGGTACCACTGCTTGAGACATATGGGTTGTCTCAGGAAGATAGAAATGAGTGAGCCTAATTTCAAGAAGATATACCAAGTAGGATGTGGGAAGATTATAGATCCTAAGAATAAATGATTTATTAGAAGGCAATGTGCTTTATATGATTAAATTGATGTATGTATATACAATGATGTGTGTGACTTTTTTATTCTGATATCAATCCTTAGTACATTCCAATTAAATAAAAAGAGCATTAACTTTCAATTTCACACCTACTTTATGTACAAATAATCTTGATCATATCTGCTATACACAATCAAACTTGAAATTTAGATTACATTGTTTTAAATGTAAGAAAGAACAATTATTATACATCTTTACATTGAGAAAGTACCATAACATGCTTCATAATGGGGCTCATGATTATGTACCTGCCATTGATATCACCATTTTGTCTTGCTGGTAGTTTTGTTGATGTTGATGTGTTATCATCAATTATTGCAACTTGCACACCAAGCCTCTTTAAATGATATTTTGTGCACAAATCTTCCATCCACCAAAATAGTTATAATTGAATTTATAGTATCTGATGATTTGGAAAAGTTTAAATTGACTGGTACAGTAGGTTGATCATGTGTATCATTTGATATGAGTAGCTTAAATGTCTCCCAACTATACCTCCTATCCGTTGCCTCAAAACCACTCAAACTGTCATATGTTGTAGTTGAATATTGTTTATCATCTTTAGTTAAATACTTTCAAGTTTATTAAATGTTAGCCTCATTGCTTTAGGATGTATTAAAAAATGATATTTAAAGTTTATCGTCTTCAATTTTTAATGAAATACAACAAGGAGTACCAAATGATGAAGATCATAAACCCACTAGTAACAAGAGAACAATGAATTTGCCTAAAATTCTATTTTTCTAATGTTACTTCTTGTTGCATTCCATTTAAATTTAAAGAGCAGTAACTTTCAATTTCAATCATATGATTACTTTAAATTGTAATACGTTTACCTATTCAATATGTTAGCCTTGTTCCATTACGATATATTACAAATTGATATTTAAACTTTATCACCTTCAAATTTAAATGAAATATAGGAAGGAGTACACAATGGCATATATTGAGCGCATGATGAGCATGGATGGATGTGATCATGTGAACCCAATTTGTTCTCCCATTACTTTGAGTGATATAGATGGATCCCTCACTGCGAGCAACAAATATTCTTCTTCAAAGAAGAAAATGTGTACAAAATTGATGGAATATAAGTTTCTAGACTTTCTCCTTGAACAAGTTCATCTTGGACGAAAAGGTGAAGGTGGTTTTAAAAAGAAGCCTGGACTACTATAGAGAGGACATTCAATGAAGGGATGAACTTGAATCTATCACGAGATCATTTTAAGAATAATCTAAAAACATGGAAAGTAGGATATAGAGTAATGAAGGACCTGAAAAATACAAGTGGGTTAGCTTGGAATGAAGAAACTCAAACTGTAGATGCTGAGGATTCTGTGTGGGATGAGCTTTTGAAGGTAGGATGATATTTTTCCTCTTTTGATTGAAGAAAATTTCCCTTCTTATTTTAGTAATGAATAACTAACAACCTAATCCATCTATTAATGCTTACATGTAGAGGAGAGAATTCAAAAATGCAAAAAAGTATAAGAGGTCACTTTTCCAATATTTCAATGAGTTGGCTATAATTGTTAGCAATGACATTGCTGAAGGGTTTGTAGCTACAATGCCCCTTGATGTTGAAGAAGGGCACCCTATGAACAATGCATTCTACATGCTTGATGAGGATGATACCAACTGTGGTACACCTCTTAACAACTAACCAGATTTTGATGAAGAGGTATATCATTCCAATCAGTCGAGTGCAAGTGGTAGAGGGACTCCTCCACCATCATCATCAAGGAGGGGAAAGAGGAAGAGAACAACTCTATCTGCATCATTGGATGTGATATGTGAAACTATAAAGGAACTAAAAGATGGCCTCAGTAAGCCTTAGATTGTAAAGGATAAATTTGAAGAGGATAATGTTTTGAGTGCTGCATATACTACTCTCAAAGCTATCCCTGAACTAAGTTGAGTAGTTTTTGTAAAAGCACATGATACATTCATGCTTCAACATGAAAGAGCCAAGGGGTTCTTGACGATGGATGAGGCAGAAAGAGTGGACTGAATTGCAATGACATTTGGTACAATTTAGCTATTTTAGCTACTGACTAGATTGCAATGATATATGTTGCATGATTGCTCTATTCAATGATTTTGCATTGATCTCTAATAGCACTAAACTAGAACTATATTGATCTCACACCACTATATTAGAACTCATTACTGAGCACATTTTGACTATTTAATTGACATTGGTATGATTGGCATCTGAAATAATTCCTGTTTATGAGTTGCCTTTATTTAATTGTTTTGCATGGATCAATTTATGAGTTGCCTCTATTTAATGTTTGGCATTGATCAATACATAGTTTAGTTGTTCATTTCATTAGCATGATTGGTATTAATCACTACATAGTTTTGTTGCTCATTTCATTGGCATGATTGGCAATGATCAATACATAGTTTAGTTGTTCATTTATTGCCATTGGATCTCTTACAACACTATACTGAAACTCCTTGTTGAGCACATTTTGACTATTTTTCTAAGTAGACTGGCAAGAAACCATTACATAGTTTACTTGTTCATTCTATTGGCATTGGTATGATTGACATCTAAAGTAATTTCAGTTTGTGAGTTTCCCATGTTTAATGGTTTTGCATGGATCTATACATACTTGATATATCCATAGTTTAGTTGTTCAAACTGTTACTACATATATTGACATTTTTACTAAGCAGATAGTAGATAGAAATATAACCATGATAAACTATGTATAGGTCAACTATCTATAGATAAAAGCCATGATTGCCATTGATCTATACATATTTGATCCATACATAGTTTACCATTTGTCTTTATTTAATGGTATTGCATTAAGCTCTCACACCACTAAAATGGAACTAATTACTGAAAAGAAATTGTTACATAGTTTAGTTGTTCATGGCATTGGCATTGGCATGATTGACATTTGAAGTAATTCTATTTAATGAGTTTCCTATGTTTTAATGGTATTGCATAGATCTATACATACTTGATATATTCATAGTTTAGTTGTTCATTTCATTGGCATGATTGGCATTGATCAATACATAGTTTAGTTGTTCATTTAATTGGTATGATATGATTGGCATTGCTGAATACATAGTTCAGTTGTTCATTTCATTGGCATTGGTATGATTGACATCTGAAGTAATTCCAGCTTATGAGTTTCTTATGTTGAATGGTTTTACATGGATCTATACATACTTGATATATCCATAGTTTAGTTGTTCATTTTATTGGCATGATTCACTTTGATTAATGGTATTGCATTGATCTTTCACAACACTATACTAAAAATCATTAGTGAGCACATATTGACTATTTTTCTAAATAGATTCTAAACAAACTATTATGACATAAATTGACTATTTTTCTAAACATATTCAAACAAACAATTACAACATATATTGATTATTTTGCTAAGTAGATAGCAAATAGAAATAGAACCATGATAAACTATGTATAGATAAAAGCCATGATTGTCATTGATCTGCCATGTATACTACATAAATATGGAACAAACATCCATACATAGTTTACGAGTTGGTTGTGTTTAATGGTATTGCATTGATCTCTACATAGTCTATGACCTCATAAGTATGTTGAATGGTTTTGCATGGATCTATACATACTTGATATATCCATAGTTTAGTTTTTCATTTCATTGGCATGATTTTCTTTGATTAATGGTATTGCATTGATCTCTCACAACACTATACTAGAACTTATTAATAAGCACATATTGACTATTTTTCTAAATAGATTCTAAGAAAATTGTTACAACATATATTGACTATTTTGTTAAACAAATTCAAAACAAATAGTTACATGTTATATATTGTCTGTTTTGCTAAGCAGATAGCATATAGAAATAGAACAATGATAAACTATGTATAGATAAAAGCAATGATTGTCATTGATCTACCATGTATACTACATAAATATAGGATGGATATCCATACAATTTTTATGATTTGGTTTTGTTTAATGGTATTGCATTGATCTCTACATAATTTATGACCTCATAAGTATGTTGAATGGTTTTGCATGGATCTATACATACTAGATATATCCATAGTTTAGTTGTTCATTTCATTAGCATGATTCACTTTGATTAAGGGTATTGCATTGATCTCTCACAACACTATATTGAAACTCATTAGTGAGAATATATTGACTATTTTGTTAAATAGATCCTAAACAAATTGTTACGACATATATTTATTGTTTTGCTAAATAGATTTGAAACAAATATTTACAACATATATTGACTATTTTGCTAAGCAGATAGCAGATAGAAATAGAACCATGATAAACTATGTATAGGTCAACTATGTATAGATAAGAGCCATGATTTTCATTGATCTATACATATTTGATTCATACATAGTTTACCACTTGGCTTTATTTAATGATATTGCATTAATCTCTCACACCACTAAAATGAAACTAATTACTAGCAAGAAACTATTACATAGTTTAGTTGTTCATGGCATTGGCATTGGCATGATTTACATTTGAAGTAATTCTAGTTAATGAGTTTCCTATGTTTGATGGTTTTGCATGAATCTATACATACTTGATATATCCATAGTTTAGTTGTTCATTTCATTGGCATGATTGGCATTGATCAATACATAGTTTAGTTGTTCATTTTATTGGCATGATATGATTGGCATTGATGAATACATAGTTTAGTTGTTCATTTCATTGGCATTGGTATGATTGGCATCTGAAGTAATTCTAGTTTATGAGTTTCCTATGTTGAATGGTTTTGCATGGATCTATACATTCTTAATATATCCATAGTTTAGTTGTTCATTTCATTGGCATGATCCGTTTTGATTAATGGTATTGCATTGATATCTCACAACACTATACTAGAAATCATTAGTGAGCACATATTGACTATTTTGCTAAACAAATTCTAAACAAACTATTACGACATATATTCGCTATCTTTCTAAACAAATTCGAAACAAAAAATTACAACATATATTGATTGTTTTGCTAAGAAGATAGCAAATAGAAATAGAACCATGATAAACTATGTATAGGTCAACTATGTATAGATAAAAGCCATGATTTTCATTGATCTACCATGTATACTACATAAATATAGGATGGACATCCATACATAGTTTATGAGTTGGCTATGTTTAATGGTATTGCATTGATCTCTACATAGTCTATGACTTCATAAGTATGTTGAATGGTTTTGCATGGATCTATACATACATGATATATCCATAGTTTAGTTGTTCATTTCATTGGCATGATTTTCTTTGATTAATGGTATTGCATTGATCTCTCACAACACTATACTAGAACTCATTAATAAACACATATTGACTATTTTGCTAAACAAATTCTAAACAAATTGTTACAACATATATTGACTATTTTGCTAAATAGATTCAAAACAAACAATTACAACATATATTGACTGTTTTGCTAAACAGATAGCAGATACAAATAGAACCATGATAAACTATGTATAGGTCAACTATTTATAGATAAAAGCAATGATTGTCATTGATTTGCCATGTATACTACATAAATATAAGATGGACATCCATACATAGTTTATGAGTTGGTTGTGTTTAATGGTATTACATTGATCTCTACATAGTTTATGACCTCATAAGTATGTTGAATGGTTTTGCATGGATCTATACATACTAGATATATCCATAGTTTAGTTGTTCATTTCATTAGCATGATTCACTCTGATTAATGGTATTGCATTGATCTCTCACAACACTATACTGGAACTCATTAGTGAGAATATATTGACTATTTTGTTAAACAGATTCTAAACAAACTGTTACAACATTTATTGATTATTTTGCTAAATAGATTTGAAACAAATAGTTACAACATATATTGACTATTTTGCTAAGCAGATAGCAGAAAGAAATAGAACCATGATAAACTATGTATAGGTCAACTATTTATAGATAAGAGCCATTATTGCCATTGATCTATATATATTAGATTCATAAATAGTTTACCACTTGGCTTAATTTAATGGTATTGCATTGATCTCTCACAACACTATATTGGAACTTATTACTAAGTACATTTTGACTATTTCATTGGCATTGGTATGATTTGCATATGACGTAATTCTATTTTATGAGTTGCCTTTGGTATGATTGGTATGATTGGCATCTGAAGTAATTCTATTTTATGATTGGCACTATGATATATATAGGTAGTCAGAGGTAATCACATGAGCACATATTGGAACTCATTATTAATCACATATTGAGCACATATTGACGATGTATAGATAAAAGCCATGATTGCCATTGATCTGTACATAGTTGATCTCTACATATTTTATGACTTGACTCTATTTAATGGTATTGCATTGATCTCTCACATCACTAAACTGGAACTAATTACTTGATCTATGGATAATTTAGTTGTTCATTTCATTAGCAAGATTGGCATTGGTGAATACATAGTTTAGTTGTTTATTTTATTGGCATGATTGGTATTGGTCAATACATAGTTTAGTCGTTCATTTCAATGGTATTGGCATGATTTTCATCGGAAGTAATTCCAATTTTTGACTGGGCTCCATTTAGTGGTATTGCATTGATGTATATATTTATGTATGTATGTGCATATGTGTGTACAGACATGTATGTATGTATGTATGTATGTGCATATGTATGTACACGCATGTATGTACGTATGTATACATACTTGATCTATGCATAGTTTAGTTGTCCATTTCATTGGCATGATTAGCATTGGTCAATATGTAGTTTAGTTGTTCATTTCATTGGCATTCACACAATTGGCATGTAATTCCAGATGGTTAGTTGGCTTTATTTAAAGGTATTGCATTGATCTCTCACAACACTATACTGGAACTCGTTACTGAGCACATTTTTACTATTTTCCTAAGCATACTTGATGTATACATACCTAATCTATATGTAGTTTATGATCGTGTAAACGTTTGGTATAGTGTTTCATTGCATTGTTAGTTAGAGCTATAATTGAACCATACATACGTGGAATACATGGAGAGTGGCAAACGATGAATGCTTAATTGTAGAACTTGAGAGCATATGTTGATAGAAATGTGATTTGGTAGATGATTCTGTAGTTCATGATTTTCTCCTATGTTATATCTATAGTCCTAATTTTCTTGCATATGTTTTCATTTCTTGTCTTTTTGTCTTGATTTTATTTCTTGTCTTTTTGTCCCTACTTGATTTCATATGTGTGTTCTCACTGACAATATTATCAAAAGTATTGAGGATTTGTGGTAGATTATTGTATAGTTCATGATTATGTCCCATGTTAAATTTATATTCCTAATTTGCTTGGATATTTTTTTTATTCCTTATCTTTTTTTCTCAATTTGGTTTCCTATGTATGTGTTTCCTGACAAGATTGTCAATGGTGTTGACAAAGTGTCTTTCTTTTGTATTTATGTTATTGCTCCTGATTTGTTGATATTGCGAGACCACACATGCTAATAAAAAATGAGCTATTTGATGATTTCTTACTGTGCATGTTTGTAAACGGTCAATATTTCTGATGCTACTCCTTGGTGTATTCCATTAAAAAATAATTAGGTTTTAATTTTTCAAGCATGTTTAGTTCATATATGCAAGATTGACCATCTAACGATACATACTGTAATGGGAAGATTGAGCAGCATGATAGGGTTTCTCATGGAATGTTGGGCATAAGGGTATAAAGCATGGATTTTCCAGTGTTTTTGTATTTAACGGTGTATTTTCACACCACCATTTAGATCATGGATATTGCTCTTTCTCATCAGTTCATGGATATTATTTTTCTATCTTCTATCTTATGCTACATATGTAACATTGAATTATTTATCACATACCTAATTTAAACATATTTAGATCACATTCATAATTTGAACATATTTTGATGACATTATTATTTGAATGTTGATATCTGTTTGATCTATACATAGTTTATATATGCAGGATTGACCATCTAACAATACAAACATTAATGGGAAGAATGAGCAACATGAGAGGGTTGCTTGCCGAATGTTGGCCATAATGGTATACAGCATGGATTTCCTAGTGTTCTCATATTTAATGGTTAAGTCACAAGGTTTGAGTTTGAGTTCAAAAACTATGAAGTTCAAATGAAGTTCGACAAGGCAAAATGATTGAAAAAAATTCGACAATAAATTCGTCTTATATTATTTTTCAAAAATATATAAATATATATGATCACAATTCCCAACTATGGGATAGTTTATAACTTTGTACAAATGATTGCAAGTATGATCATTTTTTACTTTTCTTTGCTAATAAATATAATTAAAATAAAAAATAATAATAATTTTATTTATTCTTTACTAATAAAATAAAACTTGAATATTCAAGAATCAAAAATAATAATGTAGTCTAATTAAAAAAAATTAGCAATCATAAATATTAAATTAAATATTAATTCTTTACTCATTATAATACTTGTGTTTCACTAATAAAATAAGTTTAAAAAAATTTACTTCAAATTCCAATTCCAATTCAAAAATGAACAACCGAATGCAAGAAAAAGATATTCCCAATCATATTCTGTTCCAATTCCAATTTCTAAATTGGCAACCAAATGGAGAATATGGATTTGTATATTCATCTTCCATGTCAACCAAATAATCCAACTATATTCCTAAAATGCATAACTAGGTTTTCAAAAACTTGGTTATGAGACAAATTCATCTTCCCCAACCAAACGGGGCTGAATAGAAAATAGGGGTACATATTCCTATTCTCTGTTTGGTTCAGCCAAAATTTGATGGGGAATTTGTGGACCCAAAAATTTATGTTTTCTAAAATAAATAAAATTGGAATAGGAATACATATTCCAATTCCACCTATTTGGGTGGAATTGCAAAACCTCATTTTTGGGCCAAAATTGGAATACACATTCCTATTTTATTTTTGTATTCCAATTCTGATTTTGTGCATCCAAACAAAGAATTTAAAATTTTATGAATTTACAATTCCGCTTGTATTCCTGTTGCCAAATGGGCCCTAAGTTCCCACCTAAGATAGAAAGAATTGTTAATGATAATTGAAAGATCTATTATAAATTATAATAATAGCTATTATGAAATGGAAGAGCTTAAAAGGCCAATTTTACATATGTTAACTTTTTATTTTTTGTTTTGCTAGGAACCTCACCAGCCTAGCCCATTGTAATTAACAAAGACTAAAACTAGTAGTCAAATCAAAAGCTCTGTCAACTTTCTATTGGAAGTTCCATGGGAAGTTCTAGACTTCGTAGCCACTTAATTCCCCAACATTTAAAAAATAAATTAAAAATTAAAAATTATATATTTGTTTTACCTTCATTACCTTGTTGAAGAGGGTGTCAAGAAGGTTGAAGGTCATTGAATTGTATCTATTCTCCATGATAAAATATGCTTTTTCTAGACATATCTATTTAATGTTTCATCCATCCCAAATATTGTGAGGAGCACAACTTCAAATGCATACTACCAAATACTAGTAATGTAGGCATGGTTAGCTTATTCCATTTTAGAAAAGGTTATACCTACATATTAGAAAGTCATTAAGATCAAATAAGATTGAACACATTGATTCTTATGTCTATCCATACTAATATATTTCAGAGTAGTTAAGTAATTCCTCAAGTGATTGTCATAAAATAAATAAAATCCATACCCTTTTTTATCTCTTGGAATGTGTTGATGGTACTACCTTCCCGGGAATGGAGAGCCTGAAGAGAAAGACATTCAGCATTGAAAACAATATTTTTGATGGCCTCAAGAAAAATGAATCTCTAAACTAGCTTCCTTTGACATGCATGGTGAAAGAAGAGTGCCCAAGGACCTATCATGCACTCTTTAGTCTTCGAGAAGATGGGCTTAAACGTAGGAGCCTAATTTACTAGATCAATCTTTCTCCCTTTGGACTAGAAATCATAATGCAAGGACATCCTAATATATAGGTCTTGAAAATATCCTCATACCTGTAGAAAAAACATATCACAAATTCACTCAATACTCATATCTCACGCAAAACATCCAAAAATTAGCTTCAACTTTACAGTGTCATTAAACTTGTTTAAATAGTTGTAGATATTTATTACCCTTTTACCTTTTTCTTCAGTAACAAGAAACAATTTGAGAACCATGAATATTAAATAATTTGAAGCATCTCAAGAATTCAATCAATTCTAATGTAATACCATCCAATACCCAAAATCTAGATGCAATCGCTGATATAGAGCTTTAACATTAAACTTATCTTATTAGACTACAAAAGAACAATCAAATTTATGATAACAAACAATGCAAGTGGGACTACAATGCGAATTCAAAAAGGAACAAAAGACATAGGCAAGCAGGCCTGGAAAGTGAATTGCTTCCCAAATTCAATCAATTGTACCATCTTACTTCACTTGGCCACATCACAATAGAGACATTAGAGGTACAAACTACAAATTGATATCTCAGTAATGAAGCACTCAAAGCATGACTTAGCCATTGATAGGAATTTGAGCAAAACCCAAAAGGCCCAGTATAAGATGGACATAAAATATGAGTTTTAGTAGACTATAAAATAGATTTAAGGAAAATATATCCTAGTGCATGTTGAAGTACATATGTAGTGCAATTAAGGTACATCATGATATACAAATTGGAGTTATCCTATTTGGAAATTGAGAAACTAAGAAGATTAGAGAAAATAATGCCCATCATTGAGTAGTTGAATTTAGAAACAAAATGAAATAATCATTTTATGAAAAGTAGAAATCTAGTATCTTTGAACTAATAAGATCTTCAACAGATATATTTGAGGGATTTTGTAAGAAATATAACATTTAACTAACCGGATGGCCACCAAAGTAAACAAAATCTTGATGTTTTGAATTTCAGGTAGCGAAATAGCAATTGGATATACGTCCAAATATTTTAACAAGCTAACTCTTATTATGTCTTGTTGGGTAGTCCTCCTAATAGGAACAGTTCCTTCTGGGCACTCTACCAAGTGATGCCACAGCTGAAACTTCTTTAATGTACCTCTTGTTCATTCTATTTTGGCCACCTAACAGAAAGTACCTAAACAATTATTGACTGAACACTCAAAATTTCTCAATTTTTAGAAGATTAGATATATATTTATATGCAAAAAGGCGATAAAACTAGTGAAAACCGTCAAAAAAATCCTCAATACAATAGAGGAATATTTTAAACACATTTAAATGCAACTTATATACCCTCCTAGTCTTGAGGAAATCATAAGGACATTTTTGGGTTGGTGAATCAAAGACAATCAATTAAAATTATTAAAACCATGGGGAAATTACATTGCCAAAGAAATATTTTAAACACATTTAAATGTGACTATGTACCCTCCTAGTCTTGAGGAAAGCATTTCTATCTTTTATTTTTTCTTTAAAAGATAAATTAATTTAAATTAAAAAATCACTACTTTTGGTCAAATCAGTTGCTATCGCTTGTACATTCTTAGAATAGTGTTCTTGGTTGATCCAAAAGGTGAATCATTACAAAAGAATATCATCATATTAAATCAGTTATTGAAGTTTCAACTCTCGTATTTTAAATCTTTGTTAAGAAGATTGATCTTTGTATGAATTTTTTCCTCTGTCCTAAATTTATCTCAAAATTGCTCCAATACTTTTCATTCTAGCAGTTGTCTTGATTTTACCATGCTAACCTCCATTATCTACTCTCTGCAATTCTTCTTGTGAAATCAATAATCACTATGCTACTTCAAACAAACAAATTTGGAAAGCAGCAAAAGTCATTGACACATGATGATGATATTTAAACAAGGAAACAAATTTTGAGTGTTGTCCACCTCAACAACTATCAAAAACCCTATTTTCCTTTCAAATAACCGTGCTCCGAAACCCCAGATGACTATCCATGTGTAACTCTACCCACATAATGTTCGTGTCATGCTTCGGCATAAGCAATATTTCTTGAGGGTTGCAGAGAAACTAAATAGGACCAAGGAGGCATATATAGTTTTTCCTAGCATCATCGTAGTTGTCACAATTGGAATTTCTGTCAATCCAAGCATTCTTCTTTGCAAGTAGGAAAGCCATAGGCATAAAGGCGTAGGAGATTATGACAAAGGCAAGAATGATAAGGTTTAGAAGCAGACGTGGGTAGTAGAAATTGGCGGTATAGTCTGTGAAGAAGGTTGCTGCACAGTTACAGGCTTGGCGTGCTCCATAAACATTCTCCTTTTTCTTCTCTCTATTTATTTTTGTAGCTATCTGTTCACTACGATATTCTCTTTGGCATAAATTGTAGCTCTATTTGCTGGTAAATCTGATCGTAATTGTAGGAAGATATAGATACATCTTGATCAAATGGAGAGAAAGTGGGCTTAGTACATGAAGCACAAATCAAATGGAGAGAAAGTGGGCTTAGTACATCTTGATCAAATGAAGATATAGATACATCTTCACTGCTTAGGATTCTTGCTGCCCACGCCGCCCTAAGAGATTCTTCACAATGCATCCATGGAAACCCCAAATCTTGTTTTTGGAATGCTTCTCCCTTTTATTATTATTTCATGCAGGCTAAACTAAACAACACATGGCTTGCTTGCATGTAAGGAGAAAAATCCATAAATGCCAACTATTAAAGCTATATGAGAATGGTAACCCCAACATCTTCTACAAAGACATTTTGATATTTTCCCACCTTCTAGCAAAAACATGTCACCTATCCATCTATGAAAATGGTAACCCCAATATTTTGCTTTGACACCTACTCTTCATAGAAATTTGCAAAGCCTTCTATTTGGGCAGTGGGAAGATGACGCCATTCATATTTGGTAGTGAGAGGATGACTATCGATCATGTTTTGTGAGCAAAGCCTTGCAATGCTATGACTAAAGAACTAAATGAAACAATTTCATTGGTGCTTAGTAAGAATTTTAATCACCAGTTAAGTTCTAACCATAGGCAATAGTTTCCTACTGTGGTCAGTGATTGATTAATAAGGTTTTAAAATGTTGCTTTTACAAATATATGCTATTTTTGATTAATAAGGTTTTAAAATGTTGCTTTTACAAATATATGCTATTTTTGTCAAGCTCACACTAAAACCTATCAGCCTTGTGCTACAAGATGAAGTATGAATATAATGGTGCATGTTCTGATTAGTCCCTATCTACGATGTTTTTCAACAATGTCTTTTAATATGAGTGCACACTATGTTAGTTTTGGTAGCTTGGATAACTGTTCATCCATATGCTATTATTTAGTATATAATTATTTTTTCTAACAAATTGGTTAGAGTAAGGACAATTATTTATTAAATAATTGACTTCTTTTAGAATCAACTAGAAACCAATTTTGTTAGTGTTGGTAAGTTGTTTTATATCTCAGTCGTCGATTGTAAATTGATCTTGGCTGTTGGTTTACCAACAAGAGTAGTATAAAAGGGGTTCTAGGGGGCGTTTGCAAAATAGAAGTTTGGAGAAACATTTGTAGTGCTAGCAAATGAGTTTGTAAGTTTGCAGTGTTAGCAAACAGTCTTGTAGTGTTAGCAATGGCGTAGTGTTAGCATGGGAATAGCAGTGGAGAATATCAACAGGAGAAATTAGGAGGTTGTCGGAGTTTTGCTAGTGAGAGGAAAGGAATTTTGTATTTCTTGATTTCTTGAAGTTTAATATATTTCTTCATCTATAGAATTGGTTTTCCCTTACGGGTTTTTCCAGGAAAAATTTGTCTGAAAATATTGTGTTCATTGTGTTGCACATTTCTTTCCGTGTTTTATAAGTGAAATTGCAATTGTATTATTTTTCAATATTACCTAGGAATTTGTTTTCAACAGTTTAATAATCATTTACAATAGGATATTAATAATCAGTGATTGCAATAGTTGATTTTTCACATGGTATCATAACATTGTTAAGGGTAGAAGAGTTTTTCCCTAAGAAAGAAATTTTGATCTCTTTAGATTTATTAATGCTTTAATCCCTTAAGATGGCTTTAGCTGGTTTGAGAGATCAAGATAGATTGGATGGTTCCTCAAATTTTAGTGTTTGGAAGACCATAATTTCTTTATTGTTGGAAGAGAATGGTATCAAGAATTATGCTATCAGTGATGTACTTGTACTAATGGATGCAACATACCTTGCAACATATAAGAAGGATGATACCGAGGCGAGGAGGATCATCCTTGATGGTGTCAAGGATTGTATTGTTCCACATATCACAGAGCTAAATATGGAAAAAAAGATGTGGGATGCCATTCTAAATCTGTGCTAGAATGCTACCACCAACAAGAAGATGATTCTCAGAGAGAAGCTAAAGAATGCCCAAATTGAATTCACAAAGTGAGAAGAAGAAGGACCATTTTAAGGGCAAGTGCTTTGGATGTCATGAGTTTGACCACTATGTCAATGATTTCCCAAAGATGAAGAAGGGTAAGAAGTAGGTGGCAACTTTAGCAAGTGCAAAAGAACTCTCTAGTAGAATGGAAGATGAATTTGCACTCATAGCTTGTATGGTCAACTCAACCTCATAGTGTGTTTGGTATATAGATAGCGGGCCATCATTTCATATGACATGAATTAGAGAGTACTTCTCTAGTTACAAGGAGGAGGATACCAACATCCAAATTTCTATGGGAAACTTGTCCAAACTCAACCCAGTTGGGAAAGGGACTATTCAGTTCCAGAGGGAGAATGGAAAGATAATTCCACTTTATGATGTGTTGTATGTGCCAAGCTTAGGTATGAATTTGATTTTTGTATTTGTTTTTGAGGATAGGGGGTATAATGTACTCTATAGAGGGACAAATGTGTTGATTAAGCACAAGGATTGGAAATCACCCATAACTGTTGGAGTTACAAGTGGTTGCCTTTATAGATTGTAGTTTGATACTCCTAAGGCACTCATGAGCAGCAATAATCCTAAAGATCTTGGAGAGCTATGGCATAAGAGGATGGGTCATATTCATCATGGAGCACTTAGATTCCTTCATGAGACAATGAAAGGTGTTCCAGAGGTGAGCATAGAGCATGATGATGTATGTAAGGGATGTGTGTTGGGGAAGTTCGTGAAAACATCTTTTCCAAGAAGTGACACTAGATTTTAGGGTGTTCTTGATCTGGTACATTCAGATGTTTGTGGATCGATGTCGATGAAATCTCTCAGAGGATATGAGTACTATGTTACTTTTATTGATGATTTCTCTAGAAAGACTTGGATATACTTCTTGAAAACTAAGGATGAGGTTTTCAGTCGATTCCAAGAGTTCAAGGCTCTTGTGGAGAATTCGACAGGAAAGAAGATAAAGGTTCTTTGGTCAAACAATGGAGGCAAGTACAAAGGAAATGTCTTCCAAGAGTTCTGCACTAGAGAAGGAATCAAGAGAGAGTGGACTATTCCTTATAATGCACAGTAGAATGGAGTTACTGAGAGGAAGAACCGTTCTATATTTGAGGCAAAAAGAGCTATGCTACATGACTAGGACATGCCCCATTACTTATGGGTAGAGGCATGTAATACAATAGTTTACATCCACAATAGAGTTCCACACAAGGTGCTAGGGAGGATGACACCAGAGGAGGCTTTCACAAGGAAGAAGCCAGACGTTGGTCACTTTAGGATATTCAAGAGTTTGGCATATTGTCATATTCCTAGAGATACCTGTACAAAGTTAGATCAGACTGTAGAGAGGGGGTACTTTGTTGGGTACAATGAGACCTAAAAAGAATATAAGATTTTCATTGTAAGGAATAAAATAATTATTATCAAATGTAATGTCAAGTTCATGGAGGACAAGGTATCTAGAATATCCAGATATTTTCCAATAGATGATTAGAGCGAGTAGCCAATAGAAGCTCCAAGACCAAGTTAAGGGTAGCAAAGCTCAAGTACAATTACCAATACAAGTGTAGACTCAAGTGGTGAAGATTCATAGAGTATGGAGCAACAAGTGCAACATGAAATGCATCTAGAGGACTTAGAGGTTAAAATTTCATCCTCTACATTTGGTAGTAGGAACCATGAGGTTCTAGATACACAAATGGATACTCAAGAGTTTGTGGGAGCTCCTAGGAAGAGTACTTGACAATGGAGACAACCAACCAAGTTCAATGACTATGTGGCATTAGTTAGTCAGTTGGTAGATAGTGAGCCTTCTAGCTATTAGGAAGCTACAAAACATTAGGTATGGAAAGATGCTATGGTTGAGGAATATTCCTCAATAATGTAGAATGATGTGTGGGAGGTAGTGCCTAGACCAATAGATAGGGTAGCAGTTAGATTTTGTTGGATCTATAAGATAAAGCACGGTGTCGAAGGTAGCATCTAGAAATACAAGGCGAGGTTCATGGAAAAGGGGTTCTCTCAGAAGAAGGGAATAGACTATGAGGAGATATTTTCTCCAGTTTCCAGGTATACTTCTATACAAGCTATAATCTCACTTGCAGCATAGATGGGATGGAAGATCCATCAAATGAATGTCAAGACAACTTTCCTTAATGGTGAGTTGAAGGAGGAGGTATATGTATAGAACAACCAGAAGGCTTTGTAGCACACAAAAAAGAGACCCACATGTGCAGATTTGGGAAAGCATTGTATGGACTCAAGCAGACTCCAAGAGCATGGTATGAGCATATTGATACATACTTGCAAAAAATAAGCTTTGTGAAGAGTGAAGCAAATGCTAAGCTTCACTACTTGGTGGTTGGGGGTGAGATTCTTATTCTTGTTCTTTATGTGGACAACCTATTTTTTACAGGTTCACTAGGACTCATAGGGGATTGCAAGAGGAACCATGTAGAAGAGTTCGAGATGAAGGATTTGGGACTTATGCACTACTTTCTAGGCATGGAAGTGTGGTAGATAGATGGGAAGATTTTCATTGGTCAAGGGAAATATTGCATTGAAATCTTGAAGAGATTCGAGATAGAGGATTACAAAGCCATGTCTACATTGATGATCACAAATTGGAGGAAGGTAGATACATCCAAGGAGAAGGATGTAGATCCCACTTTATAAAGATAGTTGATTGGTTTGCTTATGTATCTGGTCAACACTAGGCTAGATATAGCATTTGCAGTTAACTCTCTTAATGAGTTCATGGTTGAACCAAAGAGAATGCATTGGACAGTGGCTAAGCACATGCTACATTACTTGTGTGGTACAGTTGAGTATGGGATCAGATATGTTTGAGGTGGAGGTATTAGGTTGATAAGCTATACTGACACAAATTGGGCAAGAGGTACAATGGACAAAAGGAGCACTTTAGGGTGTTTTTTCAACTTGAGATTAGGAGTTGTTTCTTGTTTTAGTAGGAAGCAAAAGTCTATGGGTCTAAGTTAAGTAGAATTAGAATACATAGTAGCTAGCATGGAGACATGTGAAGCTATATGGCTTTGGAAGTTGTTAGTAGCTTTGTTTGGTCAGAATGTTGAAACTACTGTGATACATTGTGATAATTAGAGCTACATCAAGTTGTTTGAGAATTCAGTGTTTCATGATAGGTCTAAACATATAGATCAGATATCACTTCATCAGAGATTGTGTACAATGGGGAGTTATTCAGCTACAATACATACTTACAAACAAGCAGGTAGCAGACATTCTAACTAAGGCATTGGGGACGATAAAACTCATCTTCTTTAGAGATAAGTTGGCTGTCATGCAAAACAATTTCCTCACTAAGAGGGAGTGTTAGTTTTGGTAGCTTGGACAGTTGTTTGTCCATATGCTATTATTTAGTATATAATTATTTTCTCTAACAAATTGGTTAGAGTAAGGAAAATTATTTATTAAATAATTGACTTCTTTTAGAAGCATTAGAAACCAATTTTTTTAGGGTTGGTAAGTTGTTTTATATCTTAGCTGCTGATTGTAAATCAATCTTGGTCATTGGTTTACCAACAAGAGTAGTATAAAAGGGGGTCTAGGGGGCATTAGGAGAATAAGAAGTTTGGAGAAACATTTGTAGTGCTAGCAAATGAGTTTGTAAGTTTGCAATGTTAGCAAGGGCACAGTGTTACCATGGGAATAGTAGTGGAGAATATCAACAAGAGAAATTAGGAGGTTATCAAAGTTTTCCTAGTGAGAGGCAAGGAATTTTGTACTTCTTGATTTGCTGAAGTTTAATATAATTTCTCATTTGTAGAACTAGTTTTCCTTTAGGGGTTTTTCTAGGGATAGTTTGTCTAAAAATATTGTGCTCATTGTGTTGCGTTGCACGCATTTCTTTCCATATTTTATAAGTGATGTTGCAATTGTGTTATTTTTCTATATTAGCTAGGAATTTGTTTTTAATAGTTTAAAAATTGTTTACAATAGGAGATTAATAATTAGTGACTGCAATAGTTGATTTTTCACACACTAAGTGTCTATGGTTTGTAGAATGAAATGGTTGTGATCTTTAAGCTAATGTGATAATGGTACATTATAAGATGAACAGGGGATGAAATTTCATATTTTTATATGAATTTAATTCTGTAATCTTTTACTCAAATTTATTGATTCATGTTTAATGTATTATGACAATAAATAATTTTACACACTAAAATATCTTCTACTTATGTGAAATAAAATGTCTTCAATGTTAATTTGGAGTACTTTAAAATAGATTAAATTCATTTGAATTAATTGATGATCTAGATACTTATAAAATACAAGATAATTATATATACTATTAGTTAAAATTAATAAAGTGGGTATGAGTGCTTAGTCTCTCTTCTCTAAGAATTTCTCAAGTTTGGTGCTAATCTTATATTTATAAAGATAGTGTGTGTGTGTGTGTGTGGGTGTGCATACACGTGCACACATGTCCATGCACAATATTGTATGTTGAAAGATATGTTTAGGTTATGTTTCAATCAAATCCTTTCTTGGATGAGAAGCCTTTGGGTTGAGAGTTTTATTTCCCTCTCTTTGGCCTTCCTTCTAATCTAATTTCTCAACAATGTCATTATCAAGTCTAATTATTATCAAGAGAGTATTTGAAAAATTACCACCATAAGTTTGCACATTTTTTGAGCTTTTTGGCTAGATAAGTAGATGAATGAAGTGGTCTCATTGCAAGAGATTTTTGAATTCGAAAAAATTATTTATAACAAGAACTTACTTTCTTCATTTCTTTATACACAAGTTTTGGTTTTTAAAGAATTTTAGAAAAGCTTTAAAGGCTCTCTTTTCTAGTGAAGTTTGTAGGTATGTCCTTTGTCTCTCTTGTTTGAATTTAAATCTTCGATTGATATAGGTGATAATTCTTCAATCTCATTAATACTTTAAAATGGAAATTAATTATCTATTTACTTACTATATATAAAGTTATTTAATTTACATAGGTAATGTTTAATTTATCTTATTTCTTTCTTGATGTGGGGATGCAACATTTACATAAAACTTAGCATATTTATTTATGCTTTTAGCTTGCCTAAATAATGTTATGGTGCACCATTTCCAAGGGGGAAAGGTTCTAATTTTCCTAGAAAATCAAAGTTATTCTATCCATGGGTATAAACTATTGGTCTTAGAATGGTTTTGACATTTGAGTGTCAACACACTTAATAAATTCTACCATATATGCTGAGTACACCATGTATGCCAAGTTATAGTGTGTGCCAAGTTAGAATCTTAACAAGTGCCGAGTGATTTCAGGTGCCGAGCAAGCAATGGATGCCGAGCAGTATATAGGTGCCGAGTCACAGTTCATGCTGAGAAAAATAGAATTTAGTATGTGCTGAGTGATCTAGAAATATTCATTTGCCAAGTAACAAAGAGTGTAATAGGTGTTGAGCGATACAAGAACATTCATGTGCCGAGCACCAGTAATGTAACATGTGCCAAGTAACACAGAATCAACATAATAGTTTGTGCATTGACAAACTAAGATGTAAAACCACTTTTGCATGACTCATGAAGGGATAAGAAGATAAGATCAAGCCTTCGAATTTACCTATGATATCAGCATGCAACCAATCAGAGAATTGGAGACAACATGCAACCAATAGGTGAAATCGAAGGATTTGAGCAAGAATTTTAAGTTTGTGATTACATTGCAAACCCTAAGCCCACAATGTCTTGATGAGGAGGCTTGGACACCATAATGTCAAGGTTTTTGGAGTTATCAAGTTTCCAAGAGATTTTTGTAGAACAAAGCAATCGACAAGGGTGTCAAGGACTTAGTAATTTGAGCAACAATTACACATCTAGTTGATAAAAAAAAAACAAGGGTTACATAGAGATTAGATCAAGCAAGGATTAGAACAGATAGAGTAGATCAAGCACCTAAACCTAGCAAGTGAAGATTGCATTTTATCAGGTCTATTATTCTAATACTTTCTTACCATTGTATTAGATGTTTAAAATCCTATGTTGATAGTTTAGCTTAACAACTAGGTAGGATAACCATTGGAGAAGGTGATGAAAATCCTATTGAATTAGGTGGGTTTAACAACCTATTGTAAATCCTTTAATAGGGTGACACTTCTTGTAAAGTGTTGGTAAATCCTCTAACTAGGTCACTATTGACATAGTGTAAAGCCTTTAATAGGGCAGACAATCAGAAGTGATTGAAAAAATATTATTGTAGTGATTTTGTGGGTGTCATTCCCACCCCAGTTTTACCTTCTTATTCTTGGAGGGTTTCTGGGTTATCAAATTCCTGGTGTCATGTGTTGATGCATGCTTTTATTCCATGTTTTCTTATATGTTTTGATGCATGCACTTTACTTCCAGTTATGTGTTAAAGAGGGTTTAAAAGGATAAAAATTAGTTACTTTTGATTCACCCCCCCCCCCCCCCCCCCCCTCTTCTCAGAAGTCCACTTTCCATTTTGAACATTCTAACAATTGGCATCAAAGCTCTGGTTCTCACAAGAAGAAGCCTAATAATTTAGAGAACAGGATCAAAAGATGGAAGTCTTCAAACTTGGGAAGATCATAGACAATCAGGTGATCGATGTGCATCTCACTCTACAAAAGGTGGAGGAAGCTAGAGAGGAATTGAGAAAATTCTTGAAAAGAAGAAAGGACATAGCCATAGCTGAGAATGACATAGATTACAAGGAGATTGACACCACACAAGTGTTTGCCAATGGAGATTCAAAGGAATTTGATGCAACAATAGTAGAATTGATGGAGAAAAATAGAGCTCAAGTAGAAGAGATAAGATCTCTTAAAATGGAACAAGATTCACAAGCCATGATGCTATGTGAAATAACTAAACAAAAGAAAAGAGAAATTGAGGATAGAACCATGCTTGAGGATGAAAAAAGAAACCTTGCAAACAGACTTGAGGATAAGTCCATAGAACTTACAAGGATTCCCAACATGCAATTGGATACACTTAGCTGGATGATGAATGCTCATCATAAGCTAAACATTAAGGACATTGAGATCTCTACTCTTAAAATGCAAAATGAACAATTGAAAAATGATTTGAAAAGAGAAAAAGAGATAGTAGAGAGCTTCAACAAGTCAAGTGAAGCCATCAAGCACTTTGAGCAGTTACTTAAATCACCAAGATTTAGCAATGACACTTCAGGACTAGGATTCACCAGTACTGAAGAAGGTGAAACATCAAGGAGTGCTGAGAAAAGGAGTGACAAAGGTAAGAATTCTAAACCCACTTGTCATTTTTGTGATTAAAAAGGGCACATTGCTAATGTTTTTAGGAGTAGGAAGACCAATCAATAGAACACACCCAAAAACAAAGGTTATTGTCACAAGTTTAACATGCAAGGACACCTAACAAAAGATTGTAGAAACAAAGCCATAAGGACACCAAGATTTAATGGTCATTGCTACAACTGTAAAAAGTATGGACATAGAGATTTTTAGTGTAGATCAAAGCCTATGTGGACACCCAATCAATCTACAAGGAGAAACAACTATGTACACCACTACAATTGGGATTACAATACCAGGAAAAGTTGTCACTATTGTCAGGAATATGGTCATGTTCCTCAAAACTGCATAAGAACACATTTCAGAGGGAACTATAGTAGGTGGTAAAGTCAAACCACATGTTTGAGTTGCTTGAAGACTAGACATGTTAGTAGATATTGTCAAACAAAGGCCAAAGCACCTAAGTCAGCAGTCAACAAGGGTAAAGAAAAAGTTGATGTCGAACACATCAAGGAAAAAATGAAAAAGACATGGCAAAGAAGAGATGGACCAAGCAAATCCAATGGAGAGGTCACTTCACCCAAGATGTCAAGTGATAACACTTCATCCAATTAAGCAAAAGATAGGTGCATGGGGCTGATATATATAAAGATATATCATACATCAGCCCAAAAGAACAAAGAAGTGTTGCAAAGAAGAGATCAACATGAGAAAAGATGCTAAGACAAAACTTGAAATTTTTTTAGAAGATGCCGAGTTGCCTTTGGATGCTGAGTGAAACTCCAGTATAAGCTTAGTTGGAAAGTCTAGTTGGTGCCGAGTGAGATATGTTAGTGGTTTCCAAGTGAATAGAAAATAATGGATGTCGAGTTTATAGTTGTAAGCACTATGCAATAAATGCTAGGTTCTGAACCTAATAAAGTTGAAAATCACCCATTTTCAAGTCATTTGAACACAAAGAGAAAAGAAAAGAATAGCGAAGAGCCAATCAAGAAGTGATTTAACAATGATTTGCACAAATCCAAATAGCAATTCAACTTGAACTCTTCAATTCAAAGGTATTTCATCAAGTGCCGAGCTATGTAGTATTTAAAAGTTTATTTGAAATTTAAACTTTAGCTTGATCAAGATTGCATTTGGGTCTAAAACCACAAAAGGAAAGGAGAGTCATGAAGTTCAACTTGTTAGTAATGAGGTTAAGCAACTAGAATCTAAACCCATCCCTGAGGTTGCATACAAAAATGACCCAGCCGGTGCTTTGTCAGTCATTCTAGACACAGTAGTTATGGTCCAAGATGTTAGGAAATGTTATAACTATATGATTGGAGTCATAGGTGACCTAGAAATTTTTAATGCCTTTGATAAGCTGTGTGACAAGGGAGTATTGAAGGATGCGTTCTCAGTGGTTGAGAAGAAGGGTTTAACTAATGCCCTAGTTTTTTCCATTATATTTAAGATTTAATGGATTTGCATTGTGCTAAGTCAAATTCATGATGGATCATTTTGGTTAGAAACATGACTAGTAAAGATCACAAAGAAAATAGTTCATAGGCTTACTGGATTCCCAACCCTAGATCAGCCTAAGACCCTGAGAAGTGACAAAAGGGAGGCTATAGAGAAAAATACTAGTGCCAAATGGAACAACAGGGGAATGACCATTGACACCATCACTGAAACCTTACTTGATTTTGTTGTTAGAGTCATATCCCACAAATTTTATCAATCTAGCAGACTAAATAGTGTGCCATGCATAGCAGTAGAAATTGTATACAAACTAGTGAAGAAGGACCACACTTATGATCTAGCAGAGCTCATGCTTCAATAGATTAATGAAAATTTGGGAGCCATAAGGAAATCTAAAGGAGCTCAATGAAAATTTGGATTAGTGTTGGTATGCATATTATTTGATGTCATGAAAGAATGTCCTTTAGTAGGAAAGGTGAATTGGGATCCTAACAAGACAATTGTCACACAAATCAATGAGTATATTGAGCAAATGGGTGAAAATTTTGGTGGTCAGATGACAAGCTACTTTGAGGACTTCAAGAAGTCCATGAAACAAACGATGAGGATACCAATATCATTGGTTGAACAATATGTAAATGACATTTTCTTCTTAGTTGATATAGATTATACCTACATCCAAGCTGTGGTACCTAGAGTAAGATGGCTTAGGCCACTTGGATACGAACTTGATGTGGACCAAGCTTTAGCTGCAATTATTGCTTTACTTACAAAAGAAATAGAAAAGGCTGCAAAACACTTTGGAACTTATGATGTAGTCAAATCTAGGGTAGTAAAAGATTTAAAGACAACCTCTGCAGTAAAGAAGCAAGATCAAATGATAAGAAAACTCAAGAAGAGATTTGGAGCTGACATAGAAGCAACAGACACTACAAAAGAAGAAGAAGAAGAACCAAGGCAAGGGCCATTGGAGTTAACATAGGGCCTAGATGAGGACAAAGAAGAAGGTGTTGAGGAAGAAGAAGCTAAGGAAGCACCCATTAAAGCCAAATCCAACAAAAGGAAGGCCAAAACTCATCTTGTAGCTCAGCCAAAGGCAAAGAAGGTAACAAAGCCTATTAAGGCTAAACCTAAGAAACCTACTACAAGAGCTACCACCAGAGCTGCAACTGAAAAGGAAAAGGACAAGGCTATGGAGAAAAAGAAAGCCACAAAAAAAACTAGTGAAGTGTCGAGGAAAAGAAGAAAATATGTTGCACAACTAGATTCAAAAGAAGAAAGAACAGAGTCTGATGACAATAGCCATTTTAGAGTGGTAAGTCATCATCTCAAGACTACCATTGATAAGTTATGTGCAAATATTAGAAAAGAAAACTTAAATGGATTAAAGACTCTAGATTTCAATAAGCTCAATAAAGAAGAGAAAAATAAAATAGAGAAATCAGTGTATGCTATGATGGTTGAATACAAGCACACTCCTCTAGAATTAGATAATGCAATTCCTAAGGAATTATATAAAATAGTAGAAAATAAATGGCATTTTTGTTTGCAAATAGAGAAGGAGATCAAAAAATCTACCTTAGCTAGAGTGTTGTCTGACCTATCTAAAGGTCAAATAACAAAGGCAAGTAAGAGGCACAATAGCAAAATTTCACCCAAATACAAAACATTTTGAATCCTTCAAAATAATATTGAGGATGTTGTAAATAAATCCACAAAATTGTGGAAATCAATTTACAAGACAACAGATGATGTGTATGAAGAAGAATATAAGGTAGAAGCTAGTGCTAAGAGAAGAGAAGCTAAAGAAATAGGAAAGAGAGTGGAAGAAAAGAAAGGTGAAGAGAAGAAAAGTGAGGAAGAGAAGAAAGGAGAGGAAGAAAAAGTAGAAGTGAACAAGGAGAAAGAAGAAGAGGAACCAACTAAAGGAGAAGAAAAGGCAATAGATGAACATGAAGAAAATAGTGTGCAAGACACACAAATGCCACCTCCTATCCCTCCTCATGCCACCATACACCTGTAGAGACCATAATAGTGAAGGATGTTATTGACACTTCATGTCAAAACATCAATCCTTTAACTACAGAGGATCTCTCAAAGATCCTTGATCAATCCACACAACGAGCTTGCTTATGCAAAAATCTAGTGTTGATTAGTGTTGATGAGTTAAAAAAGGTAGTAGCAGATCCAAGAAAAGTCAAGGTGAAAACACAAGATCCACCTTCAATCTTTGATGCTACTAAACCACTACTACTTCCACCACCACCTTCACCAAGTGTAGTAAGAAAAGCACTTCAGATGCTGAGTGTAGAAATAGGGGAAGAAACAAGAAAAATAGAACAAGTAATAAGTTCACCCTCAACAATTGTGTGGTAAAGGGAAATCAGAAGAAGAGAAGGAGGGAACAAGAGATGAGGAGAAAGTTGCAATACAGACATTGGTTAAATTACCAAAAAATGGTACTCCCACTCAGACTCTTCAGAAGTCGAGCACTAACATGATATCACTACAAGTTCAAACACCAAGCTCAAGCTCCACAAAGGTAGCTAGGATACTTCACTATGGAAACCCTAAGCTTGATGAAGAGATCATTATTCGCTCCTATGAATTCCAGAACCCTCACAATAGAAAAGATAAATGTAATACAAGGTGCAAGTGCTAGATAGAAGAAAGAAACAAGAAGTACTAAGAAGAGAGTACAAGTATAAGCAAGCATTGAATGAGATAAGGGATATCAAAGGACATCTTAATGGATGCCTTCAACATGTAGTCACCAGATGAAACAAGGCCCGTAATAGAGCAACTATCAGATATAGTTGACCAGGTGACAAATGAAGACCAAGATACTAATGTAAAATTGATGGAATGGTCAGAAAGAATTTTTTTAGGAAAAGTAAATGAGAAAATATCTAGTGATATAGCACTATCACAAGTTGAGTTGGCAAAGAAACTAGAAATGGTAAAAATTGTAATTGGGAACATTTTCTCATTGTACAACAAATTGTGTGATTTTTCCAACTTCACACAAGAGACCAGCTGACCAATACTGAGCTTGGAGAGAAATCTCAAGATTTCTAGCATGCAACTTCCCACAAATCCAACTATGAGTGAGAAGCATTTTGCACAGTCGCTTCTCACACAAATGGAGTTAGCTGTACTAATAGTAGAGGAGGCAAACATAAAGGCAAAATTGATACAAATCTAATCCTCCATAACCCCACACCTAGAGATCCTCCACAAGGAGAAAGAATATGCAGAGAAAGTCCTCAAGAAAGTTTCAAATCTTTCTACACTTGATGGACTAGTACACCTCGCTACAGAGACTGCTATCTAACACAAGTCACTAGACATTGCATTGGAAAATTGGGATGTAGCTCTCAAAATACTTTTGGAGGTAAATAGCACATTTTTGGCTAAGTATGGTATTACTCTTTAGGACCCTTTGACATCAGTGTCAAAAAGGGGGAGATATTTATTAGAGGGAGATATATGAAGATATATAGGAATATATGTTTTGGGGGAGAATACCAAATTTTGATAATTTTTTACATTCTTTCATTCATTTTAAGAATAAAGTGGAAAGTATGTAGATAGACAAAAGAGGGAGACAAGTAATAAGTGAGGGGGAGATACAAAATTTCGATAATCATATGGAAAATGGATCTGAAACAAGGACTCCATATAGACCAGATACAAAAAATAGACACAGGATATAGGAATAGGACAAAGGATAGAGAGAATCAGGCACATCAACATAGAATTTTGGTTTCAAGAGTGATTAAGGCACAATCAACTTAGGAGGAGTCATAAGGTATATTGCCACTTACAAATTTTTTGAAATTTTGCATGTATGCCAAGTAGAATCAAGAATGTACTCAATAAGATTAGTGCAATAATGCATGGTTAAGTGTTTTTGACACTCATGTCAAAGGGGGAAATTGTTGGTCTTAGAATGGCTTTGACATTTAGGTGTCAACACACTTAATAAATTCTACCATATATGCCAAGCACACCATGTATGCCAAGTTATAGTGTGTGTCAAGTTAGAATCTTAACAAGTGTCGAGTGACTTTAGGTGCCAAGCAAGTAATGGATGTAGAGCAGTATATAGGTGCTGAGTCATAGTTCATGCCGATCAAAATAGAACATAGTATGTGCTAAGTGATCTAGGAATATTTATGTGCTGAGTAACAGAGAGTGTAATAGGTGTCAAGCAATATAGGAACATTCATGTGCTGAGGACCAGTAATATAACATGATGGATCACAGAGTGTGATATGAAATTTTGATGCTAAAAATCACTTACACAATCAAATCTAGAAAGATAATTGTCAAAATAATTGGATTGTGGAAACTTGATAAAATACATTAGCATAATAGTCTATGCATTGACAAACTAAGATGTAAAACCATTTTTGCATGAATTGCAAAGGGATAAGAAGATAAGATCAATCCTTTGCATTCACCTATGATATTAGCATGTAGCCAATCAAAAAATTGGAGACAACATGCAACCAATAGGTGAAATCCAAGGATTTGAGTAGGAATTTTAACTTTGTGATTACATTGCAAACCCTAAGTCTACAATGTTATTATAAGGAGACTTGGACACCATAATGTCAAGGTTGTTGGAGTTATCAAGTTGCCAAGAGATTGTTGTTGAATAGAGCAATCAGAAGGGGTGTAAAGGACTTAATAATTTGAGTAGCAATTGTACATCTAGTTGATTAGAACAAAACAAGGGTTACATAGAGATCAGATCAAGCAAGGATCAAAATAGATAGAGCAGATCAAGTACTTGAACCCAACAATTGAAGATTGCATTTTATTAGGTCTATTGTTCTAATACTTTCTTACCATTGTATTAGATGTTGAAAATCCTATGTTGGTAGGTTAGCTTAACAACTAGGTAGGAGAACCTTTGGAGAAGGTGATGAAAATCCTATTGAATTAGGTGGGTTTAAAAACCTATTGTAAATCCTTTAATAGGGTGACACTTCTTGTAAAGTGTTGGTAAATCTTCTAACTAGCTCACTATTGACACAGTGTAAAGCCTTTAATAGGGCAGGCCTTTAACAAGGTAGACCATCAGAAGTGATTGAACAAATATTGCTGCAATGATTTTGTGGGTTTCATCCCCACCCTAGTTTTACCTTCTTATTTCTAGAGGTTTTCTAGGTTATCAAATTCCTGGTGTCATGTGTTGATGCATTCTTTTATTCCATGTTTGCATGCACTATACTTTCAGTTATGTGTTAAAGAGGGTTTAAAAGGTAAAAATAGTTACTTCTGATTCAAACCCCCCCCCCCCCCCAGAAGTCCACTTTCCATTCTGAACATTCCAACATAAACACCATAAGAAAAATTTGTGTTGGTACTATAAACTCATCCTTTTTGGTTTTCATCACTACCTACAACATGAAAGAAGTTTATGTTGGTGCTATAAACTCATCTTTATTGGGATTTCATCACTACCTACAACATGAAAGAAGTTCTCTTTGGAACTATAAAGTCATCTTTTCTTAGCTTTAATCAATACTACATTGTGTATTTTTGTGAAAAGCTTCATGTGAGTCAGTTTGAGTTTAATTTAGAACAAGTTCACTCTATTTCCCTTTTTATAATTATCATCTTCTTGATTATTTTCAGCATTAAAGTCGTATTCACTCTAGTATTTCATTTTAAGTGCACATGGTGGTTGGAAGATATATGATTTATTTTTAAATTACTATAAACTTATTTCTTCCTACTAATGTTTTTTTTGTTATAACAATATCATTGGGATTGTATAAAGATAATTAATGTAAAGAAGGAAGTTTTAATAATCTCTTAATAATATGTTATTATGTGGTAGTAATGACATCTACATGCCTTGGTTTTAAATAATTTTTAGCATATTTAGGTATGGAAACAATAGGAATACATACATACATACATGCATACACACAGACACAGACATAGACACAGACACACACACACACACACACACACACACACACACACACACACAGACACAGACACAGACACACACACACACACACACACACACACACACACACACACACACACAAAGAGAGAGAGAGAGAGAGAGAGAGAGAGAGAGAGAGAGAGAGAGAGAGAGAGAGAGAGAGAGAGAGAGAGAGAGAGAGAGAGAGAGAGAATATTTTTATTAAATATTTTTTAATTTTGTGAATAAATTTGCATTGTGAAATAAAAAAAAAAGATCAAGTAAGTACGCATAAAAAAGATCAAAGGAAACAGAACAATAAAATCTTTAAGATACCATTTAAGGAAACAAGGTCTCTCTCTCTCTCTCTCTCTCTCTCTCTCTCTCTCTCTCTCTCTCTCTCTCTCTCTCTCTCTCTCTCTCTCTCTCTCTCTCTCTCTCAACTTTTTATGTAACAACTAGCTTAGTTTTATGTTATACCACTACAAATTGTATATTATGCCTATAATAGGGTATAGACATTATGCATTTAATCAATTTTATTATGACATAATATGATTTTCTATGATATGATATTATCCTATTATGAGATAATAGGACATTATACATATAATAGGGTCTATATTATGCATTTAATAGATTCTATTGTAACATAATAAGATCTTTTGTGACCGAATATTGCATGTGACGCTCAACCAATATGGACATAAGAATCCTCTTAATAAGCAGAACTATCTCTCTGAATAGAACCATAAAAGTCTTTCTCTATACATTATAAAGACTCTTTTTAATGTACCTAGGACCTCTTAGATGCCACTCTCTACACTCCCTTTTGTCATTGTCTTTACTAAGACTATCTCTCTCTCTAGATCCCCTTAAGACATTTTCTCTAGATTATCATAATACTATATCTCCCTTAGTCCCCTTTAGATGATGCCTATAGATTTCCCTAAGTTAAGAACTTATCTTGAGTGTATGCACATAATTGTGGTACCAAATAGGTGCCAAAATACATCTATTTATTATCTAATGGATAGCATGATTGCACTGTAGTGAGATTGTGATATGCTTTGGATGTGCTGATCCTTAGGCTTGTAAAATCCAAATTGTAGTATTTTATCTATCACATTATAGTGTGTTTGTGCTCAAAAAGTATTAGTAGGAAAAATTGATGGTTCTTCCTCATTTCTCTCCATTTCCATGGCATTGGGCATCTTTCTTATTTCTTTAGTGTGATTGCATGATAACCAACATATTTCATTTTTGAATCACTCCAAAATGACTCCATGTTTTCAGAAACGGTAAATCGATGGAAGTGGTATGAATTTTAACCATTTTAAAAATAAATTTTATGTTTTTAAATCAATTTTGACTTATGTTTGTTTAGTTTTTCAATATTGATTATTAATTGTTAGGTAATGTAAAACATGGACCACCCAATCCTCTTAAAAATACTCTTCCACAAAATCCACCAATTCAACCAATTTCAACATCAAACCCTCCACAAAATGAACATCAAAACCCTCCTAACAAAGAATGAGAACTTTCACAACCTTCACTAATTGAAAGAGCTCCTCCAAGGATCCAAGAAAATTTAATGAGTCAAATTGAAAGTGGAGGAACTTAATTAGAGTCAATTATTAGGAGGCTAAAAATTCAACTAAAACTAATCCTAGTAGGGTACAATTGGCACAATTCCTAAAGATACTTTTGATTCATGTATCATCTAGTAGTGGCCAGTTGAATCTATGGAATGATAAGAGAAAAGAACCAAAAAAATAGTATGCTAATAAATTATCCTACGATGATCTTAAAAATAAGAAAATGAGAAAATATGACATGTAAATTGTTTAGAAATCTAGGTGAAGGAGACACACTTAGAACTATAGCTAAGAGGTTTGCCATCAATTTATACATTTTTGAAGATATTAAAAATAAATTTTGGGATAGATGGTTTCAAATTTATTTGTTTACAAAAATTGTATTGTGAGTTTATCCTTGGGGAGATCCTCAATTATTTTGATATGTTAGATTCTTAGGGTAGAAATGGGGGGTCTTCATTTGAGAGTTTGGGGTCACATCATGACCTCAATATAATTAGGGTACCTGTTGGCAAGTTGTAGGTAGAGCATGTCACTATTAGTTCTATTGTGAAGATACATGTAGAGGCCTACACTCCAAACACTATAAGTTATTTGACTTAGAGCCTCATTTAGTGTACCACTCTTTTAGTTATGGATAATTTTGGTCAGTCTAGAGGAGGTCACATGTGCATATCATGTGGAGCTCTGTGCACATTTGGAACTTTTGATAGAGATGATGAGGATGATGGGATGATGAAAGATGACTTCCTCTGAAATGCCATATTTAGAATTGGTACAGAGGTAAATAAATAAAATTTATCAAACTAATTTGATCACATTTCATATGTACATGATTGAATAATAAATTAGTATGTCCTAAATTTAGGGCCATGGTGTTGTTGGCACTAGTACCAATCCCCCAACCCCATTTTATGTCACATCAAAAAATCCATAGGTATATATTAATTTAATCACTTCAATTAATACATCTAATTTATTATGTAATCATATGAAGGGTTGACTGAAAATTTCTAAGAATGTGCATTAGTTCTCTAGTGGACCATTGAAGTTCATATTGCACTATGAGTGTTGCATGATACCACTAATATAGAGGTACATTTCTTTGAATTTTATTTGATTCAATTAATTATTTTTATTCAAGAAAGGAACAAATAATTAACAGTGTTGGCATATTATCATCAATTAACCTGGCTTTCAAAGGACTTTATTTTTCCCACATGTATAAACATGTACTATTGCATTATAATTGGTTTTTCTATATTATATTATTTTGCATGAATGGTTATCTAATAGGCTTACATACATATGCAATAGGTAAATGTTGTAGCTTCAACATCAACACTATAAAATAAAGGATGTAGTGCTACATTCATAGAGGTATCCAAATTAATTAATTGATGATATTTTATAAAAATATATCTATTCTTCATAATTACAAATATTTCTTGTGCTATATTATTTTCACCTATTGATATTAGAAACTCCTCTAGATCTTCATCAATCTATTGATCATAGAGTTATTGTTGTAGTGGCTAGTTTTGAGTAATTGATTGGGGTATAAAAGAATTTGCATAATTTTATTTATTATTTACAATATTTTGTATTAAATATTAAATGATATTCATGAGTACAATCGAATGATTATTTTGATCATTTTTGCAGGGTTTTCTTACTCCTTATCATTTGCATTACCTTGAGGAAGATCTAGAGAGAGACTATTTGCTAGCAGTAAGAATATATTTTATTTAATGTGTACATATTTGTTTTATGAATAGTCCCTTTTCTATAAATTATATATTTATAAAAAATAGGTAGGGGATTTAAGGACCACCCCATGAGTGTTCAAATGGCTAGAGGCCGAAAACTTATCTACTCATGAAAAAAAAAACATATAAGAACCCCTTAGGATGTAAGAAGAATGCCTGATGAGGGAGGAGGATCACAATAATCATAACCACATACATCAAAAAGATTAGTAAGTGGCTCAGGAGGAGTCCACTCATTAACACCATCATTAATTTTATCTTTATCTTTTTCTCCCTCTTTTTTGGTAGGTGAAATCGCCAATTCCAACCATGGGAAAGATGACTTGGGATACCTAATTGAGGAGGGCCAAGAAAAAGGATGAGAAAATAAGGACTAACCAAAACCATGCCTCATGGGAGGAGAGAATGAGCATTAAAAACCTCTAAAACCATCATTGGGAGAGCAACGAGGATGTTGCGATCTAGTGGTGTGAGAGTGGTGTGAAGAAGAATTATAGCCCCACTAGGCCATGGGGAGATATATGGTCTACAAAAAAAGAATTAGGTGGCACCCTAGCCATTGTACATGGAACATTGCCCCAATGAGAAAAAATATCTTGAAGGTGGGCCACCTCTAGAGCTACCTTGTTAGTCTATTCTTGAATCTGCATCATTCCATTGTTACATATGCAATCTTTAGTGTACATTGATATATCTATATCGAGAAAGTTGTAAGTAAAAAAGACAATGTTTCTATCCTTCCAAAGAGTGAAAAAAATATCCAATATGTAAGTATTCTGACTCTAAGATTACTTGAAGGGGAACCTAGGAAAACCCCCAACAAAATTATATGCCAAAAAAAGGCTTATGGGTAGAAAGGCTTGAAGAAATCACGAGTCCAGTGCTAATACTACTAAGCTCATCTACAAAGCTAGAAAATATGAGGAAAGGTTTTTATTTGCCCACAAAAAAGGAATTTAGGGTCTAGGATTCTCAAATTCTTGAGCCAAGGGACCAAAGGCAAGCCCTTAAAAAGGATACACCAAGAAAAGTGTGCAAGCTTTGGCTCATTGATAGTTTTCCAAACAATATGAAATATAAGTCTCAAATTCCTCTAAGAAGGTTGCAAATGCCAATTTTTGATGAACACATCCACCATAGGAAGCTGGGGAACCAACCATAGATAACCTAATTTGGGCTTATTGTTGGTCATGGAAGTGAAAGGGTACCACTTCCAATCCTTCCACTTAGGTTTAACTAACCAAATACCAAGCTTGTGGAACATATATGGGGGTGCCATAAAAATTGGAAGTATAAATATTTGACAACCAAGATGGGTTAAGTGGAACTACACCTACATATCATACAAAGAGAGAAGGCTCGTGGTGACTTTAGAAAATAAATCTTTTGGAGTCCTAATGCCACGTTCAAAAAAATGCAGTGCACTAGCTCCTTAGAATTTGGCCAAAGGGATTCCTTAAACAACAAACAAGGGAAACTGCCAAAAATTATGTTGGTTCATATAGAGGCCATCTCTAAAACAATCTCCATCCTATCGAAGCCAAGGATTTATGGCTTCCAAAGCCTTCCAAGTGCTCTTAACAACAAAGGTACCTTGTATTTGAGCTGGTTCTAGAGTGATGAGAAGGGTTTGAGAGTTAATCCCCTTCTAGGTAGGCTAATTGACTTGGAAGCATGAAGAAATACAATGTCATAAGAGAATTTTCTAGACCTCATTACTAGTGAGGGCATGAATGACCCACTTGGCACAAAGTGAATCAACCAAATTTTGGGTAGAGAGTAGGCCTAGCCCACCTAATACCTTAAGTAGACAACATAAGTTTCAAGATGACCTATGAAAGTCAAGATGAGAGACATCTATAGCCCAGAGGAAGTCGTGTAAAAAATGCTCAAGCTTGAGGTAGGAGGCCTTCAAAGGTACCTAGTATGATGAATAGTAAACATGAGTGGCATCCAGTAGTTTGGAGCAATTCTGAAATTTACCAGCTAAGGAAAGAGGTTTGGTACTCTTTTATTGAAACTTCTTCTCAATCTTGGCCTAGAGACCATTCAAGAGCACCATGGGGGAGATTTAGAAGGAAAAGGGTATGCCAAGAAAGAGAAATACTTTTCTATGTTGAGAAAATTGATATTGTTATTGATCAAGACAAGGTGGCTTTGGAAGGAAGGACTATCTATAACAAAGAGTCTTGTGCCACTAGATAGTCAAGCTAGAGGCAAAGTAAAATATGTCCAGGCACTACAAGGAATTATAATTTTTTTCCTTATCCTAAATGAGAGTGAGAAAGGAATCGTTGGAGAAGTCACCATTAACCTGTTGCTTAGAGAAATATTGGAGAGAAATTCCATGCACCTGACCAATACAGATTGCATTAGCAAGTAAGTATCCAAACCCCTCAATGACCAGCACATAGAGACTAGATGTGAGAGGGAACCCTTTGTGAATAGATCTATTGTTCCCAAATTACTTAGATTTCCACCCACCAATGGTCATGCACACAAAGGAATCCCCAAAATGTATTTATACAGATTGTAAGAAGACTAGACTAAACCCAACACTTGCAACATATCCAAAATGAAAGGTCATTCAATGCAATAGTAGGCTTTTGAAAAATCAATTTTGAGGAACAAGACCAATTTTTTATATTGATGGGCTCATTCTGTGCCTTCCCAAGCTACAATGATATTATCTCAAATATAACCAGACTTAATGAAGCCATTCTACTAAGAATGCACAATTTGTGGTAGAAGATATCAAATCGTTAGGGAGAGGGCGTTGGAAATAATTTTGTAGGAGACATTCAAAAGAGTGATGGGATGCTAGTTTCAAATGTCCATATAATCACTAGATTTAGGTATGAAGTTTATATTTATTTTTTTAATTATGCTCCCTAATATTTGAGAATAACTAGATAGATTTTGTGCAAGTTGAGGCCAATGCATGTTTGCAATGTTCTCTATCATGCAATGGAATTTCCTTGCATACTAAAAACCATCTTATTATGGCACACAAGATTCTTAAGAATATTAGATATCTCACAAAAAATTTGATGGCCTTCCTTGATTCTCTTAATGGATTCAAAAGAGTGGCGAGGTCATAAAGCTTCAAATTTTTTCTTGGAAGCTTAATCACCAATCTTTAACTAGTGAAGACACACCATGATTTGAGCTCCCTAAGAGACATAGCTATCTTCAAATTTCTTCTAGTGGTAGAGTCTGGGTAGCTAGATTTGTAGATTTGTATCAAAGGAATTTATTGCCAAAGCTTCAAAAGAAGTACAAAGATCTTTAGTGGTAGTTTCATAAGATCTATAGCAGTATTTGGCCAATTATCTACTATAAATGCAAAGAAATCTTGCAGTATGAGTAATGATTTCATTACACTATTAAATCCACCCAAGATGAGTGTTCGGATGAGGTTCAATATTCTAGACACATAAGATATGGGAAAAGGTGGGAACATGAGCCAAAAAAAAGGTGTTGAGGAAAAATTACATTTTGCATGGATAGAGCTAAGTTGTTTGCCACATAATGGAAAAATGATGAGATAGTGGTCTAACAAAGTCACATCCAATAAGGGAGTGACATGTAATTCTCAATGTATAGAGAAAGAGAATAAATATTATGTCATCATTATGGCATGATCAATCCTTATAAAAAAATGTCAAATCTAGCTAAAAAATTGGACTAGGTATGCCAACCCCAATAGGATAGGAGTGATTAGCATTGGGATTGAAATGCACAATTTATTGTGCATATAAAACCAAGCTTCTCTTTTACCAGTAATCCATATAAAAGGAAATAAACTTTCTTTGTCTGAAATCATCTCAACCATGTTAAAATCCCTACATAAAACCCAGATGGTGGGTGGAAGAAAATCCACATCCAATGCCATAGCTAAGAGCATTCCACCACATCAATGGGAGTATAAACATTAATAATACCAAAGGAATGATTCTCAACAGACATCAAAAACCACACTATTATCTTCATGGGATCTAAACCATGTGAAATAACTAAAGAAATTAAATGAGGTGAGAGAAGAGTAGAAATGCTACCTTGGCTAGCTTCATGCTAGGAAGAAACAATGGCACTATCTAACTAGATAATGTGGGAAGTGGAGTTGAGAAGAAACCAAAAAATATTTATTTCTTGAAAGAAAAAATATCTAGGTGACCAAGCCTATGCTTGGTGTCACAAAAGTATTATTATTTTTGAGGGAGTTATGTTTTTGATTAAGTAAAATAGTTTGAGGGAGTTATGTTAGTCCCTAGACATTCTAAGATAAAAAAATTCATCATAAAATGAATTTCATACTATCCTCGTCCCCAAGAAAGGAGAAACCATTATGTAAGAATGTAGTGGAAGGTTCAAGAGGTAGGTCTCCAATAGAGATGAACCTCATTTTCTCTCTGCCATCATGAAAATTCTCACTTCAGCCATTTGGATTGCATGAATGATGAAGGGACTATGTTGAAATCATTAAATCCACTTGTGACATCTGGACCTAGTTGGGTTGAGATCCTATACAAGGAGATCTTGTCATCTTCTGAGAACTAAGATTTGAAGGAGGTGCTAGAACGAGAGAAGGAACTAGAGAAACAAGTGGTGGAGCACTATAGGTGACCCAACCATTACCCTAAGAAGGTTGACGCATAATGGAGGAACTTTCTTTAGAAGCAATTTTTTTGTTACCCTTATTGACAACAATATTCCATTCATATTTTTTCATAGCCTCAATAGGATTAATCTCTTTGGCTAGTTTCTTGTTGTGCTTGAGAAAGGGACAATCCGTAATCTTGTACACAACAGATTGACATCGATAACAAGTATTCTAGAGGTTCAAGTAAAGCACCTTCTAGGTGAAGGTGGTATTACTGATCTGGATATCCATTGTTTCCTTGAGGTCCCAAGAGAGATCAACCTCCACACAAACCCTATGTTGGGGATGAGCATTGTAGAACTTGTCAGGCTCAAGGAGTATCACCTTGAGAATAGTTTGAGCACTATCTTGCAAAAATGACCAATATAGTATAGGGAGAATCGAAACTTCAACCCAAACCGAGAGTCGAAGTTTTTAGTCATCTGAGATAGTAAAGTCTCTAGACCATCTCTAGAAAACCAAGAGAGAAGACCTAATAGACTAGGGGCCATGGTTGAACACATGTACAACCTAGATATAGTTACCAAACTAAAAGAAATTTACCCTTGGTGAGGCTTTGAACATCCTCAAGAAAGACACCCTAAGGTGCCAAAACCTTGGAAACCCACTCTCAAAGTATTCTTTCACAAGGAGTGTTACCAATAAAATAACCTATTAAGGTTTGTTGTTGAAGCCATGCACAAGGAGAATCTAAATATTCCACACTAGCAAACATATTAGGTGAGGAATTACCTCATGGAACACCCTGAAGATGAACTTGTGCAGATGTTTTCTTAGAGGAGCCATTAGTGTCGATAGAAAAACCTCCAACACCAAGATAAATTGTTGGGATAGATAAGGTTGAGGCCATTACAACCTAAAAAGTATCCCACAATAAATACAATATGATAGGTGGTAGAAACAAAAGGTTTCAAAGAAAAGTTGTACAAACCCTATTTTCACAAAAAAAGCATTGCAGTGATCCTCTTATCAACTATTTCTATACATATATTTTATTTCAATGTATAATAATTATTGATTCACATACACTTTTGATTTGTATCATCTCAAGTTACAAAAAAGTCTAGACATGCAGACTAGAGGGTGTGTTAGGAAGATAGGTTCATCCACATCTCCCTCTATGTGATATTGAAGGCATCTAGAGATTTGATTATTCCCCTTGTGGGAATAAATAGATATAGTGATGTATATTATACACCTATATGGTGTTAGTGGATATATGTTTTTGTATATTATATTTGATGTAGACATTTTCATCATATATTGGACATGCATATCTTCATGTATGTTTGATCCCTTTTTTGTATATTATATTTGATGTATTCAACATATTTGACATATATGTCATGTATTAAATTATTAAAAATACAATTGATGTAGTAGATTATTGATGTATAACATTGTTGGATATCAAAATATATATCTTGTTTGTGATTTAATCATTTCATATATATCAGCTTAATGCAATTTGTCTCCAAAATATGTTTGAATGTTTAAAAAAAGTCACTATTTCTATATAATTTTCCAAAATATGTTATTTATTTTATCATTCACTCCAAGAAAACTATTGGCCTTTTTGTAAGTGTTTAACTTCACTTGGAAATTTTTAGCAAGATTGTGTCATCATTGGGTATTTGAATAAGTATATGACAATATAAAAATTTGGTATTTTATTGGATAAAATCTCTAATGAGCATTTTCAATAAAATAAGAGTTCTTCCTAAATCCTCACAATGTTCTTCCATGATGCAAGTATCAAGGAAATTTGTACTTTGTACATAAGGTATCCCAAATAAAATGACCTTAGATATGTATGGACTCCTTAGATTCAAAGTTGTTCTTAGGTAGTGCTATCTTGGTTTTAACTTGAATACTTTCTAAACACTCGCCTAGACACAAGACAAACACCTAAGATCTCCTGTACTCAAAAAATCCCTTCATATTACACCATAATGTTTTGACTACATAATAAACCCACAACCTATGGGACATGTTCACTATTCTTTATCAAATCTAAACATAGGTTTTAGGGAGTCCAAATCTAAGGAACAAAACCCACAACCTCAAATATTGTCCTGTTGGAATTATGATATATTTGTCACTAGTGCAAACACTTATTCTATCTTGAATGCTTATCTTGCTCATCACTTAGTCTCAAGTATATACTGAGCATTTAGTGGTTACCTTATAAGTTCAACAGGAAAATAGTTCTCACTAAGCATTCTAGAAGATACCGAGTGAAAAAGGTAAAGGAAGTTCAGTAGTGTTTACCGAGTGAAAAAAGTAATCAAAGATCAACAGAGTTTACCGAGTGAAAAAGGTAATCAAAGATCAACAAAGTTTACTGAGTGAAAAAGGTAATCAAAGATTAGTAGAGTTTACTGAGTGGAAAAGGTAATCAAAGATCAGCAGAGTTTATAGAGTGAAAAAGGTAAACAAAGGATTCGGTGTTTACTGAGCTAAGCAAGGTAAACAAAGAAGATAGTTTCTACTAAGTAACACTACATCTACCGAGTCACCAATGGCTACCAAGTTCCAAGAAATGTTCTATGACTAGTATGAACTGAGTCTCTACTTCTACCGAGTGCATGATGATGCTGAGTAACGTAGTGGATCTTGAGTATCAGAAGGTCAGTGAGTCAGTTCAGTGAACTCGAGTTTACTAATGGGCCGACTCAATAATGTTTTGTTCACTTGTGTTTTGGCCGACCTTGTAAATGTAAAACATTGAAATGGTATATATGTAATGTATGATATCATTTTTGAAATATGAAATGGAATATGAACATATTGGCATGAAATAAGAAAGTATTGTTCGCATGAAAAGAAGGTATTGATATCAACAGCAGAGCAAAAGGAATACAGCAAGGTCAGCATAAGGAGCAGAAAATTTATATCTATCACATCAGGTGATCAATGCAAAAGGATCTTATCAACAAAAAAGTTGCAAGTAGATCCACTATTTCATCCTAATAGGTGAATTAGTTTTTAAATCCTTTAACAAGGTAGACTTAATAGTCTTTTGTAAATCTCCTAACAGAGTGCATACTTCTCTATATGTTTGTAAATCCTCTAACAAGGTGGATCTAGCAGTCCTACTTTCTCCTAACAGGGTAGATCACCAGAAGTGATCATTGTAAGATTTAACAGGCCAACTTCATACTGCAATAAGGAAGTTTTGTGGGCATCATCCCCACCCCAATTTTACTTTCTAATTGGAAGGTTTCTGGGTCACCAAATCATTGTGTTCATGTGTTATGAATGATTGATCTTTTATTTATGCAGTAGATTAGATGAATGAATGATAAATGGTTAAAATGCATAAAATTTTATATGTTATTGATTCACCCCTCCCCTCTTAGTAACACATTTCATCCTAAATATTTCCAACAATTGGTATCAGAGCATTTGGTTCTCAGGACAAAGTTTGACAGCTTGAGCAAAGATCAAGAGCAATGGAGATATTCAAACTTGACAAAGCTATCGAAAATGAAAAGTTAGATCTGGAAATGATCATGGCTCAACTCAAAGAAGCTAAGGAGCATCTTTCTCAATCCCTAAAAAGAAGGAAGGAACTTGCAAGAAAAATGAATGATCATCAATATGTTGAAGAAAGAATTGAAGACCTTTTACCTTCAAGTAGTTCAAATGAAGCTAATGAGGCAATCAAGGAACTCCTGGCAAAGAATGGTTCCCTGCAGGAAGAAGTAAGAAAACTCAAAAGAGAACAAGAAATCCAATCAATCAGGCTATGTGAAGTCTTGGAACAAAGAAACAAGGCAAATGAAGACTTAGAGGTAAGAAATAATCAATCCCTTCAGCATCAAGATCTTATAAATCAACTTTCCAATGCAAATGAAGCAATTATGAATTTGAGATCTGAAAATGAAGACCTCAAGAATGATCTGATCACTGGAAGACAAATTAATGAAATCTTAAAAAGTGACTTGAGATCTGAAAGACAAATCAATGAAAGTTTGGAAAATGACCTAAACACTGAAAAGAAAATCAATGAGAGAATGATGAAATCACAAGCAGACATGACTCGATTAAAACATATAAGTGAGCAAAATCTTCATAGGCAAAAAGGAAAAGTTGGACTTGGTTACAAGGAAGAAGGTGAAACTTCCAAACAAGGTGCACAAAGAAATCAAAGGCCTACTTGTAATCATTGTGGTAAGATAGGTCATACATCAAACAAATGTTGGAGTAATGGAAAGGAAAAATTCAATGGCAAATGCTTCAATTGCAATTAGCATGGTCACAAAGCAAATGAATGCAAAGAAAAACCAAAATTTGAAGGCAAATGTAACAAATGCAAGAAACTAGGTCACAAGCCAACTCAATGCAAATCAAAGGTATTTAATCTAGCAGAACAAATTATCAAAGCAATATTTGGTTGGGACTACAATACCTGGTGTAGATGTCACTATTGTGGAGAATATGGACACATTGGGATAAATTGTGCAAGACATCACCTAAGAAAGAAGGATACAACCATAAGATGTTACACATGTACTGAACTTGGTCATATAGCTAAGAATTGCATGAATACTGGAAGAATTGAAGATGAAAAGAAAGCAAAAGTTCATAACATTCGAAAGCAAATGAGACAATAGTGGATTCCTAAATCTACCGATCAAGATAGTTCAAATAATGATCATGTCACTCAAGAAGTGGGTGACTCCATCATTTCCAATTGAGACTTAAGAAGACTCATGAACTGCATCTTCTAGTGACATCTTAAATAGTTCCAGATTATAAAAATGGGTGCAAATAATCAATACAGTATTTCAGATACATGGATCATAGAAATAGTATCAATCAATGAGTTGCATGTATCGAGCAAGGCTAACTAAAGACCTTACCAAGCTAGGTCGGGAGTATCAAAGATTCTATTAGTCCACCAAGTTGCAAGGTTCTACCAAGTATTTCAGTGACAAACTGGCATGCACTATGTCATCTCATCTACCTTTGTACCAAGCCTTAATGACAATATTTCATTAAAAGGGCATAATTCGATTTCATTTTCCACTGCAACTTAAAATTCCCAGAGCCAAAAGGATTTCCAGTTGCATGCCAATCGATTTGAAGCAAAATTCCTATGAAGTAATTGTTTGAAAATCTTTTCATCCACCAAGCAACAATGGCATCCGCAAGCACCAGCAACAACAAGGTGAAGAAGTGTTCTGAAATGCTCGTGAAAGGAGTCGAATGGAAAGCCCCAAAATTCAAGGCAGTGCCCACAGTTGCAGAATCACTTGACATTCACGGAGCTCAATCGAAAATTCCTCCTAAGGTGCTTCTTGTTAATGATATTTGCACTCATTTCAAATGTGATGTTCAAGAAATTGGTACATTAGATATGGATAATTCCCTAGGTCAATTATGTGTTGATGGAGCCCTAAAACTTGAGCACAAACACTTAGAAGAAAAAGGCTTGACCCATATTCCAAACCTACCAAGAAGTTTCCAGGTTAAATGGGTTAGATATGTTCTGAACCGTGTTCATAATGGTTATTTGTGGTTGGAAAAACCCGCATTGATAACCAAAAAGATGATTCATAAAATCAGGGGTTTGCCTATGCTAAGCAAAGCTAAAACCACTAAAACCCTAGGTCGAGATGAGTTACAGAAGATAACCCTAGCAGAGTGGGATGGTAGAGGACTAAAGCTTAACAACATATCTGACGTGGAACTCAGATTTGGCATTTATGTGATTGCATATAAGTTATATAGTTCTAGTAGATTGAATAGTGTACTGTGTGAAGTTGTGGATTTAGCATTTAAGATTGTAAAGAAAAATCATGAATTTGATATGTCAGAATTGCTGTTAAGATAGCTGAATAAAAATATGGAAAGCATAAGGACTTCTAAGAATAACTCCTATAAATTTGGTTCTTTGTTAATTTTTTAATTCTTTTATGTACAAAAGTTTTTTCCATCAAAAGTATCTATAGTATGGAGGAAAGACACTCCAATTTTATATCAGATTAATGAGTTCATAGCAGAAATGGGTGAAAATTTTGACAAAGTCATGGATAAATATTTTGATGATTTGAAGGAAAGGATGAATAATAGGTTCATAATTCCTCCTAAGCTTGTTAAGGATTATAAAGATGATATTTTTTTCATGGTTGAATGTGATCATGTGTACATACAAGCAGTCATACCCCGAGTGGCATGGGTAAAACCATTGCCTTATGAATTAAATATTGATGATGCAAGAGATATCATTGAGGCACTGGTCAATGAACCAGCTATCCCTAACATTTCTACCTTTGGAACCTATGATGAAGCAAAGGCCAGAATAGAGCTTGAAATCAAGCTACCTCAGGCAATAAGAAAAGGCAAGAGGAATATAGCCAAAATGAAAACTGCTACTGGTCTTCTTATGCTAACTGAAGGTAAAGGTGAGGATGAAGAAGATGATGAAGAAGGAGGAGAAGGAGGAGAAGAAGAAGAAGAATCTGTAGGAGAAGAACCTCTAAAGAAGAAAGGTAAGGTAACCATTACCAAACCTAAGAAGACACCTACTGCAATATTCTCAAGGAGGACTAGGAAAGGCAAACAGGAACCTGTACTGGTTAGACCTTCACTCACATTTGAGGAAAGGCTCAAACAATTTGAAGAAGGAGCAGGCATCACAAATTTCAAAGTATTGGAATTTGAAACAAGAACAGATGCTGAGAAAATGCAGATAGAAGAACTGGTACTCTCCAAGATGGGAAAATGGAAATACTCCCTAGACCAACTTGCCTCTCAAATCTCCAAGGAACTACTGGAGAGATTGCAACCAAGATGGGAAACAACCACCAAAACGGTGAAAGATATCTATGAGAAATCTCTGAAAAACCTTCAACCAAATCTCACTGGAGCAGAAATAAAGGCTGCAATAAAAAATCATGAAGGCAAAATGATGATCAGATTCCAAACTTTTTTTATTTTAATCAAAGACATTGAGCATGTTGTAAATGATGCAACAAACATGTGGAAAAATATCTATCATCTACATAAGCCCAGTGAAGATCCAGTAGAAATCTAGGATGATGACAATAGTGACAATGATGATACAACTGCCTCTCCATCCATCATAGTCTCACCAGGAGAGTTGCATACATTAATGGAGGAAGACAAGGAAGAAAAAGAGGAAGAAGCTGAAGAGGAAAATAAGGAGGAAGATGATCCAGTAAAAATTGTAGTAGTAGTCATTGCATCTCTTCCTCACTCTCCACCTAAAACTATCACATCATTAAGGTTAGAGTTAGCTTTTGCAGGTTTGATAGCATCTTCATCAGATTTATCATCTACACTTGCCACTTCATAGCTCCAGGTATCATCAGTGGAAGTGTCTACCACTTCATCTACCAAGCTGCAACCCTCTTCTTCAGTCACCGAGCTAGCCTCCTCTATTCCAACATCATCAGGCGACACATCAATAAGTTCTACAATTTTGTCAGTTCCAACAATTTTGACAACATTATCTGCATCTACTTCAAGTATAACTAGTTTAGATACTGCTATAATGGGCATATCATCATTTTTGGGAAGTATTCTAGTTTTTGATCCGATAAATACTTCTATTGGCATTCATTCTTCAAGTCCTATCCTAGTTTTTACTGCTAGCCCTCCATATCTACTATTGTGTCTATTCCTAAGATTAAACCAATGGCCATAGAAGTCAAAAAAAAGAAACCATTATGACTTTTGATAATTGGAAAAGAAATACAAGAAGAAATTGATTTAGACACAGATATAGTTATTCCAAAAATTGACTATGAAAATGCTACCATTGAAGAAATGAGGTGTGCTAGTCAATTAATAGAGATGAAGGCTATGCAGAAATAGTTAAGATCTGAAAGGGATAAGGAATACAAAATAATAGAGGACGCCAAGAACATTATTACAGAGGCTATAGGTGTTGAAGTAGATTCTACTCACCACATTTTGATTCAATTAGAAGAGGCTGTAAATAAATTCAACGAGGACACCTCTGGTCAAGAAAAAATGATTGAAAAGGCTAAAAGGAAATTTGATAATAAGGTGCTTGAGCACATTGCTCAGCACATTGCAATAAAATAGGTAGAATTGTCTACAATTTTGGCCAATTTCAAAAATTATTTTAATAATGTAACTTCATTTTTTCCAAACTTTGTGATGTTACCGAGTACACAAAGGAGATCAAAGAAAAATTGAATAAAATTGATGAGGATATGAAGGGCAGTGCCCAAATATTGCAACTTGATCCCAATTCAAGTTCATCTCATCATCTCCGAATTAGATTTTTGTCAAAAAAGTAGGCAGAATTGCTGAGAGAGGAAGCAAGGATTAGGTCTACCTTAATAGACATCCAGAACATGATCCTTCCTATCATGGACACAATGCAGAAACACATTGTCCACTCCAAAGCATTGATCCATGACAACAATTTCTTAGTTGCAGATCATATGATTGAACTTTTAGCAAAAGTTCAAATAGCACTCTCCTCCTGCAAAATTTTGCAAGAAAATTGGGATAAGACTTTGGCTCTTATTCTCAAGGTACATTCTGAATTCATCTCCCATTTTTGTATCTCTGTGTAAATATATATTGCTTAATTTGGCATTATTGTCAAAAAGGGGGAGATAGAGTTTAGAGGGGGAGATAGAGATATTTTTAAATACTTCGAGCATATTGTATGGGGGAGATATATATAAATTAGTACATCAAATCTTGTACATAAGTGTTTTTGTCACTAATGCCAAAGGGGGAGATTGTTGGAATTATGATATATTTGTCATTAGTGCAAACACTTATTCTATCTTGAAGGCTTATCTTGTTCATCACTTAGTCTCAAGTATATACCGAGCATTCAGTGGTTTCCTTATAAGTTCCATAGGAAAATAGTTCTCATCGAGCATTCCAAAAGATACCGAGTGAAAAAGGTAAAGGAAGTTTAGTAGTGTTTACCGAGTGAAAAGGTAATCAAAGATCAACAGAGTTTACCCAGTGAAAAAGGTAATTAAAGATCATCAGAGTTTACTGAGTGAAAAAGGTAATCAAAGATCAGCAGAGTTTACCGAGTGAAAAAGGTAAACAAAGGATTCAATTTTTACTGAGCTAAGCAAGGTAAACAAAGAAGATAGTTTGTACTGAGTAACACTACATCTACTGAGTCACCAATGGCTACTGAGTTCCAAGCAATATTCTGTGACTAGTATGAACTGAGTCTCTACTTCTACTGAGTGCATGACGATGTCAAGTAATGTAGTGGATGCCGAGTATCAAAAGATCACCGAGTCAGTTCAGTGAACCCGAGTTTACTAATGGTTCGACTCAGTAATGTTTTGTTCACTGGTGTTTTGGTCGACCTTGTAACTATAAAATATTGAAATGGTATATATGTAATGTATGATATCATTTTTGAAATATGAAATGGAATATGAACATATTGGCATGAAATAAGAAAGTATTGCTCGCATGAAAAGAAGGTATTGATATCAGTAGCAGAGCAAAAGGAATACAACAAGGTCAGCATAAGGAGCAAAAAAGTTATATCTATCACATTAGGTGATCAATGCAAAAGGATCTTATCAGAAAACAAGTTGTAAGTAGATCCACTATTTCATCCTAATAGGTGAATCAGTTTTTAAATCCTTTAACAAGGTAGACTTAACAGTCTTTTGTAAATGTCCTAATAGAGTGCATACTTCTCTGTATGTTTGTAAATCCTCTAACAAGGTGGATCTAGCAGTCCTACTTGCTCCTAACAAGGTAGATCACCAGAAGTGATCATTGTAAGCTTTAATAGGCCAACTTCATACTACAGTAAGGAAGTTTTGTGGGCATCATCCCCACCCCAGTTTTACTTTCTAATTGGAAGGTTTCTGGGTCACCAAATCATTGTGTTCATGTGTCCATCCAACCAGATCTAAAAAATTGGATACCATTATCCCACAAAAAATGGATTGAAAGATGCACCATATAGCAACTTTGTATTATATAATAATACAAGTTTTGTATTAAGTGAAATATTCTTTCCAAGATCAAACCAATTGGATTATTAAAAAATTGGATTGAAATACACCTAGGGCTTGTAAACACCTTCCTTGTGCACTTCATAGAACTTTTATACCCATTATGATGTTTGAGATATATTTATCCAAAAATTATTGTCATAATCAACTTAGTGCACCTTGGGAACACCTAGGTCTAGCATGTGTGGACGAAATATCAATTCTCAATGAGTGACAAAAGATGTCCCCCAATGTTTACCTAGCTAATGATAACTAATGGAGCTGGTAGAATGGTCCCATGATGAATAGATTGGAAGATGCACCATTTAGTGATTTACCACTATGTAGCAATGAAAGTTTTTGGATCAAGTGAAACATGTTCACCAAAACTAAATTGTTTGGAGTATCAAAAAATTGAGCTATATGCACTTAGGCCTTGGGAATATCTTCCTTTTGTACTTCACGGTACTTCAAAAATTTTCATGAGGCTTATGATATTTCCCTCCAAAAATTACTATACTAATCAACATAGGACACCTTGGAAAAACCTAGGTCTGGCATGCACAAAAGCATTCTCAATTTTCATTAAGAAAAATAAGATGTCCCATAGAATTTACCCAATCAAAAAGAGATTAAAAAGATGATATAATGTTCTAAAAACAAACTGATTGAAAGATGCACCATTTAGAAACTTTCCACAATGCAACAATGAAATTGATTGTAACAATCAAGTTTTTCTTATGAATGTATGTATCATTCCATGAATGTATTATCTAATTATCATGGAATGATCTTCTTTTAATCTAGAAATATATGACACCAGTGTAAAATGTAGAGAAAAGTGAAAAGTTATTTTTGATCACCATGTGTTGGTTTTTGAAAAGGGCTTGAGAATGTGGATAGTTTTCCTTAAAGACTTCATTATTTACGTTGGAAATTGTTATAACATGTCCTAATCAAGTTATTAAAACTTGGTTTAAGTCTAGAAAGTGTTGGGAAGCAAGATATTGAACAAGCCCTAGTTTGGAAAGGGTTTAATGAGGCTTTAAGGTGCAATTTAGGGGTTTTATATCAAATAAGAGTTTAGAGTAAAATTAATTCCAAATATCTTTGATTAGGGGAAAGTATTTCATAGGTATATTTTTAAAATTATGCAATTATAACCCTAAAATTAGTGTCAAGCATGAAATAATAGAGCATGGGCCAAAATAACCAATAATTCAATTACTCTTAAAATTAATTTTATAATAATTCAATAGATCATTAAATTATAAAATAACATAAAATTAATAAGTCAAAGGTATTTTTGACAAGTCAAATTGTGATATTGCTATCAAGATTAAATTGTGTAGATTTTTTAATGAAACTCATTGACCCACAATTTATGAGTACTATTTCACAAAACCCATCTCTCACAAAAATAAATGGATCAATTAACATGAATATGATCTAGGTGACTCTCCTAGAGGTGAATTACCATGACTTCTTAGAAGGTCAGCCATCCCAGTACTACTTTAGTTTGAGTGTGCTTAATTATAGAGTTTCCCCATAGTTAAATCAGTTGCTTTCAACCCCATTTTCAAAACCTTCACTAAACATTATCTCTTGTAAAATATTTATTCTTAAGTGGATTTCTAAGCAATGGATCATAAGATACAACACTTGGTGATGGCTCTTCAAATGGGTTCGCAAGAAAACTAGATTTAACTATGGAGAGAACTTTTCAGTTAAGTGCACTTAACCTAGAGTATTACTAGGATGGGTGACCACATAGGAAGTCTCAGTGCCTCACCTCTGGATGAAAGGTTAGGATGCCAAAAGAGAAAATCCTAAGCTACCTTTGTTGGTCCTAGAGAAAGGCTAGGATGAAAAAATAGACAATCCTAGGCTACCTTCCCTAAGAGTTACATTAAAAATAGAATGTATAATAGAAACCACAAGAAATTATATAGAATTAAATGCAAATATTATGAGACAATCTTCCATTAACATGCCAAGCATAAGGTATACCTAGTTGCATCCATAAATATCAAAAATGCAATATACAATCTTTTAAGATCGAGATTATGGATCCAAATCTTAATATTTTCCTCATATCTAACTTTATTCCTTACTTTCCTAATCCTAAATCTAAGAATATATAGGAAACATGACCAAAATTTATCCTATTAGATGAATTATTATAAAATATAGGTCCTACCCCAAAGGAGAATTCAATAACCTCATAATTAAGTAAAAAAGCATCTATGTGGATAAAAATAGGTACATATTTTATCCAAGAAGCAAACCCCAAGGCCATGAAAAGCCTTGATAGCATATAAAAGCTCATTAAAGCCAACTCCACATGTTACTCGAGCTACTAGCAAAGAACTATTAGATAACTAAGAGAGGGATAAATCATTTATAACAAGTTATCCTATAGTTCCTTAAACACTTTTCTTGAAATTTAACACTTTAAACTTTCAATTCAATAGCTTGGTAAACAAATCAATTTCCACAATATTCTTTAAATTAATGTTTGTAGTAAATTGTTAACTTCATATATAAAGTATCAAAGTAATCTTGATGTATATACCATGTTACAAAAATAAATAATAAACATGAAATAACGTGCAACAAAATTAGCATCCACACATTTTGGCACAATTATTTTTAACATCAAAACCTTGCTAAGGGAAAAACCTTCTAGAATCAACAACCCAAAAAATTCACTATTATGAAGTGACCTTAGTTAGGAGTCAACTTTATTAAAGGTTACATACACATTGTAAATGTGACTTAGAGGATATACACCAAATATCATCTATACCTTATCACTCCTCAATATTTAGATTGTCTTTCTCTAAAGGACTTACAAATATTCAATTGAATTGAACCATACAAATGAATTTACAAATAAGACTATCAAGTCTGATTGGTTAAGATATTTTCTGCTACAAAATTAGAGAGTAATAGTTAAATGATGTAAGAATAATACAACTAGCTTTTCTATATCAAATCTTCATTTCACTCATTTGCTTTCCATTATTCTTTCTCTTTCTCCCTTCTATCTAATCCACTCACATACACATCAATTTTGTGCTTCACTTTCTAGATATCACAATGCAATTTTGTTCAATTATTGCTTGGCTATCAATATTCAATTTCAACTTGATAAAAAACAATGAAAATCTTGTTCATCTTTTCAATAGACAACTTATTGCCACTTCACCAAACCCTTCACATCTTTTGCACTTAATTAGAATCATCCAATCTTCACCCATCTTAGATTCATTGAATCTAGACACTCGGGTATCACACCTTTGCCTTGAACTTTGTACTTCATTTCAAATCATTAAATCTTCCTCATAAGATCTTCTTTAAATTTCTCCATCTATAGATATCATAACTAACTTCATCCTTATCTTTGAAACTTCTTGATCAATCCTTATTTTTATCAAATGTTAGCCTTGAATTGAATCTTCTACAAACTATTATTCTTTTCCTTTCTGAATTAACAATACACTTCCTCATTCAATACTTAAGCTTAGTTAACACTATTCTTGTTCAATAAATACTACTCACCCTTTGTATCCTTATCATGTTCTTGGTTACAACTAGTTCCTTCATTCAACTACCTCACTATCTATCTTGGTGTAACTTTATATTTCTTTATCTTTTCTCTTCATAACTTCTTGAATTGCTTATACATGATCTAAATAGTTAATGAATCATGTAAAATAATCAAACAAACATTATAATTTCATAATCTAACTCATAAAGTGCCTTTTGAAATTCATACACTTATCAAAACTTTCTTGATCATTATACTTTCTTAAATCCTCTTTATCAATCAAATGATATGGCACCCTAGTGAATTAGCATAATGTCTTACCGATTCAGGCTTGACATCAATGACAACATAACAATTCATATGACTCTTTCATATATGTTATTTTTAGTATCAGTTGGGGATGACAATCTTCCCCTTTAGAATTGATGGAAATACATTATTACATATGATTACATTATGAAATAATCCATCAGATGCCACCATAAACATCTTCAACTCTCACTTCATTAGGTTCTCTACAACTTCATGATCTCTTTTGTTTACCATGTTCTATGAGCATCATTAGGTTCTCTTGCTCGGTTTGCAACTGCTCCCCTTTAGAATATACTTCGTTGTTCAATAACTTTAATTAATTCTCCCCCTTTGGATGTACTCATATTCTATCCCCATTTGACAAAACTAATCATCAACATACAACATATTCATCTCTCCCATTGTACAACTCATTTCATCTCAAACTTCCTAATTTAGTACTTTCCTACTTAACTACTTCTTTGGCCTTTTTTTTCATGTGCATACATCTCGCATTCAATACTTCTCCCTTTTGAAAAAGTTATAAAGGTAACTATAAGATTCAATTAGAAACTTATTAAACCTTATTGTTATACCTTGTACCTTGCATGTAATGATTATATCTTTTTTATTACAATAATTTTCACAACTCGATGATAGTCCCTAAATAATGAACTCATGCATAAACTCCATAAAAATATTTTGACCACCCATGAATTGACGCACTATGTATCTTCACCTAGTGAACATTTGATAGGGAAGGGGCGCCTAATTTACCTCTCAAATACTCAAAAGAATTCTTAGGAAACAACTTTATGAGTACATCTTTTGTCAGCTCCTTTGACTTCCCACAATCTAATTTGACTTATTTTCTTGAAATTTCTCTCTCAAGTAGTAATACTTGATAGACAAGTGCATTTTTTTTGCATGCATCTTAGGATTTTTTAATATATTAATAAAAATTGTATTGTTACAATATATACTTATAGGTCATGTGACTTACTCTTGCATTCCTTCTAATAGTTGTTTAATCCATACAATATTTGAACAATTGATTTCAGTAGCTACATACTCAACTTCAAAAGTAGATTGTGAGAAAAAAAATTCTTCTTAGTAATCCTTAATACCAATATTTTTCCCAAAAAGAAAGCTCCTCCACTAGCACTCTTTCTATCATCAACATTTCCTTCCCAGTTAGCATTAGTGAATACTCTTAACTTAATTTTTTTAGAAATAGGGAATACTAAGAGGGGTGGGGGGTGAATCAATATTCTACAAAATTTAGCCCAAAATTTGATAATATTAATTACCTTGTAACTTCCATTTAACAAAGAAAACTAACAATGTTGAATAGTAAACATATTCATATACAAAGAGAACTCATAACACCATATTTTGTTAACTAGGAAAACCATGGCCTAGGGAAAACCCCAGTGAGGATGGTAGCCACAGAATGATCTACTAAAAAAAGTATCTAGTTAAGGATATTGACTCTATTAGGAATCTATTACATACATATAGTGTCTTGGTCCATGGTAGAGGACTAGGATATCTTAAAAGCCTCAACTCTATTAGGATTTATTATGTACAATTATAAAACGTATGCAAGATGAGTCCAAGATGAGTCCACTACCAAAACATGCAATATACAATATAGCTCCTTGATACAAAGATATAGATACAAAACCACTTTCTTACTTCTGATATCTTCAATATTTTCTATAGCATGTACTTCTCTTTGCATGATCATACATCAAAATTTGCATCACATACAGCTCGCATATCATATATACAGATTTCACATAAGCTTGCATATAACTTACAACTTACACATAACTTTCCAAATCACAATCTTCATTTATACTTTTACAATTTATAAAAATTATTCAGTTGACCTTCAAGATTTCACATATGTGACAAAATATAAAACCAACTCTTGCTCTTTTATGGTTAACATCTAAGATATCATCACTAATTAGTTATGTAATTATTTTGTATCCAAAATAATTTCTTAGCCCATGATTTTTACTTTTTTGTTATACTTTTTTCTATCTTATACACTACCTTTACTGGTAATTAATTCATAACATATTCTATACTGATCGTACTAACCTACTCTTTGGAATACATCATCCTAACACTATGTACTATTTGTACTCAAATGCACACATCCCAATAATGCTTCTATCATTTGTACATATCAAAAAAATCTATAATCTATCATATAAACTATAAGTATATCTATCACTATGAATAACTTTACATTTAAGGAGAAATACAACATAGATCATAATAAAAAAAATAGAAAGATGGTTTTAAGATTATTTTTGGGAAGAATACACATTTACAGTCAATGATCAAGTGATATAAATAATAAGATGGATACACACACTCAACATAAAAGTAGAAGAGACAAGATAATCTCTATGTCAAGTAGACTCAAACAATATATCACCATACATAGCTAACAAAACATATAATGAAGATGCCAACAAAGATTTATAGGTGGCTAAGAAAATTGGCTAACATGATTTCCATCCATTTATAGACAAAGTTCTTAAGATTTAAGTTGTGAATAATATCAAAGAATTATTCATTCCTTATTATGGGTTGATTCATCCTTATTATGAGTTGATTCATCATTATCGCGAGTTACTTTTGTTCTAGTAGTCATGTGCTATAACTAGAGAAGACAATCTAGTAGATGTAGTGTAGTGTGTGTTGAGATATTACATATATATGTATACAAAAGGTTCCTTAATTCTTTTGGGGTGCTTCAATATGATCATCATACTTCACTATCAGAATTTTACTCTAGAAGAAGTGTGCATGATATCTCAACATTAAGATAGCAAATACATTAGTAATTGGGGTTGGTGTTCATATTTTGAGTTCATGTGATAAGTACTGCAAATGGTATCTGTTAATATTAAGGCTAGACTTCTCTACAACTATTTTCTTTGTATGTGGGAAGAGGTTATGTTTCTCTTTGTTTTGAATGCATCCTTTTTGTTATGAAAGTTATAGAAGAATATTGAAGATAACTCTTGTACAATGTTAGCCTTGTTCCTATTGAATCACACAGACACACTCATGATAAAATATGGTGGTTGGCTGAAGGATGGGGATTTAGTGTCCATCCCAAATCATTGAGTCATTTGATAAAAGAAAAGAAAATAGGGAAACATACTCAAAAAAGTGTCAAAATACAAATCTATTTAAGAATGATGCCAGTTGTCCAAGATTCATAAGAAAGTAGAATCGTCCAAACTAAAAAGGTATGTTAGGTATTATACATTGTATGTTATGGGTATATATTTGTTTTTTTTGGGGACAAAATATTCTTCTTAAGTTCTTCCTATATTATCAAATCTTTGTTATCTCCTTAAGAATCCATTAGTGTAGATGTTAAAGCAATAATTTAATGTTATTCTGGATTTGGTGGTATGTTATTTGATTGAGTGGTCTCAGAGATATCAATGTTTTTCTATAACTAGCATAAACCCTCAATTAAGGTAAGAAGTAAATCTCTAAAGTATAGATATCCAATATCTCACATGGATAAAAGCCCCATAATTGGAAAGATGTTGGGGAATTGTATGTAAATGGAAGTAAATTGTATCTATCTATGTCTAACTATTTACAAGGTGATCTTTACCATGTGCATGCACTTCTTAGTCCCACTAGGCTATTTTTTGCCATTATTGCTTGTGCCAAGCATGATACTAAGATTGGTTCATTGAACCAAATATACAAGAAAGTTGATAAGTGTGTTCTAGGCAAGCTTATTTATAACACATATCTATGTGCCAAATATGGAGTTAAAATTATTGGTGTAGAGGTATCCCACTATCTTTAATTTCTATGAGATATGTCTCTATAGATTTGGCTTACAGGTTTAATTATTCATGTTGTAAAATTATTGGTGTAGAGGTATCCCACTCTCTTTAATTGTTATGAGATACACTTCTATAGATTTAGCTTATAGGTTTATTGCTTCATATTATCTCATATCAATCTTTATTTACAAGAGTCTGGCATTGAACTTGCTAAAGAGCTAGTTAAATAGGATAAAATAGATAAAAATATTATGGAGGTCTATTGGCTAATAGAAATTGATACATTGAAGGGTATATTTGAAGGGAAATACATGAAAATTAGTGTTCAGGTAAATAATATAAATTTTATTAGTCTAATTACTAGATTTATGACAATTAGGAATATGTCCATATATATTTTTTATGCCTGAAAACATGGAGCATTGTTCAATGTAACAAGTCTAATTTCAATAAGAGAGCATTTTCTATACTTCTCATTAATTTAGCAGCACATTTCAGTATGAATCCTAACATTTTTCATGTCATAAAACTAACTATGTAGGTCTGAAATATATTTAATTCCATGGAGGTGTGAATCCATTTCATTTTGGCTTTTGAATCACCTAATTCCATGAAATATTGGAAAACTTATTCAATTTTTAATGTAGGCTATCCAAACTTTTATTCTGTCCAAATTTTGAACATATATTTTTTGTGTTTTTCATGGTGAGAATTGTGTGTATTTGATGAGCCATATAATTTGGATGATATACTACTTAATATTCTTCATTTTGGATCCTGTGGCATGTGATTTTATGCATTATTGACAAAGATATAAGACTTTTTCCACAAACTATCAAAACCCTCATGTAGGGTATCTAGTGAGCAAAAAAATGTAGCTCAATTGCATTACATGTGGATCATAGCCCCCCAATTGGTCATATGGAAAAGGAAAAATGTATAATTTTTTTCAATTTTTTTTGTAGGATGTCATGAATCAAGTAGAACATGAATCCAATAAAAGGGGCAAACAAATTTTTTGTCTTGGACTAGACAACACTATTGAAGGTCAGTCTAACTTGAGAATTTAAACAATAAAACCCATTTGTATTAGGAATGTGTTACTATGAGATATGATGGTTTATAAGTGATTCGGAATAGGGAGGCACTAGATTAATTACATGTAGGTGGATGTTAGAATAAGTAAGTTGTAGGCATAATTTTTTGTTTAAATGTTGGACAGAGTTAAAGTTTGAATGCTTGGTAATTGGGCAATATATAATCAAGGAATTGAGCAGTATGTTGAATATAATGAGAGGTGAATCCTTTATAATTATTAGATATCAGATGTATAATATTTAAAGGCTGAAATGAGATAAAGATTTGAGTAAGGGCATTATTGGAATAGTGAATATGGGTAGGTACACATGTCACTTTTGATAGAGTTGGAAAGTTGATAGCGAGAATTGAGTTGTCTTAAAGATTATAAAACAATAAAAACATTTATGAGTATGGCTAGAAAGGAAATTTATTATTCAAGATGATTGGAACAAACAAGAAGAGTCCAAGTTGAGGTAAAAAGATTTTGACAAAGGTGAGACTATGACAACAACAAGAAAAATTGTTTTGTTTGATTGAGTGGGAGTTTGGGAGTGAGTTTATGGAAAGATTGTAATGTAAAATAATACTGGAGTCTATTATAATTGATCCTAGGATGGGATAAGACATGAACCACCATGTTAATGGTGTGAGGAAGGTTGGTTACATAGGGCGCTTAACTCATTAAATTTAGGTTTTTTGAAATTTTTTTATTGCGTACTAATTTAAAAAGATAACTTCAAAGATGAAATAGATAAATATTAAATGCATTCAAAATATTAATTGCATGTTTGAGAATTGAGTTCAATCTAATTAAAAAACTAAAAACATACCATGATGAATGAGTTCAAACTTTGGGTATCCTATCCATTTCCAAAGATTATCTTTTGAGCTAGTGAAGAACTTATCATAAACAATCACTTGCTTAATTAGATATAGTGACCATAAAATTATTAGTAAATCAAAAGATTATTCAAAAATAAGGAACAAAGAGAAAACTATACTTATATGGTAGATGCTAGAAAAAAAAAAAAAATCAAGAAGAAAGATGGACTAAGTTTCAAAATGTAAATTATATTAGATACCACAATAAGTATATCACATATAATTAACTAGGACAACAATGACAATATAAATTCTAAAGGATCAAGGATGTGTACAATCATGTTTCAACACATGATCTTTGTCTTGTATATAGAAAGGTATATCTTTTAATATTGCCAACTTAGAAAGACACCTCATTGTAACACCAAATTTCCTTCCTACCAATTGGAAACAACATAGATAAATTATAATATTTAGTTTGTCACATGTAAGATATAAATCTTGATTTTGGATCAAATCTATGCAATATGAGAAATATTCCAACCACAATAAGTACTAAGCATAGACAGATTGAATTAATTAATCATCAAGGATGAGAAAGTTAGGAGAATGTTGGGACTTGATGGAACATAGATGAAGGATCAAGCTTCTTATTCTTTTAGTAATGATTTACTTAAATTTTTAAATAAATTATAAGAATTTCCACTTAGACACATTCTACAATTAACATTGGATGATTTCCATACAACACATTCTATAACCACAAATTCCTCTTGTTAAGAAATACCCAACAGATATTAGTAGTGAAACATATTACAAAACATGAGACAATTGAAGAAGTATTTTCAATTGAAGTACTAGAAGTAAAAATTAAAATCCCCAATTCTATACTTCAATAAGCTTAGACACATGCTATCGGTAGTAATAGTTTGAAACTTGTCTAGATTTGATGGATGAGAAAAGCCTATAACGTTGGGTAAGTTTGTAGCTAAATACCTTCCTGAAAGTAATTAGATTAAAGAATGAAAAGAAAATTTCTTGCTTATAAACACAAAATAATAGACCTTTAATAGACAAAATCCCACAATTCAACAAGAATAGTTTTAGTATTGATAATTGACCCATAAATATCAGGTACTGAAACTATGATCTCAACTACAGGGTAGAGGGTATAACTTGGGAGTAAATGGCACTTAAGCTACAAATTTGTAATGAATTTCACTATAAGTTAGTCCATAGATTGGTTCTCCAATGATGTAATAAAAATGATCGATTTGTATGAAAATTAATAGGAAATATGTTCAAATCCATCATTGTATCAATGCCAAACTTTCTAGGCTTCAAATCAACACCGATGATTCTAGATAAACCTCTGATTCTTGCACCTTCTACAACCTACAATTGTACAAGTTAGAAAGAAAACATATGAAATAGCTATAAAATCTGTAAATGGAATCCTTTGTATTTGTCATTGGATGAAGATATTGGGATCAAGTGCAAGAAGAGTAAGTGAATTACAACCATGCCAATAGTTTGTAGACCAAAAAACAACCATAATGGAGCCTTTTTCTACATTGCCCACCTTCCAAACCCACCTAACCCTAAAAAAAACAACAAAAAGCTAAACAATTCTTCAAAAAAGTTACAAAATTTTAATTTTCATAACACATTTCACTTGTATAGAAATGAGGATGTTCCAATTCTTTAGTCAAATAATACTGGTAAGGACTTATTCTATGACATTTGACAACTGCAATTATCTTAAACACTGTAGCTGCCCTCCAATTGAATCAAGCTATTCACTAAATAGAAAATATAGTATCTTTACCTATTGTGACCTCACAGCTAAGAAGACAAAATTTATCAGGGGCAACCTATGGATCTATCTTGACAACAACATCAACTTCTAAAATAGTGTATTTGGTGAAGCTCAAAACACCCAAGAAATGGTATATAGTCTTCCCATTGATGTTGAATCTTGTACCATTGTCATTTTCCATGGTTCCTACAATTTTACTCTATAATCTAGAACATATATTACTTTTGGTGACTTGCAATCCACACACTTAGTGCAGATGTGACATGAACACGAGTATCACTAGATCTCCCTCCTCAACATCCTTCACATTTTCCCCCACACATTCCACTCTTCTGCACCATACAAACTCAAAATGTGATCATTTAACAAAAAATAGTGTTATTTGACACAAAAAAATGAAATCTAAAGAGAAAAACATACCCAACTACCTTGTGGCCAAAAATTTGAGGATACCTTGTTTGATCCTAATAATTCCACATCAAAAAATCTTACTTAGAAATTACCGAGGTGCACTAAAAGAAAATGAGAAATGAAAAATGAAAACGTAGTAACATGATTATTACTCAAAAAATTGACATTAGTGTGACACAAAGAAGTGCATATAATTCTAATGCAAACTTTAAGAGCGTTTGGTGGAGCCACTTGAATTTCATCCATTACCAGAGCTTCCCCAAGTGGGGTAATGCATGTTACTAAGTTTAATTTGAGGCTTCCTCATTTTACTTAAGGAGAGTACTAAAGAGACTATGGGGCTTTTAATGTTGCTCTACAATAATACCTAATTAAGTAAGTATGGTGAATGTCATGCCTGACCACTACTTCAGGTTTTTCTGCAAATTAGGACTTTGCTGTTATAAGATTTCCTTCAGATGTTATGTTTGTTTTTTTTTGAAGAACTTGGTTATATTATTGTCTTTGAATGATGAGACTGATTCTGAATGTATTTTCTATTTAGAACTATGCTATTAGCAATTAATGTGATTTAGGATTTTGTGGTTTGAACTGGCATATTGATATTTTCATGTTGATGGGGTATCGATTATGTTCATTATGTTTTCAACTCATTGTAAACTGCATTCTATGTTTGAATTCTTTGGAAAGAAAGTAAGTTTAATGTATGTTTAATTTGAATGGTAATATGCTATTTCATTTAGTACTTATTATTGTATTTTCATACGTGACTGTAAAGGAATTTAAAAAAAAACTCTATATTTCATATAACCTTGAGACGGTTTTAATTACATAATTTATATTCATTTTGTTTTAAAGGGTTTGAGAACCACAGTTGCATTGCATATATATATAAACTTATTTTGTAGGGGTCTAAACACCCTAAGTGGAGGCTAGCATAAACATTTCTATTTGTTTTAAAAGGGTTTAATTACCCCTTAAGCATTAAGAAACCTTAAATGGGCATCGATTGCCATGAAGGAGGAAAACATAGTCATTTTGTTGGAAGCCAAATTCATGGCGGTCGACTTGGTACTACCAAATACATGGCACTATGATTCATATGGTGTATTGAATGCTTGTTATGGGGATTTATGGCACCAAAGGTTTAGTCGGCCTCTTTGTGTTGTGAGTTGGGTTTTTTTGCAGATTATGGGCTGGATATTGGGCCGCATTGCTCTGTTTGATTTTACATCTATGACGTTGTGCTGAGATATCGACATTATTATGGGTGTTGGTTGGAAGGAAAACTTGCATATTGGGTTTAGCTCAATGGAGTTACTCCTCAGAAGTTGTCTGTTGTTGTTAATTGGTTTTTCTACTTCAACCCATTGTGAAGTCATTAGTGAGTTATGTGTGTTGGCATCGTAGAGATTGCTTACCAATTTTGGATTAAGCTTTTGTGGCTTTGGCACCAAGCTAGATTGCAGAGCAATTTTCATCTTCAGTATTATAGGTAGGGGCAATTTCTTACCCTACTCTCTCTTTCTATTTGCAATTGCAATGTTATTTCAATTAGCATGTTGTAAATAAGTATGAGTTTAACATATTGTGTATCAACACTCAAGGATGGATACGTGCAGAGCATGGCATTGTGTGCAATGCTTAGCCCTACATATACCCATCTTTGAATGTGGATTTATGAAGAAATTAATTCGGGTGTCACCGTATGTATAAATTTGGGCTTTGCCCTAAACATATATTTTATCTCCAAGTTTAACATGGTCAGAGCCTCATGTTTGCGATAGTTATTTAGAATGTGATTGTGTTATGAGTGAGTAGTCAGCTTGACAGGGCCAAGCTCTGTGAGAAACACATGGTTGCGACAGTTTACTTGTTGGCTGTTGTGTTAATAGCAAACAAGTTTTGTGCTCCCATTGGGATGAGCTTTGTGAGAACCCATTTCTCAAGCTTACTTGGTATTTTATAGAAAAATGTGAGTGGCTCGGCCTTAGTCTTGAGTTTGCTTTAAATTATAGGCTCATGACTATAATCGAGAGTAGAGGCATTTTGTCAAATGGTTAGTGTGAAACCATAAAAATGTTAAATTAACATGTTATTATCATAGCATCTTTATGGTTATTGAAATGTTTGAAAATTTCCATGAATCATAGCCGAGATACTCTCTAAACAATGTGGTTGAATTTGAATTCCTTTTTAATAGTTTATGAGGTTGCATAAACTGGAATAAGTTATTTGGTGTCACATCTAATTTATAGTATATCAAAGATTCTAAATAGTAAGTATGTAGGCCGTGGGTCAAAACTTGCAATTGGCAATTTGGAAATAAGTTTGTTTGAACACTCGATATCATTGACTATGTTTTTTTTGTCTTAAAACAACAACAGAGCTCAACAAATTTAGTTAACTGTATGCTGTTGGGAATTGTTAGACATGATTTAATTGGATTTGTTTTGAAGAATTTTAGATATACTAGTAGTTTTTATATTATGTTTTTTTGAGATGAAAATTATATGTGTGCAAATCGGAATTCTATTATTTTAATGATGTTTTTCTGTCAAATAATGAATTGGAGATTGTTTTCAATGGAAAAGATAGATTTATGATATGGGTTTGATGATATGTTATTCAAAGCAAGAATATCATATGTGCAATGTATTATTATCTTGAACAATTTGAAGGAAAAGTTTAGTTTGTTATAATAGTAGGAATAAGTAGTATAGTAATACGACTGGTAAATATCGTTAAACTGATGTAACAGTTTAATTATATTTACAAGATCGTAATATTGTAGTATTTATTTCTGTTGTTAAAATAACCTAAGTTTATTTCAAGTTTGGTAGTAGAAGATGAGATTTTAAAAGATGAAGAATGTAATATCATGTGAAATCTGATTGTTATTCATTGCATGTGCGTTCTTAGAATATTTGTTTGATGTGTATTTTAAGAATAGCTGTAACGAACGTATATCGAGGTGGCTAAATATCAATTTATCCTATTTAGTTAATTAATTCAGTGATAATTTTAAGATGAATTTGGAGGGTTAATTATAAATGAAAGATAATTGGCCTTACCTACGACTTAAACCAATAAGGTTAAGTACAAAGAACAAGGCAAGTCTCTATTGTGTCATTTCACAAGTACTATAGAGAATCCCACTATGTGTTGTCTATGGGCTTACCATATACGGATGTAGTATCTTAGCACCATAGTGATGACACCTCAGTATATATATGGTTCATTAACTGGTTATTCTTAGTGCGAGTTTAATTTTGCATCGTTAAGAAGATGTTATTTCTTTCATAGTAATTTTAGAATTGCACTATGTTATGTGGTTCAGATATCTGCATTATGGTTTTGTATATGTATATTCTAACATGTATGTAGGTGGACTACGTCTTTTAACTCAGTGTGTACTGAGCCCCTTTTTGTGTTGTGTTGCATTTGTGTGTGTGTTTCACGTGTTTCAAGTTGATTAACTAGTAGCAATGGATGACTGTTGAAGTTACTTCTTGATACAGAATTTGATACTTGTAGAGTCCTTATGTTGGACCTAGACGTCTAAGAATGATAATGTACTTCATTATTGTATTAAACTTTTTATGTATTAATATCAGAATGGAAACTTATTTGGATGATCTATTCTCTTATTTTGAGGTTTTCGATTTGAGAATGATTCAATCATTGTACTTGTTCTTGTGATATGATGATTCAATAAATAAATAAAAAATTCTATGGTTCTTTATGTTTGTTCAAGGTTTCCTAGTTTTGATTTTGTTTTTTGGAGAATTACATTTGGTATCAGAGCGTGGTTAGAATAACCAGGACTCTTGGGTTATAGGTTTTTTCTCGTCTTCGATGAGTTATTAACAATTAATTGTTTTTAGGTTATTATCATGCCTCCTATTACTAGAGGAACTCGAGGACACGACATTCCTAAGGATAACTTTGCTGGCAGAGGCAGAGGAAGGGGTAGGGGCCATGGTAGAGGTCCTAGGCACCAGGGAATTGTTGGCGATGATCAGTTTGATCAAAATGCTGGGGTTAGAAACAACCAAGATAACCAGGTAGATCAAGCTATGGTTCTTCAACATATACTGGAACATCTCGATAATATTGAGACTAACAACCAAATTCCTGGTGGGGGAGAAAATGTTAGGATACCTCTTGTGTACGGTATTAATCTTCCTGTAGAGGATGATCCAGTGGCTAGAGCTCAGCTTAAGGATCTTTCCAAGCTAAAAGGGCCATTATTTTATGGTATAGAATAGGGTACAGTAGCAGAGGCTTGGCTGCTAAATATTGAACGGTGCTTTATCTTACACTGTTACTTGAGTAACATGAAAGTAAGATGGACGGTTATGCATTTGAGGGGTTTTGGTTCCTTGTGGTGGGAATAGGAGTTAGAGAAACTTGGCATGGATATCTCTTTAGTTACTTGGGAGCTCTTTGTTGAGCATTTCAAGGAGAGGTTCATGTCTGAATATTGGTGTCAGGCCCGTGCAGAGGAGTTCTTTCAGATTATGCACTCTGGCTCTACAGTGGAAGCTTATGAATGTAGGTTCTACGAGCTTAAAAAAATTTTTGGTTGGGAAAAAAATGATAAGGCCATGATATAACATTTCATTAGGGGACTTATGCCCAAGATTGGGGAGAAAGTGAGAACTTTCAGACTTGTGTCTATGTAAGAAGCTTCGAAGTGAGCAAAGTTGATTGAGATGAAGTTTGGCTATCATGGGACTTCATACAAAACTAGCATAGATCTACCTACCTTGAATGTCAATAAGAATCAAAAGCCTTCTCAGAATAGTTTGAAATCGGGATTTTCAATTGGGAAATTCAAGAAGAGGAAGTTTGATAAGAACTTCAAGGGTTCAGAATGACCTGGACCATCTCAACGACCTCAAAGTGTGTAGAGTAATAATGCATCTCCTAGTCTTTCTAGTCAGAACATGGGATTTAGGAAATCTATTGAGTGTTATCATTGTGGTCAGATAGGTCATTACCAATCTCAGTGCCCTAATTGGGACAAGTTGAAGGTTGCATCTAAGCTAGCTAGGTCTGAAGTGATAGTTGGTGATTCTGCCAGGAACCACTGTGTTTTTGCTAGATACTCAAGGTTTGAAAGTATCTATTTTATTTGACTCTGGAGCTATAGAATCATTTATTTCTTCTGCTTTAGTTTCATATAGTGGAATTCCTATGGTTAAGGCAAGGAATAGATGGAAAGTGGAGTTAGCATCAGGTTCTAGGGTGAACGCTGATAGTGTTGCTCCTGACTGTAAGATTCAAATGAAACCTTTTACTACTTTAGTGAACCTTAGGGTTATACCTCTAGGATCATATGACATAGTTTTGGGAATAGATTGGTTAGAACAACATCAAGCTGTATTGGATTGCAAGGATAAGACAATCACTTGTTTGGATGATGTTGGATCAGCTAGGGTTATTGCTGGTATCAAGAGACCAATCTCTTTGCGGACAATTTCTACCAAGCAATTGGCAAGGTGTGCTCGAAAAGGTTGTAGTTTGTTTGCCATATTGGTAAATGACTTAGAAGATTCCATGGTTAAAGGTTCTTCTCTTGATCACCCAGTCTTGCAAAGTTTTTCAGATGTTTTTGTTGAAGAGATTTTGGGAATACCTCTGAGAAGAGAAATTGACTTTCGAATCCATTTAGTGCCAGGAATGGAACCAATTTCCAAGACTCCATATAGAATGATAGCTCAAGAGCTAGTTGACCTTAAATTTCAGTTGGAGGTGCTTTTTGAGAAAGGTTTAATTCATCCTAGTGTATCACCTTGGGGTGCTCTAGTAATCTTTGTCAAGAAGAAAGACGGTTCTTTGAGACTTTGCATAGACTATAGACAGTTGAACAAGGTCACTGTTAAGAACAGGTATCCTTTATCTAGAATTGATGACTTGTTTGATCAAGTTAAGGGCGCCCGAGTCTTTTCAAAGATTGATCTGAAATTTGAATATCATCAACTTAGAATCCAGGAAGCCGATATTCATAAGATAACTTTTCACACTAGGTATGGGCACTATGAATTCATAGTAGTACCTTTTGGGTTAACAAATGCACCTTCTGTCTTTATGAGCCGAATGAATGGTGTGCTTAGAACTTTCCTAGACAAGTTTGTAGTGGTATTTCTAGATGATTTTTTGGTGTATTCTAACACTACTGAGGAGCATGACCAACATCTAGAGCAAGTTTTGGAATGTCTTCGTAGGAACAAACTGTATGCCAATCCTTTGAAGTGTGAATTCTTCAAATTGTAGATTTTTTACTTAGGTCATATCATTTCAAGGGATGAAATTTCTGTAGATCCATCCAAAATTTGGGCTATTGTGGATTGGCCAACACCTGTGAATGTGTCTGAGGTTCAAAGTTTCATGGGCTTAGCAAGCTATTACTGTAGATTTGTGTCAAACTTTTTTTGAATAGCACATCCTATCACGTCTCTTCAGAGAAAAGGGAAGAAATTTGTGTGGACAGAGGAGTGTGAGGTAGCATTTCAAAAACTTAAGGAATGTTTGACCAGTGCACCAATTTTGGCAGTCCCTGATTCAGCTAAGGAGTTTGTGGTTTGTACTGATGCATCTTTGGATGGCATAGGGGTAGTGTTGATGCAAGAAGGACGTGTTATAGCTTATGAGTCCAGAAAGCTAAAGAGTCATGAGGTAAATTACCCTACTCATGATCTCGAACTTGTAGCGATCATGCATGCTTTGACCAAGTGGCGGCATTTTCTTTTGGGTCAACAAGTTGAGTTGCATACTGATCATCGAAGCCTTCAATATCTTTTCACACAACCAGACCTCAATGCTAGGTAGTGAAGATGGATGGAGTTCCTGTGTAAATATGTTTTTGAAATTAGTTATGTGCAAGGGAAGGAGAACGTTGTTGCTGATGCACTTAGCAGAAGGCGACATGAATTATCTTCTTTGATCCTAATAGTGGATCTTAAGGATAAGATTTTATAGAACCTTTCTGCAGATCATTGGTTTCCAAGATGTTAAGGCTTTTATTGATAGTGACAGCATCTTGGAAGGGCATTTTGTGGGGTATTCAGTAAATTTTGAACGTTTACTACTTTTTAGAGGAAGTGTGTACATTCCTAAGTTGGGTGATTTGAGAAATCTATTTTTGTTTGAAGCCCATAAAGCACCATATTCGGCTCACCTGGGTGTCAAGAAAATGCATGCTAACCTTAAGCAGTATTACTATTGGCTTAGAATGAAAAGAGATATAGCAGATTTTGTGGCTCGATGCTTGGAGTGTCAGCGAGTTAAGGATGAACATCAGCACCCTACGGGATTATTGCAACCACATAATATTCCAGAATGGAAATGGGACACTATTTCTATAGATTTTATTACTGGATTGCCTATTACAGCTCATAGGCATGACGCTATTATGGTAGTAGTGGACCATTTTTCTAAGGTTTCCCATTTTATCCTAGTTAGATCATCCTATAATGCAACAATGGTTGCCAAGACATTTATGGAGCAGGTAGTTAAGTAACATGGTATTCCTAAAAAGATTATTTTTGATAGGGATCCAGTGTTTACTTAATCTCTTTGGAGATCCATGCCGTAAGAGTTAGGTACTTAGCTAAATTTCAATTCAGCTTATCACCCCAAGAAAGATGGAAAAATTGAACGTGCCAACCAAATACTAGAAGACATGCTTACAATGTATGTAATGGATAGACAAAATAGATGGGAGGAGTATCTACACTTGGTAGAGTTCACTTATAATAATGGATACCACAGTTCCATAGGTATGGCACCCTTTCAAGCACTGTATGGAAGACCTTGCAGGACACCTCTTAGTTGGGATAATTTGGAGGATAGGACTCTTTTAGGACCTAATATGTTGTAAGATTTGGAGCAGCAAGTTAAGAGGATCGGACAACACCTTATTACTACTCAAGATAGACAGAAGAAATATGTTGATAAGCATAGAATTGATTGTCAATTCTTGGTGGGTGATAAAGTGTTTCTTCGGGTAAGACCGCGTAAGAGTCCAATTCGATATGGAAAGGGATCCAAGTTAGCACCACAATTCGTGGGTCCATTTGAGATTTTGGAATGGATTGGACCTATTGCCTATAAACTTGCCTTGCCACCAAGTCTTTCATGCATTCATAATGTATTTCATGTTTCAGTTTTGCATAAGTATATACCTGATATTGCTCACATACTTGATTGGAAAAATTTGTAGATTATGGATGGACAAATCATGCTGGAACTAGTGCAGATCACTCAAAGTAGAACTATGAGTTTAAGAGCGAGAGAAATAAGGCAGGTAAAGGTCCTATGAGATCCCAATGATGAAACATCTGCTACCTGGGAGGACACTGAAATGATGAGAGCAGCTCATCCATTCTTGTTTACTGACTTCCAAGAGAAAGTCAAAACCTAGTGGGGGAGGGTGTCATGCCTGACCACTACTTCAATTTTTTCTACAAATTAGGACCTTGCTGTTATAAGATTTCCTTCAAATGTTATGGTTTTTTTTTTGAAGAACTTGGTTATATTACTATCTTTGAATGATGAGATTGACGCTGAATGTATTTTCTATTTAGAACTATGCTATTAGCAATGAATGTGATTTAGGATTTTGTGTTTTGAACTGGCATATAGATATTTGCATGTTGATGGGGTATCGATTATGTTCATTATGTTTTCAACTCATTATAAACTGCATTCTGTGTTTGAATGCTTTGGAAAGAAAGTAAATATAATGTATGTTTAATTTGAATGGTAATATGTTGTTTGCATTTAGTACTTATTATTGTATTTTCATACGTGACTGTAAAGGAATTAAAAAAAAATTTAAAAAAATCTATATTGCATATAACCTTGAGATGGTTTTAATTACATAATTTATATTCATTTTGTTTTAAAGGGTTTGAGAACTACAGTTGCATTGCATCTATATATAAACTTATTTTGTAGGGGTCTAAAAACCCTAAGTGGAGGTTGGCATAAACATTTCTATTTGTTTTAAAAGGGTTTAGTTACGCCTTAAGCATTAAGAAACCCTAAATGGGCATTGATTTCCATGAAGGAGGAAAACATAGTCATTTTTTTGGAAGCCAAATTCATGGCAGTGGACTTGGTACTGCCGAATACACAACACTATGATTCATATGGTGTATTGAATGCTTGTTATGGGGATTTATGGCACCAAAGGTTTAGTCAACCTCTTTGTGTTGTGAATTGGGTCTTTTGCAAATTATGGGCCGGCTGCTGGGCTGCATTGCTCTGTTTGATTTTACATCTGTGATCTTGTGCTGAGATATTGACATTATTATGGGTGTTGGTTGGAAGGAAAACTTGCATATTGGGTTTAGCTCGATGGAGTTACTCCTGAGAAGTTGTCTATTGTTGTTAATGGGTTCTTCTACTTCACCCCATTGTGAAGTCATCTGCAAGTTATGTGTGTTGGCATTGTAGAGATTGCTTACTAGTTTTGGATCCAACTTTTGGGGCTTTGGCGTTGAGCTAGATTGCAGAGCAATTTTCCATCTTCAGTATTACAAGTAGGGGCAATTTCGTACCCTACTCTGTCTTTCTATTTGCAATTGCAATGTTATTTCAATTAGCATGTTGTAAATAATTATGAGTTTTACATATTGTGTATCGACTCTGAAGGATGGATACATGTAGAGCATGGCACTGTGTGCAATGCTTAGCCATGCATATACCCATCTTTGAATGTGGATTTATGAAGAAATTAATTTGGGTGTCGCTGTATGTATAAATTTGGGCTTTTCCCTAAACATATATTTTATCTCCAAGTTTAACATGGTCAGAGCTCTGTGAGAAACACATGGTTGCGATGGTTAGCTTGTTGGTTGTTGTGTTAATAGAAAACAAGTTTTGTGCTCCCATTGGGATGAGCTTTGTGAGAACCCATTTCTCAAGCTTACTTGGTATTTTATAGTAAAATGTGAGTGGCTTGGCCTTAGTCTTGAGTTTACTTTTAATTACAGGCTCATGATTGCAGTCAAGAGCAGAGGCATTTTGTCAAATGGTTAGTGTGAAACCATAACAATGTTAAATTAACATGTTATTAGCATAGCATCTTTATGGTTATTGAAATGTTTGAAAATTTCCATGAATCACAACCGAGATACTATCTCAACAATGTGGTTTAATTTGAATTCCTTTTTAATAGTTTATGAGGTTGCATAAAATGGAATAAGTTATTTGGTGTCACATCTAATTTATAGTATATTAGAGATTCTAAATAGTAAGTGTGTAGGCCATGGGTCAAAACTTGCAATTGGAAATTTGGAAATAAGTTTGTGTGAACACTCAGTATCATCGACTATCTTCTTTTTGTCTTAAAACAATAGCAGAACTCAAAAAATTTAGTTAACTGTATGCTATTGTGAATTGTTAGACATGATTTAATTGGATTTGTTTTGAACATTTTAGATATACTAGTAGTTTTTATACTATGTTTTTTTGAGATGAAAATTATATGTGTGCAAATCAGAATTCTATTATTTTAATGATGTTTTTCTCTCCAATAATGAATTGGAGATTGTTTTCAATGGAAAAGATAGATTTATGATATGTGTGTGATGATATGTTATTCAAAGCGAGAATATCATATGTGTAATTTATTATTATTTTGACCAATTTGAAGGAAAAGTTTAGTTTTTTATAACAATAGGAATAAGTAGTATAGTACTACAACTGGTAAATATCGTTAAACCGATGTAACAGTTTAATTATATTTACGAGATCGTAATATTGTAGTATTTATTTTTGTTGTTAAAATAACCTAAGTTTACTTTCAAGTTTGGTAGTAGAAGATGAGATTTTAAAAGATGAAGAATGTAATATCATGTGAAATATGATTGTTATTCATTGCATGTGCATTCTTAGAATATCTGTTTGATGTGTATTTTAAGAATAGCTATAACGAACATATATCGAGGTGGCTGAATATCGATTTATCCTATTTAGTTAATTAATTCAGTGATAATTTTAAGATGAATTGGGAGGGTTAATTATAAATAAAAGATAATTGGCCTTACCTATGATGTAAACCAGTAAGGTTAAGTACAGAGAACAAGGCAAGTCTCTATTGTGTCATTTCATGAGTACTATAGAGAATCCCACTATGTGTTGTCTATGGGCTTACCATATACAGATGTAGTATCTTAGCACCATAGTGATGACACCTCAGTATATATATGGTTCGTTAACTGGTTATTCTTAGTGTGAGTTTAATTTTGCATTGTTAAGAAGATGGTTATTTCTTGCATAGTAATTTTAGAATTGCAGTATGTTATGCGGTTCAGATATCTGCATTATGATTTTGTATATGTATATTCTAACATGTATGCAGGTGGACTATGTCTTTTAAGTCAGTGTGTATTGAGCCCCTTTTTGTGTTGTGTTGCATTTGTGTGTGTGTTTTAGGTATTTCAAGTTGATTAACTAGTAGCAATGGATGACTATTGAAGTTACTTCTTAATACAGAATTTGATACTTGTAGAGTCCTTATGTTGGACCTAGACATCTAAGAATGATAACGTACTTCATTATTGTATTAAACTTTTTATGTATTAACATCAGAATGGAAATTTATTTGGATGATCTATTCTCTTATTTTGAGGTTTTCGATTTGAGAATGATTCAATCATTGTACTTTTTCTTCTAATATGATGATTCAATAAATAAAAATAAAAAAATTCTATGGTTCTTTATGTTTTTTCAAGGTTTCCTAGTTTTGATTTTGTTTTGTGGAGCATTACATTTCTAACATGTTAATCCCAACTCTTTGATTATGCTACCAACTCTTTGGTCAGGCTCCATCTTCATGAGAGAATGAATTTTCATTAAGAATATTTTGAAGTCTAAAGAATTATTTAATTACATCTAAATCATCAATGGTAAATAAAGAATGCACTCAAAATACTAACAAAACTTTAATGAATGCCTTTACATTAGAATATTTAGTTTTGGATATTTTACCACTACCATTTTTTTAGGTAGTAATTTGAGTAGCACCCATTTATTGTCTGATTTAGATTGTGTGTAAATTTCCATAATAATTATTACTTAGATTATATGATTTTTGAAATTTGATAAATTGTTAAATCCCCAAAAGTAAGAATCTAATTTATATTAGTTCAAAAGATTCAACTGATACAGTAAGAAATCCTTTTCTTAGATTCAAGGAAACTTTTTTTGATAAGGAAAATGAACAACCATTTTCATGTATGACATTTAAATGCATTACTAATGTTCAGTTCTTGTTGATCTGTAAGATATAACTATTTAGCTACTGCATAAGAATTGCTCTCTTACATTCATTGTAGCAAATGTCAGCAACTCCATGCTATTAAATTTTACACAATTTTTTTCTAATATTATTGTTTGATATTGTTTATATTTGCATGTAATTGTTATTTCAGCTTACTATTTCACCTAGTATACAACCAGCCCCATTGAGCTAAAGTAATTAAGTGTTATGAATACACTCTTGATAAGAAAATATAATTATCATAGTACATAGAATGAGGTAATTTGCATAATCATTATAATAATGAATAATGGAATTAAATGCTCCTATATTAATTTAGACTCCAATTTTTATCTAGCAAATGAATAGGAAAGGAGTTTGAATGAGAAGCCATAGTGATTTCTTTTCATTTGATTAACTTTGAGAGTTTCATATTTTAGGTCATTTAGTGATATTTGCAAGGTCCAATAATAAGAAAAGGGGCTAAGTAATTGGTACATGTAATGATCTATACATTTTTCTAACATTTTCATGAAGTGACCTAGGATGCTTGCAATGAATATCAAAACTCAAGGAACTCTCTTCCATCATGTAAATTTGCATGCAACCTACCTGATCACTATCACTTGCGCCATATTTTTAAGGACTTGGATGGTCAATATAGTCAAGTGGATGCTCACTATTTTTTGAATGGTCACTTGATACATGTGGCTTCTTCACTTCCTCATTGATATGCAAAGCTATCCTTCCAGATGGCTATGTTCAGTCCTCTACATGATATGTGGAGCTTCTGGATTCATCATCAGGCTTTATAGCCCTTACTAAACCTATAAATTGAGATGTTTTCTTTCTGCTAGATATAAAATACTTAATATATTGTGGCAAATGAGAAGGTGATAGAGGTCATGCATTATTTATTGAAGTCTTTCACTCTGAAGAGCTAAAAGTATCCTCCTCATCACTAAAAGACATAGATGGAGATGGTGAAATAGTGTATCTTGTTATCCCAAAAAGAGGAATGGGTTTAAGTTGTGAAGAAAAGTGCATGTGTGTGTGAGAATGCTTCTCTTCTAATGCAACTCTCAAATATGAGTTTCTCTCTCATTCTAAAATAAAGTTCACTTGATTGAAACATGAAATGTAGTTGCACCATTAACCCTATCTTGTTTGATTCATGATATTGAACCAGCTTGACAAAATGTATTTGTAGTTCTGGACATCAAACTTGAATCATTTTGAGACCATTTTCAAGTATTTCCAATTTTCTTACTAACATACTATAGTTTAGTCACTTTGTAGTTGGAAGTTGTTGAAATGACTTATTTGGGATTTAGAACCATTAATGCTTCCTCAAGTTCCTCTTTAAATGAGTGCATAAAAAAACAAACATGCCAAACACCAAACTGGTCTCTTTCTACTTCTTTTAGCACTGATTTCATTTGCCTTCTAGAAATAACTATTATAGGAATCAAATCAGAATCTATGCCTTCAAGCTTCTCTTCACATGCATACCATTGTCTAGAAGGATGAATATAAAGTGGCTTTGGTTGACCACTTTTCTCAGCCTTGACAAACTTTTCTTTTGCTCTCTCATATAATTTGGGGAAGCTTTCACAGACCTACACATGAATATTACAATAAGGATAAGATTACCCTAAAACAAGCATAGTAGGGATTGGCTAGGGAAGATCACATAAATAGAAAAGAACGAAAAAAATGATTATGAGATAATGGAACATGAATGAAATAAGGGTTGAACATTGTATTTCTGACGTGGCTTCTAGCTGGATGCAACATACCAATGTTGAACCAGTCATCTACATTGGATGTCTCCTTATCAATTTCCCAACAAGACACATAATAAATAATATAATAGATATCCCTTTGAATAATCATTGCCACATGATAATTCCACCAATGGGCATCATAAAAATTGCTAACTAGTAAGATTACCACTACAAATGCACACCAAGACATTGATATATACACAATAACCAAATAATATGAATTAATATGATTACCATTAGGTAATATTTGTTAAGAATCTAAGTAGTCATGCAATTAGTAATATGGTACATTTAATATTACGATCATCATTTAGCTATGTAATTTCTTTTGATTCAATCTCATTGACCCATGATTCATAGTTAAATCATGATAGCAATATCACAATTTGACTTTCCATGGAAAATATCTCCTACTTATCAATATGGGACATGAATCATATTCCATCTTGACTAGATATAAAGCTTCTCAATCTCATTTTGGAGAGGATATGAGATTAGAGTCTAGTCCCCTTTTATTCATTAGATCTGTGTATTTGAAAAATTAGCCATTTGACTTTAATTGTTGCATATTTACATAAGGAAGAAGTATAGAAAAAGGTGAGAGACTCCAAGATATGTTCAGACAAGAGGACAAATCATGACAAAATTAAAAGAAAATAAATTAATAGCAATCAAAGTCAACTGTTGACAAGGACAAAGAAGAAGGTAAGACAAAAAACTTGTATGGGATTATATTATAGACATTTGAATATATCCACAATTATATTCAGAGGAATATTCACTATTGGAGATCAAACATCCACTAACTAAAGGAGGTATTCTATCAACCATAGCTAGAACAAAACTATTCATATTAGTAGTGATGAAAATCAGGAACATTATTAAATATTGCATAAAGAGTGTTGAATCTTTGGCATATTACCAAATTGATCTGCAAGGTCCCTTCATGTTGATCAATATAGTTGGCATATACACAAGGGTATCAACATCAATATAAAGAATATAGATTTAGATGATTACATCAAATCCATACATCCTTCAAATACTTGTTAGGAGTAGATGAGAATTCCTAACATATTCAAAGAACTATATGATAGTATTAAATACAAGTTAATTGATTTGAGAAGGAAGTAGGCATATTTCAAAAAGAATATTAATCCCATATAAGTTCATTATAAAAAACTTAAGGACTAAGTATAAGTTACTAATAAATAATTTTTTTGTGATTGAGATTTGAGATCATTATTTCAAGATTCTGAGATAATTTAGAAAGGGACACCATTTTTATAGATGTCATTCCACCTCTGAGTGGTACTCTATATGGTTATGGCCATACTCCCAAACCCCTTATCCTAATCAAACTTCTTATGTGACAAGAGATCCTAATAACATGATGAGGTTTGAGAGTGAAGATCCTAATGGGTTTGGAAGGTAGAAATGATAATTTGGACAAGATGTTAAATGTGAGAAAAATCCAACAATCTTTGTATTGAGTGAAATGATTCTTTTAGGTGCATTTGAAAATTTTTGGGTGCAAAAAAAGTGAAAAAAAATAGTTTTTTTTATTTTTTGTTGCTCAACATGTTTGGGTACACTTGGGCATGCCTAAGAATAATTGTGCATGAACCCATACTCAGATATATGTGGTATGGGGTAAGATGCCTTAATGTTGTACTTGGTAACATAGAATTTAACAATTTGTAGGATTTATAATGCAAGTTTTTGTAGAGTTGGTGGTTTTCCTTTGTACTTAATTCATGTTTTACTGAGTTGTGTTTGTTTTGTTCAACTTTTTCAAACCAATTCAATCCATGCATTTATACTCATAGTTGTTCGACTCTACTTTCAACCAAAAAGGGTGCGCATTCATTGGCTTCTATAATTTGTTTCATTAAGGAAAAGTGCATAAAAATCTATTGCATTGAGTAGAAATGTTGGCGTTCCTTTTTCCCTTATCTAAGAATAAAAATATTGCAATCTCTTTAATTTTTTTGCTATGAATATTCAAAAGCCCTCTAGTAGTATATATTGTAGAAAGGTAAAATTCATGTCCTTAGGTTCTTAAATTTTGTTCTATCTTTGATATGGGGAGCTCCCCCTCCAAAATTTAAGAGATGTTCATCCTCACATGTTCATTTGATGTTGCATTAAAAGTGAAAATTAAAATAATTGCACAACCAAAGTCTTTTAAAATATGCACAAGGAATCTTAGCATTATAGTAATTCAATCTAAGCTCTACTGAAAATGTCTAAGGCCAATTTATTTATCCACCAACTTGAAATCTACTTGAATGATTGAGCCTCCAAAACTACAACTCTTTAGATGAAAAAGAATCCTAATAAATAGTACCAAAAAAAATCTTATTTGCATTAGCATGGAGGTGCAATACAAATTAATGCAATAAATGTGTGCCCAATAGAAAATCTAGCAATATGGTTGAGCTTGCAAATAGAAATTTATTCCAATTTGAATGTGTAAGATTTGGCTATTGAGATAGCCACCCAAGATCAATAGGGCTAATGGAAAGCACAATAACAAGAGAGAAATAATATGACATGTATAAACTATATTCCTATCAAGAATGCATTAGAATCAACTAGATTGAATTAAACTGAGGTCAGTTTTTTGAATGAGCTTGGATGATATTGGAAAGGAGACAAATCTTATTTGTATTAGCATGGAAGTGAAATACAATTTATTGCAATAAATGTGTGCCCAAGAGAAAATTTAATCAAAATGGTTGAAGTTTGCAAATAGAAAAGTTATTTCAACTTGAATGTGTAAGATTTGGCTATGGAGATAGCCACCCAAGATCAAGAAGCCTAATGGAAAATACAAGAATAAGAGATGTAATGTGATAAGAATAAACTATATTCCTATTAAGAATGCATTGGAATCAGTTGGATTGAATTGAACTGACTGAATTCACTTCATTGAATCAATTGGAATGATACTACAAAGGAGACCCTTGGTTAAATAAACCAAGGTGAGAATGTAAGAGATAAGACTATGATAGGTGTACTAATCTTATGACATGATACTTAAAGTGAGAACTTATCACCTACATAAGGTGGAAGTGAGTGAATGTGTCACATTTCCGTTGAAGGTGGATCACCCTTCAAAATCAAAAAGATGTGTGTACTACACATCCACTAAAGGTGGACCACCTTCTAATGTGGAGAGGTGTCTGTGCAACATATCCACCAAATGTGGAAAATTGATAACGTGATAATGCCACTATAAATATTCCTATATAGTTTCTAAGTAAACTAAAGCAACATGTGTGTTAGAACCTAAGACAATGACTTACTAGGTACAAAAATGAAATACACTAATAGAGAGAAGTTGTTGAAATGAAAACCAACTACTTTGACATTTTGATGTGAATTGATTTTTGTAAGGACTGTGAGAAAATCAAGTTACACATAAATAGAAAATTGTAGAAGAAACATTACTCTTGGTAAAATCTGAAATGAAATTATTTTTATATTATTGATTTTTTTTCAATAAATTGTCATCTCTTTCTATACCTAACTTTCAAATAAAATTAAATATTGAAAACTCCCTCTCTTCTTTTACTAGAAAGATATTTTATATGATGGTTAAAATCCATGAGAGATAGACCATACCTAATACCATATACAAATTGTAGGCAACTCTAACTTGAACCATCAACAAGAAATAAAAACTTAGAACATAAAATAGAATAGTGTCATACTTTCAAATTCAAAAAGATAATAACATTTTAGTTTAGAAGTATAAACCAAAATCACTCACTATCCATGGATTAACAAATATTACTAGTGTTATTGCAACTAGTAAAAGATACATGCCCATACCAAAAAGCATGTAGACCCCATGTGTAAGTTTCTAGGTATCATCCTTCTTGCAAAGCTTGAATGGCTTGCACATAGAGTTTACTATCTAAAAAAAATAACACATTTGAAGATAAAAGGAAAGGAACATTGACCTACCATTTATAAATGCAAAAGTGTACTAAGAATGCACACCAATGGTAACAAGGCAACAAGAAAATTCTACTTCACTGGAACTTCACAAGAAAAGAGTTTCTAGAATTTCTAAAATCAAGCTTCAAGTGCTTCTTTATATCATCCATTACTAAAAGTAATTATTACTAATTATATTTTTATGGATGCTTGTAGCATTCCAAGGATTGTCGAGGCTCTCTATTTTAGCAGAAAAAAAATATGTGCCAAAAATTACATCAAAACTTCTACAAATATGTTATGGGGGTTTGTAAGTAGTACTAGAGATTGGCAGGGTAGGAAGGTTGTATATAGATTGTGCATGCACATGTTTACATGGTGTGTGGCTCAGGATCAATACCATGGAATGGGTGTGTTGTAATATAGATGGGCCAGGGGGTTACATTTATTCTGCAACTTAGTGCTGATAGGAAGTCATCCCAAAAATTTTTTTGCCACAAACTATGTTGTTCAAATATGATAAGGGTTACAATATTTTTAGGGAATAATTGATGGAGTTCTTACATAGATGTTTGTGGTTTCAAGGGGTATGCATTCTATTTCTGCATAGATTTTCTTTAAGCTTGGATAAGCATGGGGTGATTGCACGAGAAGAATGAATGTTTTTGGGCATGGAAATAATAAAAAATGCATGAAGAATAAGAAGATGATGAAGAATTAACAAAGTAAGATCATGATCTTTTGAGAAAGTGCACTATTAGATGCTATTATTATCTTTTTTTTCATTTATGATTGTTGATTGTTAATTATTGATTTCTTTTGGTAGTTTCTAAGTAGTACTACTAGCTTGATTGGTTGGGTAGGCAAGTGGTATAAGGATTGTGCATGTACATGTTTACATGGTGTGTGGCTCAGGGTTACTGCCATGGAATAGATACATCGTATAAATGGGCTAGGGGATTACATTTATGTTGCATCTTAGTGTTGAAAGGGAGTCACCCCAAAGAGATTAGTATCACAAATCACGCTGCTCAAATGTAAAAAGGGTTACAGTATTCTTAGGATGAAATTGATCAAGCTTTTGAACAATTTTTTGTTTTACATGGAAAAGAAAAAAATTAATGAAAAAATATAAAAAGAAGCCCTAATATCTTACTGCTTTTTGGGTGGTCTTCACGTAGAGATTATAGGAGGGAAAAATATTGCTCAAAATCCCTTTGAAAACCATGTCCATTAGAAGTCATTATGAGAAGATCAGGTTGGTCCTACCTATTGAGTAGGTTTTGGAGCAAGTTTTGAAAGCACCATGAAATTTTAATTTGAAATCTCTTGCGCTTCCTCCAAAAAAAACCTATACATCATCCTCCCGCCCTGCTTTTCCTCTTACCATGTAAATATTGTGTCTTAATTTTAACTTAAGGAAATAATAATAGTTTCATTTCTTATAATAGTCAAAATAATAATTATATATAAGATAATATTTGAGTTTTTTATTAAAAGAATATCATAAAATTTATCTTTATATATAGTAGTGATCAAGGAAAACATCTACGAGCATCCAAAATAATCTATTTATTTTATAATTATTAATTTGTAAGCAATAAACATTAATTTATTAAAATTTGAAAAGGAAAAGGTTAACAAAAGTATAATTGTTCATCTTTAATGACATAAAACTATTATTATTATTTAGAATTTGAAAATGAAGTAAACTAATGAAATGCATAGAAATGGATGGATTTTAGGATTAAAATATTTAATAATTATTTGGAATAAGATTTGATGTATTTTCCTAATTTTTATAAATATTTTCTTAGTTGTTGAAAAATCTTGAAAATTAGGGATCTCATTCCCACCACAAAACTATATGGAAATGAACTTATTTCCCTTTGATCTAAAACTATGTTATAGATAACACATATAGCTAGAAAAAATAGTTTTAAAAAATTGGCTTTAGATCTATATTTTCTCTTTTATAATGATTCAAATTTCAACTCACCTGAAATAGACAGCTTTCATGTCCCACCACATTTTTCAAAACAAATCTATTCTAACAAGAAGAAAAACTAAACATTCTAAAAGAGAACTCTCTCCTCTAGAACGTCATATAATTTTTAATTTTTTAAACATGATTTAATATTTTTTCCTTTCTCAAAATTGACATCTTTCCAAGTATTAAAATACGTACTTGTAGATTTTTATAATTACAATATACTAGATATCTAATTCAAACACTATAAACTCTATATGAGAATATTCTTGAATTTGAGCTCTATAAAATGGTGTTTATATGTTATTAAAAAATATCATAAAAAATTGTAAGGGTTATTGAAATGTCATTTCCTTGAAATACTTTATTTTCTTTAGTAGTTAGATACAAACTAGTATAAAACATACATTTAATACAGATTTTAAATTGGAAAAGTGTGAGACCAGATATAAATTAGCTAGAATGAATTTATCTAGATCATATGTTTGAATGAAATTGAGCCAACTATGAATAATTGTTAGGGATGCCTTTTGAAATTATATATTATTGTTTATAATGCATAGGATGGTTGTTTTGTACTTTAAACTACTTAAAAGATCACATGAAATTGAAGGAACATAATGATTTTATTTCTATTATTCTTAGAAAAATATTTGATCAATTACTTTTTGTTGGAAATATTCAAGATATAACAGGTTACTGAGAGGGGAGGGGTGAATCAGTAACAATACACCTTTTAATCAATTCAACATAAACCAGTAAAGTATTCATTCACCTAATCTGCAGCATGTAAGAGATAAATAAACATCCAAAACATATATACACAAAGATTTTGGTGACCCAAAAACCTTCCAAAATAGAAAGTAAAATTGGGATGGGGATGAAACCCACAAATCTTCTTTACTGCAGTAGGAAGTTAGCCGGTTAAGGCATACAATGATCACTTCTGGTGATCTACCCTGTTAAGAGCATGAAGGATTGCTAGATCCACCTTGTTAAAGGATTTGAAACACACTTTATAAGTATGCACTCTGTTAGGAGATTTTATACAAAGACTGTTAAGTCTACCTGGTTAGAGGATTTACAAGATGATTCACCTGTTAGGATGAACCAATCAGATCTATATATGACTTGATTAGATCTTTTACAATTGATCACCTCTTGTGATTGATGAAGTCTTTGCTGCACCTTGTAGACCTTGCTAATATATTGTTCTACTGCTATATTCGCATCACAAATCCTTTCATTGTTATTATTATTATTGTTGTTTTCTTTTTACAAAATGTAAAGCATTATTTATACCATTCCAGTAATAATAGATGCAAGGTCGACTGAACACAAGTAAACAAAATACAACTGAGTCGGCCAAATGGTAAAATAAACTCGAGTTCTTCAGACAGACATGATGACCTTCTGATACACGGCAACCACCATGTTACACGACATCGTCATACACTAGGTAGAGGTAGGGGCGCGGTTCATACTAGTCATACAACGTTTCCTGGAACTTGGTAACCATTGGTGACTCAGTAGATATAGTGTCACTCGACAGAAACTAACTTCTTTGCTTACCGACTGAGCTTGGTTAACGTTGAGTCCTTCTTTACTTGGTTAATACTGCTTCTGTCTTCACTTGATTAAGACTACACTCGGTTAACACTGCTTCCATCTTCACTCGGTTAATACTACACTCGGTTAACACTGCTTCCGTCTTCACTCGGTTAATACTACACTCGGTTAACACTAAGTGCATTTTCACTCGGTTAACACTAAGTGCAACTTTACTCGGTTAAAACTGCTTCCATCTTCACTCGGTTAACACTAAGTTCTTAATTAACTGACTGAACTCGGTTAATACTGAGTCCATATGCTTGGTTTGAGCTATTGTCACCGATGCTCGGTTTGAACTGAGTCTTCAACACTCGGTTTGAACTGTGTCTTCGATGCTCGGTTTGGATTGTGAAAAAAGTGTTGTCACTAATGGAAAATAACTTTATGCCAACACTTTTGGCTTTAATTCTCCATATTGTTGTTTGTGTTTAATTAGTATAAAATATTTTTAGGTAACAACTCTATAAGACTATTTAGATTGACATATTTTTCAATTATTCATTTGAGTTGTGTGTTTGCAATCAAAAATTTGAGAGAATATTTTACTGTGCCTTCAAGGAAAAATATAGATAATGATATTTTCTAAGGTTCTTGCCCCAAATTCCCTTGAGGTAGAGACTACTACAATTTCACATTCTAGATAAAATGTGAATCATGTAGTAGATGAAAGTTAATCCACCCATTTATTGATATACCTCTTAGATGAAAATTGAATTAGTTCACAATATTGATCAAAGAGCCCAAAATGGTGAATAAATCTCCAAAGCCATTTAAAAAAGCATTTTGTATCCTAGAAGATACAAAGTGATAACATGATTAGTATGAGAAAGAGATGGTCCAAGGGTTATGAATGAGTTATGAAAAATAAAACTTAACCTAATCCATTAATAAATAAATCTTAGATAAAGTGAAGAGAGGAAGTAAAAATGATTAATTATGCAATTAGTCATTTGGTAATCTATTTAGTCATTTATTTGGTAGTATATTTATTTATTTATGTTTAGGTGACAAATTATTGGTAAAAAATTATTCAGTCATATATTTAGTCATTTATTTAGTAGTCTATTTAGTCACTTCTATTTGATTCATCTTGTCAGTTTACCCAATGATTAGGTTAGTCACTTATAGTTCTAAACTGCAAAGAAATAGTGGAACGTGATTAGTTTTAGTCACGTGATTAAAAATTTTAGTCATACAATCACTTATTTGCCAAAATGTACAACTAGAAATATCTATTTTTTACAAAATGTGCAGAATTGCAACTAGAATCAAGTGACAAATGATGTGCACTTGTCTTCATATTAGCATCTATCTTAGACAATTTCTCCTTTATTTCCTTAGTGAAATTATTTGTATAACTTAAGTTTACAGAAAAAGCAAGAACATTATTTACAAAAAATTTCAAAATTTGAAAGAATGGTGGATAATTCCACTTCGTCAATAGTTGTGTTCTAAGCTACCTTCTCCAAAAAATTATCCTCAAACATTCTTTTTGCCCTCTATAGAAGTTTTTCTTGACCACTCATTTTGTCATTGTACTTGTGAACAATATCAAAAAGTTGATCTAAAATTGGTTGTTTCTCATCAACCTCAATATTTAGTGCATAAGCAAATATGCTTTTGATGTCTTCAAGCACTTTTCTTTTTCTTTTTCCTTTCCTCTTGGAGCTTTTGTTTTTTAGTCCTCTTCTTCCACATCTCACCAAGGGTATCCATTTGATCAAGACTTAGATTGGAAAGATCCCACTATAGTATTACAATGTCCTCCTCTAGATCAATTTCTTTAGTAAAGGCTTCTATATCTTTACCCTTTCCTTTATGAATAGTTAAAGGAATAATTTCCTTATCTTTCTTCACAACTTCAGTGCTTGGTTGAGGCTTAGCCTTAATTGTCATTGTACTAGCCATAGTAGAAATAGTAGAAGAAGTAAGAATAGTAGAAATAGTATCAACAATTTTTATAATAGGAAAATTTACTAATGTTGATTGTGACATTGTTAGGTCTAATTCTAGGATGATTTGAGACTATTTCTCAGTAGATGAAGTGATGGAAACTTCACTCATCATTGCACTTAGTAGTATGGCTCCAATAGTTAGTTGGGTGCTTGGAGAAGCAGTGTTTTCCTCAACTAACTTGGTAGTGACCTTCTCTGAGCTAGGTGGCACTAAGGCTTTTCTTGGAGAGAGAGGGAGGGAGGCCGTTACCTTTGCTGCTATCTTTTCTAGGTTTGAGTCTTCGTGATGTGGACTTAACCCAAGAACAGAATGCAAACAACAGAAAAGGGAAATTATATTAACTGAGAAAATAAGCTAGTACAAACAGTATAGGGAAATAAACTTCAAAACATGCCCTAAGGGCTTACAATAGCATAAATTTGGAGATAATTTCTCGTTATGGTACCTCCTCTCAAACTCCACTCCGAATTGCCTTTTACAATGCCAAAAATCTCCTTAAATAGACCCTGGAGGGTTAAGGACTAGGAGTACATTCTAGAAAGTTCTAGTAGGCATCCATCGACCAAATAGAAGGTTCCATAAGCAGCGTTAGAAGTCGGTGCAAATCTAGAAGAATCCAGAAACGGTAACCGAACTTTCGGGAAGCATAACTTTTGAACTGTAGCTCTGATTGACGAACCGTTTACATTTTTGGAAAGATCTCAAAGCGCTCTATAGCCCTATGGACCAGCTTTGCTCATCCCCAATTTTTTGGCCCTTTTTGAGGTCATTTAATGCCCCTAACCTGACTTTGAAGCATTCTTAGGAGGTCTCAAAAAATTGAAAAACTGCAATAACTTTCAAACCGTGGGGCCTTTTGACCTGATTCTTTTTTTGGAATGCTCTAAATCACAATTACATTCATCTGGCCAATTCACACCTTCTAGGTCACCAAAATGATGGCCAAATTGCATGCTCCTATTTTTTCAAGATTTTCAAACACACTGATAGTTGAACTGTGAGAGTTGGAACCTTTATTTGACCCAAATGGGTATCCAAAAATGTAAAGACATGAAACAGAAACTAAGTCTAAGTACATTGTTTTGGGTGACACAGGATTGCCCTTATACCTCTAGATGCTCTTGCATTAGACACCCAGGGTAGATTGAAAAGTGACCCTGTCACTTTATGGATGGTAGAGGAAATCCCAAATGGGAAACCTCAATTGCTGAAATCCAAGTTGAGTCCTCGATCGGCCATCCTTTCCATTTGACCAAATACTCTTCATACTGCCTGTTTCTGGTACTCCTACCCACACAATGATCTAGAATGTCTTCTATCTCCTTCTTCTTAGAAGTAGGAATTGGACATGGCTCTAACACCAACTCCTCATCTGCACCATCATCATGATACTCTGTTAAATTTGCAATGTTGAAAATGGGAGAAATTTGAATACCATCTGGTAGCTCCACTTCATATGCATTTCTTAAGTCATGTTTCTTCAAAATTTTGTAGGGGCCAAATTTCTTCATTTTTAGCTTGTTGTAAGTACTGGCTAGAAATCTTTCTTTTCATAAGTGCACCATGACTAAATCTCCTACTTGGAATTCCTTATGTCTTCTCCTTTGATCAGCCCTAGCTTTATACTCTTGATTCATCTTGGTTATGTGTGCCTGAACCTCCTCATGTAGACGCTTGATATGTTCAGCAAATTCCTTAGCTTCAACACTTGTCCTCTCCCCTTGTTCTATCTTCCTCAGCTCTGGTGCAATCCTTGGACTATTCCCATATACAATTTGGAATGGTGATTTTTCAGTACTCCTATTTATAGAGTTATTGTAAGCAAACTCTGCTTTTGGTAAAATTAAATCCCATCCCTTGGGCTTATCCCCAACTAAACATCTCAGCAAATTGCCCAGACTTCTGTTTACCAATTCTGTTTGATCGTCAGTTTGTGGGTGATGCGTGGAACTAAATTTCAAGTCTGTTCTCAACTTTTTCCACAATGTCCTCCAGAAATACCCCACAAATTTAGTGTCTCTATCAGAAACTATACTCCTTGGAAGACCATGTAGTCTTACCACCCCTTTGAAAAATAAGTCTGCAATATGGACAACATCATGAGTTTTGTGGCATGGAATGAAATGTGCCATTTTGGAGAACCTATCAACCACCATGAACACTAAGTCATTACCCCTTTCTCTACTTGGCAATCCAAGAACAAAATCCATACTTATGTCCTCCCATGGCCTTGATGGAACAGGGAATGGCTGATATAGGCCAGTATTGTGACTAAACCCCTTGGAAACTTGACAAACCTGGAAACTCTGTACAAACTTCTTCACATCTTGTGAAATTTGAGGCCAAAAATAATGTTCTCTAAGAATGGAAATGGTCTTATCTTGACCAAAATGTCCTGCCATCCCTCCACTATGTTTCTCCTTAATCAAATTTTCCCTCATGGAACTCCTTGGAATGCACAATTGACTACCTTTGAACAACATGCCATCCTGAATCAAATATTCTAACCACTTGGTTCTGTCTACAACAATAGGTTCTTTACAAGACTTTCATGCTTCAACAAAATCAGGATCCTCAGGGTACAAATTCTTGAGTTCATCAAATCCATCTACTTCAACATGCATTACTATAAGCAATAACTAACTCCTACTTAGTGCATCTACAACCCTATTAGATTTTCCACTTCTATGCTTCAACACAAATGTATAGCTCTGCAAGAACTCTACCCACTTCATATGCCTCTGATTCAATTTACCTTGGCTATTTAGGTACTATAATGCCTGATGATCAGTATAAAAAACAAATTCCTTTGGCAATAAATAATGCCTCCATTTCTTTAAGGCCTGAACTATTGTATAGAACTCTTGATCATAAACAAAATACTTATTCTTTGCATCATTCAATTTTTCACTAAAATATGCAATAGGCTTACCTTCTTGGCTTAATACAACCCCAATAGCACTGCCACTAGCATCACAATCCACCTGGAAAACCTTTCTAAAATTTGGAAGTGCCAACACAAGTTGTTCTGTCACCTTCTTCTTTAGCAATTCAAAACTTCTCGTAGCCGCTACAGTCCATTTGAACTCTTTTCTATCCCCTCTTATTGTATCAGTTAGGTGTGCACATATGCCACTGAAATTCTTAATAAACTTCCTGTAAAAACTAACCAGACCATGAAATGATCTTACCTCAGTAGCAGACCTTGGAGTAGGCCATCCCAAGATGGCTTTTACCTTCTCTAGATCCATTTTGAGACCTTCAGGTGATATAACAAACCCCAAATAGACTAACTCCCTTTTTGCAAAGATACACTTCTTCAGATTAATTAACAGTTTCTCTTCCCTTAGCCTTTCAAGGACACTACGAATATGCAGTAAATGTTCTTCCAAAATCTTGCTGAAAATTAAGATATCATCCAAATAGACAATAAAATTTTTTCCCAATAACTTCTTAAGTACCTATTCATGAGCCGCATGAAGGTGCTTGGGGCATTCGTCAATCCAAAGGGCATGACTATCCACTCATAAAGACCCTCCTTGGTCTTGAAGGCTATTTTCCACTCATCTCCTTCTCAAATCCGTATCTAATGATAACCACTCTTTAGATCTATCTTTGTGAAGTATTGAGCTCCACTCAAGTAGTCCATAATATCATCTATCCTTGACAAAGGAAACCAGTACTTGATGGTGATCCTATTTATAGCTCGAGAATCTATACACATCCTCCACTCTCCATCCTTCTTTGGTACGAGTACTGCAGGTACTGCACATGGACTCAAGCTCTCTCGAATCAAGCCCTTCCTCAACAGCTCTTGAACCTGTCTATTTAGCTCCTCTGTTTCAGTAGGAGTCATCCTATGAGTAGCCTTGTTCGGAAAACTAGCTCCAGGAATCAGATCTAACTGATGACTGATTTGCCTTACTAGTGGTAATCCATCTGGAAAATTATTAGAGATAATATCTCCAAACTCCCCTAGTAAATCTGAAACTTTAAGTGGTATTTCACTACTACCTTCTTTATCTTTCCTAGGAATCAAAGCATAGCACATATGCTGATGTTTCATGCCATCTAAAAACTTCCTTCCATCAACAAGACAAATCCTAGCACTGCTACATACCTTTTCACTTTCCTTTTTCATGGGCTTCAATTTGTGGCGAACTCCATCCTTTGTCAGAGAGTATGTGTTTGCATGTCCATCATGCACTGCATGTCTATCAAACTACCATGGTCTACCCAATAATAGATGGCAAACATCCATTGAAATAACATCACAGAGAACTTCGTCATGGTAAGTCCCAATTTTGAATTTTACTAAACATTGTTCACTTACCAGGACCTTATTATAATCTTTTACCCAAGCAATCTGATAGGGCTAGGGATGTTTCTCCCTCTTGAGCTTCAGCTTAGAGACCATCTCTTTTGATACCAAGTTATCAGTGCTACCACCATCAATGATCACGTCACAACATTTATCCTCACACTTGCATCTGGTATGGAACAAACTCCTCCGTTGTCCTTGTTCAATCTCACCACTTAGTAGGACTCTTTCATTTACCAAGGTCTCTCCTCTTTCTGCATCCTCTGAATGTGATGATTGTGCATCCTCATCCACATGAACAACCCTAGCTTGGCCCTCAGCTCTCCTATCTGTCCTTCCTTGTTGTTGAGGGCATTCAAAGGCATGATGACCTTCTTCATTGTAATGGAAATAGGTACCACGGAAGCCTCCTCTTCCTTGTCCACATCCTCTACCTCTTCATCTCTGATTTCCAAAGTCTTAGTCACGGGAGCAGTTGAAACCCTCATTCCTCTGGTTCCTGCTAGTACCCTCATCTTCATTTTTCTTTTGGGTTTCATTGCGGCCTCCAGATGATCTACCGCTTCCCCTTCCTCCTTGACCACACCCTCGTTGTCTTCCTTCAAACCTTTTATTCAGCTTCTCTTCAACTCGTAGGGCAAACTGGTATGCCTCTTCAACGCTGGTCATTCTTACTAGACTTAATTCCTCCTGGATGCTAGGTCTCAATCCACTGATATAATGAGAAACCTTCTCCTTATGTGCTTCTGCATGCCCCACTCTAATCAAGAGTCGGTAAAATTCCTCTGTATATTCTTGGACTGATCTTCTTGCTTGCTTTAACCCATGCATCTTCTTAAACAAATCAAGCTCATAGTCTAGAGGAATGAATTGCTTCTTCAATTTGTCCACCATGCGATCCCATCTTGTGATCTTCTCCTTTCCTCTTCTGTTTCTTTCTATTTGAACCTCTTGCCACCAAATTTTGGCATGGACTTTCAATTTGGCCTTTGCAAACTTAAACCTATCTGGGTCCCTTATATCCTCATACTCAAAGTATTCTTCTAGTTCATTGATCCAATCGATCAACTCACCTGGTTTCAGTTTTCCTGAAAATAAACCCACTTCAATTGTAGGTCTTTTCCCAAACTTAGTAATGGCCCTTAAAAGCCTTTCCTCTACAGGATTCAGAACTTCCCCATCAAATTCCTCTTCTGGTCCCATTACTTCTTCTTCATTGTCATCCTCACTGTTGTCACCTACGACAACATTTGCTCCTCTACGAAGCTCCTCTTGCAATGCCTGCACTTGCCTTTGGAGGGCTCTAACCTCCTCAAGATTAATAGCTCTGGCCCTTCCACCATGCTCTCTTCATGGAGACATCTTCTAAATCGAACCCACAACCACATAGTCCTGGTGCAAACTACCTCACAGTCAGTGCTCTGTCTACACACTCAGGAAAACCAACTCTGATACCACTTGATGGGGACACAACCCAAGAACAGAATGAAAACAACAGAAAAGGGAAATTATATTAACTAAGAAAATAAGCTATACAAATAGTACAGAGAAATAAACTTCAAAACATGCCCTAAGGGCTTACAATAGCATAAATCTGGAGATAATTTCTCCTTATGGTACCTCCTCTCAAACTCCACTCCGAACTGCCTTTTACAATCCCAAAAATCTCCTTAAATAGACCCCGGAGGGTTAAGGACTAGGAGTACATTCTAGAAAGTGCTAGTAGGCATCCACCGACCAAATAGAAGGTTCCAAAAGTGGCGTTAGAAGTTGGTGCAAATCTAGAAGAATCCAGAAACGGTAACTGAACTTTCAGGAGGCATAACTTTTGAACCGTAGCTCCGATTAACGAACCGTTTACATTTTCGGAAGGCTCTCGAAGCGCTCTATAGCCCTATGGTCCAACTTCGCTTGTCCCCCATTTTTTGGCCCTTTTTGAGGTTATTTAATGCCCCTAACCTAAATTTGAAGCATTCTTAGGAGGTCTCCAAAACTCAAAAAATTGCAATAACTTTCAAACCATGGGGCCTTTTGACCTGATTCTTTTTGTGGAATGCTCTAAATCACAATTACATTCATCTGGCCAATTCACACCTTCTAGGTCACCAAAATGATGGTCAAATTGCATGCTCCTATTTTTTCAGGATTTTCAAATACACTGATAGTGGAACTGTGAGAGTTGGAACCTTTATTTGACCCAAATGGGTATCCAAAAATGTAAAGACATGAAACAAAAACTAAGTCTAAGTACATTTTTTTGGGTGACACAGGATTGCCCTTATACCTCTGGATGCTCCTGCATCACTTCGATACTCTAAATTTTAGGAAGATTTACTCATGTTAATTTCTTGACCCTCTTCATCCTCTGCATCATTGATTTTTTCATTCCAATTGTCAATTTCATCATCATTTATCTCCTTGACATATTTTTTCTACTTCTTCTTCATTATCCTTGTCATCAATTTGCACAACTTCTTCACTAGGTTTGTGCAAGCCATAGATATTCTCCCATGCAGTTGTGTTATACTTCATGATAGATTCAATGTCCTTTCATAGGATTAGAAATGCATTGAATTTAGGTGTCATCTTTTGTTCATTCACCTTTAATGATTCCTTCACTTCCTTATTAGAAAGACTTGGCATGAGCTATCTCAAGGTTTGATCTCTAATGTCCTTGGCAACCTTCATTGCATTTTCCCATTGTGGTGCAACTACCTTCAAAATGACATTAGGAACTTGTCTAGATAGTTCCTCTGGTGATTACTTCCACTTTTCCATTTTAGCTTCTAAGGTTTCTTCAATTAGATTTTGTTCCTCCTTGTTCCTCATCTCATATTTGAGGAATTTATAATTTTCCATGCCTCCTCCATTCTATAGTATTTTTAGCCTTTCCTTGAAGGTAGGGGTAGACCTCTTGAAGTCTACTTCTTCTTCTTCATCTTTATTTTGAAGCTTTAGTTTTCTCTTGGACTTAGTAGGTCTTTGAGTGAATACAATGGGGGAGGACTTTGAAGATTTGGTTATGATAACCTTTCCTTTATTCTTAAGTGTCTCCTCCTCTTCAAGTTCTTCTTCTTCTACATGTTCTTCCTCAACTTCCTCCTCTTTGTTAATTTCATCTCCTTTGCCTTCTGTTAGTAAGAGAGCACTACTGGACTTCTTGGTTTCTTTGAGAATCTTTTCAACTTGTTTCCTTCCTCTTTTCATTGTCTAAGGAATTTTGATCTCCAATGAGATCCTAGCCTTGGCTTCCTCATAGGTACCAAAATATGGTGCCTTGGGGTCTACTAACTCTTTCAAAAGAGCTTCAATTATGTCCCTTGTGTCATCTATGCTAACCACATATCCAAGAGGTTTAACCCATGACACTCTAGGCCTTACTATCTAGATGTGTACTTTGTCACAATCCATTAGAAAATAGGTTTCCTACTCATAATGTTCAAATAATTTCTTTGGAATTATATATCTTATTTGCATTTTCTCTTTGAAAGTCTCAAAGAATGCATCCATTATACTTTTAAAATTATAACCCATTTTTGCTATGAATTCATTAATCAAATATAAAACTAGTGTATCCTTCTTCCACACCACAATTCCTTTAGAAGGAAAGAAATTTGGCACATAAAAGAATAAACAAGTCAATAGAGATTTGAGCTTACATGGATTGTTATTTGATGACCAAATGATTTACATGTTCTTTCATAGTTGACTGAGTTGCAACTTGGAAAGGTCAAAGGATAAGTTTTTCTTCACAACTTTAAATGTTGGGTCAATAGCTTCACACAAAACCTTGTTCAATTGACTCGAGCTATAGATCTTTTGGGCTATAACATGGATTATAAAGAACTTGATCTCCATGTCAGTCATGGAATTTAACTTCATGCCTCTGCCATCCCACTTGGCAAGAGTCTTCTTTGCCAATTCTACTCGACCTAGGGTTTTGGTGGTTTTTTCTTTGTTTAGCATTGGCAACCCTATAATTATGTGTATCATCTTGTTTGTGATCTAAATAGGTTGATCCAACCAAAAGTGTATGTCATGGACTTGGCTCAAGATAAACCTAATCTATTTCCCTTGCAAATCCCTTGGCATATGCAAGATATGAGTTAAACCTTTTGTCTCCAAATGCTTGTGATCAGGTTTAAATCTACCATCCACACACAACTCATTGAATGCCTGGTTCATTTCTAGTGTTCCCAACTCTTGAATTGAATAGTGGTAATATAAATGAAATTCATTAACTAAAAGTACCATGGGAGGAATCTATGACTACACTTCAATGGGGTCAAGCTCCTATGTGATCACCAGACTTAGTTTGAATGCCAGAGCTCTACAATCAACTCCTTGAACCAACATCTCCAAACCTTTCTTTGATTTGCTACTAGAAGATTGCATATTTCTTGGTAATACTTCAAATGCTGGAAAGAGATTTGACATAATCATTTTGAATAGCTCAAGGGCTCTAGAATGCTCATTATTCTTTTTCTCAAAAAATCATAGTGAAACAATAACATTAGATTGCTTCCTTTTGACAAAATTTTGTCTTGAAGTCACCATTAATGCATCATACAATTATTCTCTTGGTGATAGGCTATCCTCCACTTTGCTAAGCCTTCATTTATTGGAAGACACCTTCAACTTGGTAAGGTCTCTTAACTTGGTATGAACTTCAACAAAAAGAAATTCAAACATGGTAGGAACTATCACTACTTAGTTTGATCTTGGAACTTGGTTGAGTCATCCAAACTTGGTAAGGTTATGTAATCTAACCATGCTAAGTAAGGTCTAAGATATCACTTATGTTGTCTTCTTAACTCAATAATCCCTTTGCATCTAGAATATTGATACGGATCTCCTATTTTTTGACTAAAATTGATGCGAGATATCTCCTTCTTAATCATGGTTCTAGTAATCTTCATAGATAACTAGTTTGAGTTGGTTAAGTCACCCAACTCATTGACTTATGTGTCAACACTTACATTAATCTAGCTTATATTCTTGGCAGATTTCTTTACCCATTGCTACCTCATTTTGATATTGTCAGCCCTTGCTTTCTTTTTTTCTTCAATTATTCCTCAGTTCATATAGTTCTTGGAAGGATATCCAAGTTCTGTACATACAAAACATCTCTTTGTAGTGTCTCTCTTCCTTGTGTGATGTTTTATGCAATTTTCTCTAATGTGCCCAAACTCACCACAATAGTGACATCTGCACCATGTATTATAGTCCCAACCAAATATAGCTTTAACAATTTGTTATGTTGGGTTCCATTTCTTTGTCTTACATTATGAGGATTTGTGCCGTTGTTTGTTGCAATTGAAATACTTTCCTTCAAACTTAGGTTTCTATGTGCATTCACTCGCTCTATGTCCTAGTTTGTTGCAACTGTAACACTTTCCACAGAGGTTTGATTTACCAATTCTCCAACACTTGTTTGATGTATTTCCTATCTTCCAAAAATAATTACAAGTAGGCCTTTTATTATTTTGAGCTCCTTGCTGAGATGATTCACCTTCTTCTATGTAACCTAATCCTTCTTTACCTTTGTGTCTAAATTGAGTTTTCTTATCTAGTTGATTCATTCTTTCTTTAGATTTCATTATCCTCTCATTAGTTTTCTTCTCGATACTAAGATCATTTTTCAATCTTTCATTTTCTATCCTCAAGTTGATAAGTTCTTGATTTGCGTCATTGATTTGATCAATCAGATATTCTTTCTAAAGAGATAGTTGATGAATTTCAATGTCTTTTCTTCGACCTTTCAAATAGAAATATTTTCTCTTCTTTGGATTATTCCATTTGTTCCATGTCTTCACACATTCTGACTAATTGAATTTCTTGTTCCCTTTTTCAGCTTTTTGACTTCTTCATGAAGAGTAAGATTCTTTTCAAGTAGATCTTTGATTGATGCATCAACTTCATCTAAACTTCTATCTTGAAAAATGTATTCAATTCTTTCTTTAATGTAGAGATTATCATTCATCTATACTGCAAGGTCTTTTCTTCTTTTCAAGGATTGAGAGATTTATTTCTTTATTTTCTTGAATTGTTCCATGGCCAATTGCAGATCCAACTTTTCATTTTCAATAGCTTTCTCTAGTCTATATACTTCCATTTCTTTTGATATTTTCTCAAGTTGTTAAAATTTTGATGTGAGAACCAATAGCTCTGATACCAATTGTTAGAAATGTAGTATAGACTAGGTGACTGAGAGGGGGCAAGGGGTGAATCAAGAACCAATAAAACTTAGACTTTAATTCACCAATTATAAATCCAAAATATAATCCAATTTAATTGCATGCATGAAAGACTGAAAGAAATAAAACATTCATAATACTTGACACAATATTTGATAACCTAGAAACCTTCCAAATAGAAAGTAAAACTGGCATGGGGATGATACCCACAAGATTTATTGCTGCAGTATAAAGTTATCCTATTAAAGCTTATGATTGATCACTTCTAGTGATCTACCCTATTAGGAGAAATAAGGACTATTACATCCACCTTGTGAAAGGATTTACAAAATAAAATGAAGTATGCACTTTTTTAGGAGATTTGGAATAAGACTGTTAAGTCCACCTTGTTAGATAATTTGACCGATTCACTTGTTAGGATGAATCAATGGCTAATCTCTCAACTCTATTTTCTAAATGAAATTCCTTTGAATTAAAATGATCACCTCATTGTTATAGATAATTCTATGTTTTTCCTTGTAGTGCTGAAGCCTTCTTTAATTTGCACTCATTCTTCTTCTTCTTGTTCACATTCATGTTTTGGATATGATACAATTCATTATATATATACCAATCCACTTAATTTTCTTATGGAGTTTTCTACAATACCTAATTCAAACAATCTTGAAAAATTTGGCTAGCTATTGTAACTTGGGTTCTCAAGATAACTCGGTTGATGTTTTGACATATGAAAAAAAATGTCAACACTCAAAAAGATCTCGAAATTGATTGTTGTTGAAGCTTGGTCCATACTGATCACTTTGAGTAGTAGGAATTCATTCAGCATTGGATAACTTAGTAAATACTCAAATTCTTGATTGACAATGTATGGCTCAGTCAATACTATCTTTAATCACTTCGTTAACACTGTAAGCTCTGTAGAAATTGATAAGCTTAGGTTAGCACTATACAGCTCAGTTAACACTATACTTTTCCTTGGATGATTGATAGACATTGTAAACCTCAAAAAACACTATATTATGTCTTAGATACTTGGTAGACACTATGAAGCTTGGCATGAATTGCAATATGACTGATTGACTTAGTAGAAAACGAAACACTTTGTTAGTACATCTAGCTGTATGAAAAGCTCGATAGAAATTGTAGAGCTCAGTAGAAATGTAACCAACTTGTAAGGTTCCTCCTTATATGTACTTATTAAATATGAATTTCTTTGTTAAATCCATTATAGGATATTAGAATGGATATCAAGTAATGTTTTAGGTTTTAGATGTCCTAATGAAAATTGAGATAAGTTGATATATTCATGTTTTAAATACTCAATGATTCAAGAAATACTATGTTATTTAGATTGTTTAAACATTAAATTTCACTAACAATGATATGAGGTGTTTCATCTTATGATGATGATATTAATTATGGTATCTTTATAATTAGGTTATATGCATATTGATGGTATAGTACAATAAATGAATGCAAGATTAAGAATATGATTAATACTTTAATTATGCAATTTTTAATGGTTAAATATATGAGTAGAAATGAGATAAAGGATATTTAAATTAAAGATTGTTGTTTCAATTTATGTGATTATCTAGATGAGTTTTAAATATATACATGTGATTTTTTTCAAACTACTGATGTGTGAAATGAGTGTGCAGGATTATTAGCTAAGAATTCTAACGGAGAATTAGTAACTGACCCTATGTACTATCTATGAAACCTAGGGCTATGTCTAGTTAAGGATGCAAACCTCATTATTTCATATTTTATTTGTATCATAATTGGAATGTGTGTATCATTCTATAATAAAAAAGTGTTTAATGTTATGTAACAATGATTTTATAGTGTCACTTGACACTCATAATCATATATGTATATCAGCATGATAATTAGGGTTAGCTGAGTAACATGACAATCTGAGATGCAAAAGGTTACTAACCTAAGACTAATTAGATGGTAATTGGGATTAATTGCCCTAATTAGGGTTTGGTGGTAAGATTGCATTCTAGGGTTTTAAGAAAGTCCAAATATTTCAAGCAATTTTATAGGTCCCTAAATAGTCCTAGAAGAAAAAATTAATGAAAACTAACTCTGTAGGTGGTATATGTATGGGTTGGGGGAATTTTCCACCCCTCTAGCCCTTTTTGTTGACTTTTGTGACCACCCAAATATCCTATTTTTAGTTTAGTGTGAAAATTGGAACTTCATCATGAGTTTGACAAGGTTATACTCCACCATAAAGTCTTTTTTAATGATAAAATTAAGTTAGAAGACCCTAGAAGCCCTTATTCAAGTTTGGAGTTATTGCAAGTTTTAGGTAGTTGAGTTAGGAGCCTATTTAGTTGCAAATTTGAGGAAGGAAGAGTGTTCACCCAATCTCTACATTTAGAGAGTAAACTTAGGATTGAAGGAGGAAGAATGATAGCTCTTCTTAAATTTCAATTTTTCATAACCATTTGTGAAGATAGGAATCCTTCAAGTTTATGTCTTCATGTTTTGTTTTCATTGCTTAAATAGGCTTTCTGCATGTGTGTGTATTCATATGTATGATCAACATTTTAGGGATGAGACAGTGATGGGTTCCTTATGTTGGAATGTCTTAATGGGAAGAGTGCTTCAGAGAGGAGGGGTGAATTAGAAATACTAGCCTTTTTTGCTATTTTAAATCCTTAATAACATATAACTGAAATTAACATGCATGCAAAAAAAAAAAAACAATCATGAGAAACAAACATGCATCACCACATAACACTTGAGATTTTGATGACCTAGAAACCCTCCAGGAATAACAAGGTAAAACTAGGGTGGGGATGATACCGACAAAAATACTGTAGCAATTAGTTTCAACCACTTCTGATGGTTTGCCTTGTTAAAGGCATGCCTTTTTAAAGGCTACAACACACTGTTAAATGTGACCCTGTTAAAGGATTTCAACACCCTATTAGGAGCATGCCTTGTTAGAGGACTTAAGAACATTCAACTTAGAATGCCACCCTATTAAAGGATTTACATAAGGCTGTTAAACCCACCTAACTCAATAGGATTTCCAAATTCCTAATACAATTGTGAGAGAGTATTAGAATAATACACTTGATCTAATGCAATCTCTAATGCTGATCTCAGGCTGTTGGTCTACTCTTTTATCACTGATCTTTGCTAGATCTGATCTGTTGATTGTGTTCCTTATTCTGTTCTCATAAACTAGATGTGTAAATATTGTCCTTTCCACTAAATCTTTGACACCAATTTTCTACAATGACCTTAACAATAGGCTCTACTTTTCCTTCTTCTTTCAACTCCTCTTCTTACAATGTTCAATGGCATCAAGACTACCTTATAAAGATTAGTGGTTCATTATGCATCCTTGATTCAAATATTCCCACTCAAACCCTTGAAATTCAAATATTCACCTATTGGCTACATGCAATCTCCAATTTTTTGATTGGCTGGATGAGGATTGCATAGGTGGTTGTGAGGATTTGATCTTATTCTTTTATCCTATCATGAGTAATGCATAATTGTTTCACATCATGGTTTTTATTGGCACAAACTCTTATGCTAATCCTACGTTGCTCAGCACATGAAGTAATACTGATGCTCGATATCATCTATTCTGGATTGCTCGACATCCACTATGTTTCTACGTTACTTAGCTCCTATAGAATTATTGTGTCACTCGACACTTGTTAGTTTTCTTCATTTCTTAGAACCTATTGGATCCTGAGTCACTTGGCACTTATTGAGTTTTGTATAGCTCAACAAAAACTGTAGTTTGCTCGGCACAATCTATGACTTGGCACATAAAGAAATTCTAGCTTGGCTTCCATTGTATACTCAACATGAGTAGTGAAAATGGTTAAGTGTGTTGACAATCATTTTTCAATCTTACTTATTTTATCAACAATTTCCCCCTTTGAAATGGGTGTCAAAAACACTTAATTGATCATTCATGATCTAAACCTTATGTGTGTCCATTCTTCACTTACAAAATTTTAAAAAAAGATATTGTGAACAAAAATATACCTTATGACTCCCCCTAAGTTGATTATGTCATAAATTTTGATGTCTTGTGCCATTGTGCCTGTTGTACTTTGTTCTTTGACCTGTTCTTAACTTCTGAACCTGTTATCTCTTTATCTTCTTGCTATATGCATTTCTCCTCCTTTGAATATTATCTCCTTTAATATATCTCCCCCTTAGAATATTATCTCCTTCATTATCTCCCCCTTTTTGACACTAATTTCAAAGGGTCCTAAATGGTAATGCCATGCTTGGCCAAAAATGCTTTATTAACCTCAAGGAGTATTTTGAGAGCTGCATCCCAATTATTCAATGCAATATCTAATGACTTGTGTTGGATTGCAAGCTCTGCTACTAGATCAACAAGTCCTTCATGTGTAGAAATTGTTTGGATCCTTCTTCAGGACTGTTTCTGCATACATTTTCTCCTTATGTAATATCTCCAAGTGAGGAGTAATTGAGGCTTGTATTTGCATCAACTTTTCTTTAATAGTGGCCTCTTCTACTAATAATGCAGCTAATTCCCGCTGAGTGTGAAGCGTTTGAGAAAATTGCTTCTCACTGTGTGTAGGATTTGAGAGTAGTTGCATACTAGAGAGCTTAAATTTGTTCTTAAGGTTCAAAAATTTTGGATTTATTTCTTGTGTGAGCCTGGAAAAATCACACAATTTTCTATAAAGGGAAAAGATGTTCCCTAGTACAACCTTTACCTTATCCAATTTCTTGGCTGGGTCAACCTATCTTAAAATTATGTTATTGGCTATCTTTTGGTTGACCTTGCCTACAAACTTCTTTTTTGACCATTCCATGAGTTTTACATTTGTATCATGGTCTTCATTATTCACTTGGTCAACTATATCAGATAGTTGCTCAAGGATTGGCCTACTTGAATCTGGAGGTTGTAGGCTAAATGCATCCATGAATATATACTTGATCTCATTCATCTTTTCCTTAGTTAAAGTGCTTGAATCATAATAGGGTATTTTAATTTCTTCATCAAGCTTAGGAATACGATAATGAATGGTCCTAGCTACCCTAGTAGAACTTGAGCTTGGTGTACTGACTTGTAAGATCATCATTTTAGTACTCAGCTTCTGAATGGGTTTGGTAGGAGTTCCTATTTTTGGCAATTCAACCAAATTTTGTATTGTAGACTCCTCTTTATCCTGTGTTTCTTCCTTATCCTCTTCTTGTACCACTACTACTGGGGGTGTACTTGTTATCTATATTGATGTACCTATGACTTCTTCTGCTATTGCACTCGGCTCCTAATAAGGTTGCATGGCTATTCTTGGTGGTGATGGAGATGGTAGAAATGAAAGTCTAGTAGTTTGAATGATATGAGGTGGTTCTTATGGTGACACCTTGGCTTCTTTGATTTTATGTACTAACTTTTGGAGCTCATCTACACTAACCAATATGGGACTTGTACACAACTATTCTTGAATAGTTGTTTGGTCAAGGATCTTAGTGAGATCCTCTATAGTTAATGGATTGATGTTTTAACTTGAGGTTTCAACAACATCCTTAATCTTTATTATTTCTGCAGGTGTGATAGTAGAGTGAATAGGGCTAGGAGGTGGAAGTTGTGTGTCTTGCACAATTTTCTGCTCATCAATACCCCTATCTTCATCTTTTCCTTCCTCCTCTTCAACCTTTTTATCTACTACTGTCTTCTCTTCTCTCCTCTTTCTTCTCTCTTCACTTAGTAGTAGCTTCTTCTTTGTATTCTTCTTCAAGGACATCTTCAGTTTTCTTATAAAAATTCTTCCATGATCTTGTGGTTTTCTGTACAACTTCTTTAATTTTGTTTTGGAGAATGGAGAATTCCCTATACGTAGATGTAAATCTAGTGTCCTGTCTTTTGACTGCTTTAGTTATTTGTTCCCTTGTCAAATCAGGTAGTATGCTTGCTAGGGTTGATTCCCTCATCTCCTTCTCCATTTTCAAATAGAAATGCCATCTATCTTCTACAATTTTATACAATTCCTTTGGCAATTGTCCATCAAGTTCAAGAGGTGTATACTTGAATTGTGCCATCATTACATAGATTGATTCTTCTATTCTGTTTTGTTCCTCTTTGGTGAACTTATTGAAATCAATCTTTTTCATTTCACTTAAGTCTCCATTCCTAATCTTTTCACATAATGTATCAATTGAAGACTTAGGAGGATGACTTACCTTTTTAGACTGATCTTCTTCATCAGTATCAGGTTGAGCCACATATCTATTCCTTTTCCTTGGCTCTTCCTATGCCTTCTTGTTTGTTTACTTCTTCCTTTTAGCTTCATCTTTGGCTTTTTGTGTGGTGGCCCTTGTTGTAGCTCTAGTTGTTGGCTTATTTGATGTATGCTAACAAGCAGGAGGTGTCGTTGCCTTCCTTTAGTTGGCTTTTCCTTTGACGGGTGCTTCCTTGGCTCCTTCTTCCTTGGCACTCTCATCTTTGTCTTCACCTTGGCCTTGTGACAATTCAAGTGGCCCTTGTTCTAGCTCATCCTCATCTTTCTCATCATCACCTTCTTCTTCATCATCACTAATTCCCTCTATTTCTCCTACTGTACTTATTTCTTCAACACCAAATTTCTTCCTTATCTTCTTCACCAACTTGTCCTTCTTCTTCACTGCTATGGTTGTCTTGAGTTCTATAACAACTCTTGATTTGACAATGTCATAAGTTCCAAATGGCTTAGCAGATTTTTCCATTTCCTCTGCAAGTAATGCTGTAATAGCTGCAGAAACTTAATCAACATCAAGCTCATATCCCAATGGTTTGAGCCATCTTGTTCTTGGAAGGACTGCTTGGATATAAGTATAGTCAATATCAACAAGAAAGCATATATCATTTACATGCTTTTCCACCAGTGAAATAGGTATCCTCATTCTTTTCTTCATTGCATTCTTGAAATCATCAAAATAGATAGACATTTCATCATCAAAGCTATCTCCCATTTGTGCAATAAAATCATTTATTTGATCAACAATTATTTTGTTCTGACTCCAGTTGACTTTGCCAAATAAAGGGAATTCCTTCATCACATAGAAGGACATACAAACTAGTACTGACCCAAATTTACATTGTGCTCCCTTGGACTTTCTAATAGCTCCAAGATTTTCATTAATCTATTGCAACATGAGCTCTACAAGATCATATGTATGATCCTTCTTTATTAGTTCGTATGCAACATCAACAACTATACAAGGCACACTATTCAATCTGCTGGACTGATAAAATTTGTGTGATATGATCTTCACAGTAAAATCTAATAGGGGGTCTTTTACTGTGTCAATTTTCATTCCCCTATTATTCCATTTTGCACATTTGTTCTTCTCTATTATTTCCTTCTTTTCACTTCTTAGTGTCTTGGGCTGATCTAGGGTTGGAAATCCTATAACCCTATGAACCATCTTCTTGGTAATTTTAACTGCTCCTTGCTCTAACTAGAATGATCCATCATGAATTCTGTTAAGTATTATGTGTATCCACTTAGTTTTGAATACGATTGGAAAAACTAGGGCTTTGGTTAAACCCTTCTTCTCTATGATTGAAAATTCATCCTTCAAATACCATTGTCACAGAGTTTTTCAAAGGCATTAAAGATTTCCAAGTCTCCTATGGCTCCTATTTTGCAGTTATAACACTTTCACACATCTTGTACCATAACAAATTTTTTAGGGATGGTGGATAGGGCACCAACGGGGTCATTTTTATGTGAAACTTCTGGGATTGGCCTAAATTTGGGTTGCTTAACCTCATCCCTAACAAGTTGAATTTCATAGCTCTCTTTCCTTTGGGTCAACTTTGAACTAGATGGCATTTTTAACTGAACTAGGGTTTGACATTTGAAAATAAATTTCTCAAACTGTACAACTCAGCACCTGAAGGAAAATACCTGGTTAAATGCTTAAATCACTTGGGTAGATGTTGAATTGTTGCAAATCGCTGGTTGAATGCTTGAAAATTGCTCACTTGTGCTCTTGGTAATCACTTTTCAAAATAAGTCAATTTTCACCTTTAAGTAGTTCAAAAACCTTGCATTTAATGCATTCTTGTACCTTCACTTATCACTTAGCTTCCAAAGGTTTTCAACTTGACATCCACTCGGTAGCTATTCTCACTCGACATCTATTGATTTTGTTGATAACTTTGCAACCACTGCAGTTTTACTCGGCAACCAAAGACAGCTTGGCATCATCATTCAAATTTTGTCTTAGCATCTTATCTCATGAAAATTTTTACTTTGCAATGCTTCTTCTTTGTTTAGGGCTGATGTATGTTACTTCCTTATATGTATCAGCCCCATAGGCTCATCTTGTGATTAGTTGGATGAGATATGATCACTTTACCTCTTGAATGAAGTGACCCTTCCATTGGATGTACTTGATCCGTCTTTTTTTGCCATATCTTCTTCATGTCTATTCTGATGTGTTCCTCATCAACTTTTTCTTTGCCCTGATTTATTTTAGTCTTGGGTGCCTTGGCCTTTTTTGGATAATTCTTGCTGACACGTTTAGTTTTCAAGCAATTGAAGCAAGTAGTTTGGTTCAACCATCTTTTATAGTTCCCCTTGAAATGTGTTCTTATGTAGTTCTGGGGTATATGTCCATACTCTTGACAATAGTGACAACTTTGCCTTGTATTGTAATCCCATTTGTAATGATGTACATAGTTGTCCCTTCTTACATGCTCATTTGGTGTCTACATAGGATTTGATCTACATTCAAAGGCTCTATGTCCATACTTCCTGCAATTGTGGTAGTGTCCATCAAATCTTTGTGTCCTTGCAATGTTAGACCTACGGTCTTGTGTCATATGTCCTTGCATGTTGCACTTGTGACAGTAACCCTTGCTTTTGGGTGTGTTTGGCTGATTGATCCTTCTACTTCTATAAACATTAGCAATATGCCCCTTTTTATTACAGTAATGACAAGTGGGTTTAGAATCCTTACCTTTGTCACTTCTTTGCTCAACATTCTTTGATGATTCCCCAACTTTAGTGCTGATGTATCCAAGTCTTGATGTATCAAGGGCTGATCTTGGGGATTTTAGCAACTGTTCAAAGTACTTGATAGCTTCACTTGAATTTTTGAGATTCTCTACTATTCCTTTTTCTCTCTTCAATTCATTCTACAGTTGTTCATTCTGCATCCTCAAAGTAGAGATCTCAATATCTTTCATATTGAGTTCATGATGAAGATTCATCAGTTGGGAAAGTGTGTCCATCTACATGTTTGAGATCCTTTTTAATTTAGTACATTTTTCTTCAAGTCTATTTGCAAGATTTCTTTTGTCATCTTCCATCATGACTCTATCCTCAACTACTCTTTTCTTTTGCTCAGTGATTTCACATAGCATCATATCATATGATTCATGCTCTATCTTAAGAGTTCTTATCTCTTATGCTTGAACTCTGATTTTCTCCATCAGTTTTGTTATTGCTTCATCAAATTCTTTGGAATCTCCTTTAGCAAATACTTGTATGGTGTCAATCTCCTTGTAGTGAATATTATTTTTGGCTATAGCTATTTCCTTCCTTCTTGTTAAGGATTTTCTTAATTCCTCTCTAGCTTCCTCTACCTTGTGTAGAGCGAGATGCACATCTATCACCTAGTTCTCAATGATCTTCCCAAGTTTGAAGACTTCCATCTTCACATCTTTTCCTCCAAGCTATTAGGCTTCTTCTTGAGAGAACTTGGCTCTCATACCAATTGTTAGAATTTCTTAATGGCAAGAGTGTTTCTGAGAGGGGGGGTGAATCAGAAGTACTGGTCATTTTTACTTTTTTAAATCCTTAATAACATATAACTGAAATTAACATGCATGCATAAAAACATTAAAAAATTATGAGAAACAAACATGCATCACCACATAACACTTGAGATTTTGATGACCCAAAAATCCTCTAGGAATAAGAAGGTAAAACTGGGGTGGGGATGATACCCATAGAATTACTACAACAATTGATTTCAACCACTTTTGATGGTTTGTCCTATTAAAGGCCTACCCTGTTAAAGGCTACAACACACTATTAAATGTGACCCTATTAAAGGATTTCAACACCCTATTAGGAGTGTGCCTTGTTAGAGGACTTAAGAACATTCAACTTAGACTATTAAAGGATTTACATAAGGCTATTAAACACACCTAACTCAATAGGATTTCCAAATTCCTAATACAATTGTGAGAGAGTATTAGAATAATACACCTGATCTAATGAAATCTCTAATGCTGATCTTAGGCTCTTGGTCTACTCTTTTATCACTGATCTCTGCTAGATCTGATCTACTCATTGTGTTCCTTGTTCTATTTTGATCAATTAGATGTGTAAATGTCATCCTTTCCACTAAATCTTTGACACCAATTTTCTACAATAACCTTAACAATAGGCTCTACTTTTCCTTCTTCTTTCGACTCCTCTTCTGACAATGTTCAATGGCGTCAAAACTCCCTTATAAAGATTAGTTGTTTTTTATGCATCCTTGATTGAAATATTCTAATTCAAACCCTTGAAATTCACCTATTGGTTGCATGCAATCTCTAATTTTTTGATTTGCTACATGAGGATTGCATAGATGGTTGTGAGGATTTGATCTTATCCTTTTATCCTGTCATGAGTCATGCATAACCGTTTCAGATCATGGTTTGTATTGGCACAAAATCTTATGCTAAACTTGCATTGCTTGACATAAGAAGTAATACTGATGCTTGGCATCATCTATTCTAGATTGCTCGGCATCCACTGTGTTTCTGCATTACTTGACTCTTGTAGAATTACTGTGTCACTCAGCACCTATTAGTTTTTTTCATTGCTCAGCACCTGTTGGATCCTCAGTCACTTGGCACATGTTGAGTTCTGTATAGCTCAGCATATACTATAATGTGTTTTTCTTGGCAGCAACTATAGTTTTCTTGATACAATCTGTGACTCGGCACATAAAGAAATTCTAGCTTGGCTTCCATTGTATACTCGGCATGTATAGTGAAAACGGTTAAGTGTGTTGACACTCATTTTTCAATCTTTCTTATTTGATCAAAATCTTAATGGTTTTCTTTTCATGTTTTAGATTTTGATTTATGAGGAAAACTAAAGGCTTGTGTTGGTATTACTCACCCTTGAATAGGGCAGAAGTGGTCGTGTATGGGAGGAGGGCTTCAGTTGGACTCTGGATAGTGTAGAGTCTCTCTTCATGATGAAAATCATGTTTTTTTAATATAAATAATATTTATTTTATTTATGGATTGTAATGATTTCATAATTATATTATGGATTTAACTATGGGGTTGATAAACTCGAATTGCTGAAGTTGCAAAATTGAAGGGTTATTGCAAGAACTTTGGGTTGATAACTTGATAGTATTTAGGAATGTGACCTAAGGATGAAATGAATGTTTTGAATAATTTAATAATCAATATTTAATGATTTTAACTAGTTTAAAAGTTCATTTAAATAATAAAAATAAAGTATTAAGTCAATTAGACAAATTTTTTGAAATAATGAAACTAGCTCACCTTAGGGATTGTACCAACACACCAAATAAATATGAAATAACTTGATAACCTAATAGAATTTAGGAAACTTTATGAATTTAATAATGTGACTTATAGAATGGTAAAATTAATGTCAACTTATTCAATAATTAGGGTTTAGTCAACCTAAACTCAATGTTTCTATAACACATTGACTTGAGTGTTGTAGACCTATACAATATGGCCAAAATGTCAACTCTACATCTCATTGTAAAATAATCAAAACTCATTTTTAATCCTTTGTCAACTTTCCCTAACCTTTTAAGTATAGTATGTATTAATATAGTGGATTAATTATCTTTAAAAAAAAAATTGTGTATTTTTGCCTTGATATTTTGGGCATGACATTTTGGTATCAGAGCTTAGGTTCGTAACACTTGGGAAACAACAGGTCCATGTAAAGTGTGGACATTTAAATTTTACTATATGAAGTAGGGATTTCTCTTTGTAGAATTTTATGAAGCTAATTTAATTCTTTCTAAACAATGATACTAATGAGTAAACATAAGCAAAACTTGGAATTAGTATTAACAATTGTAAATGGTCAACCATAAATAGATAACCCAGTCTTGATGACTTGAAACAATTGATTAGATGTCAGAATGTCATGTTTATATTAAGGTAGATTATGATCTCTTAAATATTTCAAAATTATATTGCACATGATCACCTTGGGAAAAAAATAAGTCGAGGATCCTCAAACATCTTCCAATCCTATGAGTAGAAATGAGTAAATAACCTAGAAATAAAAAAGAAAGTGTTTCTCATCATCTTTAGTAGAAGTTAGATTTTGTCTGACCTGATCAACTATGGAAGAATTGTAGTCCATATCAAGTATGGAGGTGATCAAGTAGATTAGTATTGATTTAGACATTTCAAACATAAGTAAAGGAAACCTATGATCTTCATAATTTAATTTTGTACCTTCAGATTAAAATATTGAATCGATAAAATGAATGGTGAGTAAATAGGAAGGTAACATGTGAAGGGTATACTAGGATATCAAGATGTTAGGGTACCTCTAACTCATTACAGTGTTGAAATGTATTGTTTCAGTAATCCTTAGAATATAAACAGAGCTCAATTCAAATATGCAAGTAACCTTTGGAAACCTTCAAATATGGTGGTAAGAAAGAAAATAAATGGCGAGAAGTATGCAACATATAGTATTTAACCAATAATATGGAAAATTAAAACTACTGAGTTAGGGTTATGTTAGTCTATTAATGCTAGCAGGCTTATTGTATAAGCATGACTAATACTAAATTTTAACTATCAAGTGAATACTCGTAGACTCTAGTATTGGAGTTATGGATCAATTATAACCTTACAATATAGAGAAAATAAATTTTCAAAAAGATTATCAACCTAATATTAAACAAAGGTACACATGTAGATGCTTAAATTCATCCCAAAAGACTATATTAATCTATTTAATATTGCCCTTGACATTATAATTAATTATTTATGAATTAATTATATTTTTCATATTCTTCTACTTATTTAATTAAATTTATTTAATTAAATAAGTTCATCTCTTCTAAGGAATTTAAATTTAATTTAAATACTTCTAGCCTTGATGTGTTAAATTTATTTAATACATGATCCTCCATAAATCCCCTTTTAAATAAATCTCATTTATTTAATCCCCTGCATTTCATTAATTCCTCTAAACCTATGATTAAATTAAATCCTATTTAATTTAATCTTAAACCTAGCCTAAAACCTAGACTACACCCATCATTTTCATCCTTCTAAGTCTATACACCATTTAATCCCACTTAATCATCCTAATCACCTTGGTAAACCCCCTTCTTTTCCTAAGTGTGTGCTCACACATGTGTGAGGACCACTCACACTTTCCACACCCCTCATGCCTTCTACACCTCTTACCCTCTTGTCCCCCACTCCTCTCTTCAAGTTTTCTCACACATGTGTGAGAAAACTTTGAATGTTGACCACTTGCATGACTTGCTCACATGTCTCCCATGTGGAACCTATGTGGATGCCACATAGATGCCACCCCATCAAGCCCTCTCTCAAGCCTATAAATAGAGCCCTTGTCTCAAACATTAGACATCTCTCACAATTGCATTGTTATCATGCTAGTTTGAGTTTAGAGCTTTCATAGTGATTTTTATGTTGCATACTAATCCTTGGTAGCTACTTTTAGATTGCATGTACATTGTAAGTCTAGCTTATTTATGCCTTTGCATCTTCATTTCATCTTGCATTGTAGATTAGTCTTCATTTTCACCTTGCATTATTAGACTAGTTCCCTTTATTTGCATTCCATCTCCACATCTTTGAATGCTTTCAAACATGGCTTCCTCCATAGTCATTTTTTGGAGTGTTCTTCATTTCATATAGTATAGGTTTCATTATCACACTTGCACATTCACCATCAAGAGATTCAATCAATATAGTTTTGTTTGGGAGAGCACACCATACATACCTCCAATCTTAACACACCAAAAAGGCCTCTCATGGGTGCATTTTTTGAGTTGTTTGAGGTTTCTTGAGGATTTGATTTGTTGGTTGCTTTGAGTTGCAAAACTCAAGCAAATTTTGGTTAGCTTTCTTTTATTATCCTACTTTTGATATATGCATATTAACTAATGTTTGTTTGTTTACTTTTGCTTCCAATAGGTCATTTCTTTTAGCATCCAACAGGTAGAAAAGTTAAGTAACAAGAGGATTATAAGCCACAAGGCATGATAAGAATGGTTATGATGAGCTATATTGTTAGTGATGATATGGTTGTAAGAATGAATAAGTAAACAATGACAACATTCTAATACCTACCTAGTTGTAAACCTACAATCTAAGGATGAATTCATAAGTCATTTATGGCTAGGAGACATGAAATATGGAATTATTGATAAGAATAGTAGCATTATATACATTCTTGGATGTTAAGTAGAACTTGTGTAAACAATGAAATAAAATTAGTTATGAGTTAACCTAATGGACTATTAGATGAAAAAGGTGCATGTGTAGTGATGGACTTGTTTAGTGGCCTATTAAAGAATCAGTATGTCGTGGAAACTCTAAAGGAAAATTGGTTAACCTTGAATAAATATCCAATTTGCATTATAAGAAACCTCATTTGAGGGAGGTTTGTACAACTATTACCCTGATGAGTGAGTATGTGGAATTTAGAATATCTTATGATATTATTATTATTATTAGAGACTCTATAAGTATTTTATACTAGATTAGAATGTTGGTATATGCAACCAATATGTTTTAAGAAGTGTTTGACCCTAGAAAATGTAACCATGTTAGAGTTATGGATAGAACTTCATATTTTGTAAGAATAATTAGGTTAATATGTTATCCTCCCTAAGTATGCATGTAAATTATTAATCATTCTTTATATAGTTGTAAATTTTGAAATAATTCTAGACAAGGTCTGTCTTGGGATAAACATCTTAGTTGTGTGACTTCCATGAGAAAATCAAAGGCTAGTGGGGGAGGATGTAAGGTTCCTCCTCGTATGTACTTATTAAATATGATTTTTTTTGTTAAATCTTTTATAAGATATTAGAATGGATATGAAGAAATGTTTTATGTTTTAGATGTCCTAATGAAAATTGAGATTAGTTGATACATTCATGTTTTAAATACTTAGTGATTTGAGAACGACTACATTATCTTGACTCTTTAAACATTAAATTTCACTAAGGATGATACAAGCTTTTTCACCTTATGATGATGATATTAATTATGGTAACCTCACAATTAGGTTATATGCATATTGATGGTGTAGTACAATAAATGAATGCATGATTAGGAATATGATTAATACTTTAATTGTGCAATTTTTAATGGTTAAATATATGAGTAGAAATGAGATAAAAGTTATTTAAATGAAAGATTGATGTTTTGATTTATGTGATTATCCATATGAGTTTTAAATATATACATGTGACTTTTTTTGAACTATTGATGTGTGAAATGAGTGTGCAAGATAATTAGCTAGGAAATCTAATAGAGAACTGGTAACCAACCCTATGTACTATCTGTGAGACCCAAGGTTGAGTCTAATTAAAGATGCAGACCCCATTGTTTCATATTCTATTTGTATCATAATCAAAATGGGTGTGTCTTTGTGTAATAAAAAAGTGTTTAATGTTATGTAAAAGGGATTTTATAGTGTCACTTAACACTCTTAATTTGTATATGTATATTAGCATGATAATTATGGTTAGTTAAATAACTTGATAATTTGAGATGGACTAGGTTAGTAACCTAAGACTAATTAGATGGTAATGAGGATTAATTACCCTAATTAGGGTTTGGTGGTAAGATTTCATTCCTAGGGTCTTTTAGAAAGTCCAAATATTTCATGCAATTTAATAGGTCCCTAAATAGTCTTAGAGGAAAAAATTAATAAAAATTAAGTGCCTAGGGGTTATATGTATGGGTTGGGGGCATTTTCCACCTCTCTAGCCCCTTTTGTTGACTTTTGTGACCACTCAAATATCCTATTTTTACTTTAGTGCGAAAATTGGAACTTCACCTTAAGTTTGACAAGTTTATACTCTACTATAAAGTTTTCCTTAATGATAGGATTAAGTTAGAAGACCCTAGAAGCCCTTAAGTCAAGTCTAGAGTTATTGCAATTTTAAGGTGGTTAAGTTAGGAGCCTATTTAGTTGCAAATTTGAGGAATGAAGAGTGTTCACCCAATCTCTACATTTAGAGGTTAAAGTTAGGATTGAAGGAGGAAGAAGGATAAATCTTCTCAAATTTTAGTTTTCCATAACCATTTGTGAAGGTAGGAATCCTTCAAGTTCATGTCTTCATGTTGTGTCTTTATTTCTTACGTAGGCTTTCTGCATGTGTGTGTATTTGTATGTATGATGAACATGTTAGGGATGAGATTGTGATGGGTTTCTTAATGGTTTTCTTTTCATATTTGTACATTTGGACTTATGAGGGAAACTATAAATATTGTGTTGGTATTACTTACCCTTGAATAGGGTAGAAGTGGCCATGTATAGGAGGAGGGCTTCAATTGGACCCCAAGCAGTGTAGAGTCTCTCCACATGACGAGGAGAGGGAGAGAGTAGGGTGATATGGGCCCCTACTCGTCAGTACAAACCATGTTTGTGTTTTAGAAATTGAGAAGTGAAAGAACAAAAGTTCTTGTGATTATAGCCTTGAAAGGGGCATCTATTATGGTGTTGTGACCGACTTCTCTTGCTTTGAAAAAATCCACCTTCTCCCTAGTTTGGTTCAAAAATAAATTAGTTGTGCAAACCTAGAATGGGAGTATTTGATTGTTTGTGTCCTTGTGTTAAATCTATTTGTCTCGTAGTCAGTTTTTGGTTTTCTCCATGGTTACCATGATGTAATTTTTTAGATTTCATAGTAGCTACCTTGATATGGAGCCAAGCATGAATTCATAATTTTTGTTTCAATCCAAATAATTGGGAGACTTCTCCTCAGGATAATGATCCTATAGTAAAAAAAATTGTTAAACTTATTTCTGAAGTGATTATGATCTTTGTTTTTCTTCCCTAGTTCTTTCTCAAGGGAGTCCTTGAATTAGGTGTTTTGAATAAAATAAATATGAAGGTGCTAGCCCACTATTGTTTAGAAAAAGAAAATGATAGTCCCTTATATATAAGATAAGCTTCACTGAATTATTAAAATGTTTCAATAGTTGTTCCATTATAATTTGGGTTTGTAAATAAAAATAAAAGACATGGTTTTTTAAAATGTTGATTTACATTATGGAGAAATATATATATATATATATATATATATATATATATATATATATATATATATATATATATATATATATATATATATATATATATATATATATATATATATATATATATATATATATATATATATATATATATATATATATATATTCCCTTGTAACTTGTATAAATGATGGAAAAATGAAAAGAATATAATTTCTAAGTATGTTTATGAATTTTCAATATGAGATCAAGTGCAAATTTAATCAAGAATGCAGTCCTTGGATTAAGCTACTTTGGGTATGATAAATTGCTTACTATTCAACCCTATTGATTTAATGGATTTAATGATATACTATTAGTTAGTAATCCTATATAAAACATTAAGAACTTAGTCCCTGGGTAATAGTATTATCTTAATTAGTATTCCAGTACATTATCCAACTAAAATGAATTAAATCATTATATTGGGGGTTCATAACAATATAAGAAAAAAATAGGAATTATAGAAATCCATACTTTTTTAGGAGAGCATATTAGCTCTTTGGAAAATGTATGGGCAAGTAATTATTAGTTTCAAAAGAAAAATCACAAGAATGTCCTACTTTAAAATTTAAATGAGAAATATATAAAATTTAGAAATTAAAAATAAATAAATAAATCTAATTCTATCCTATCCTAAGTTTCACATACTTAACTTTATCCCATAAACATAACTACCCTCACCTTATTTCAACCTTTACCTATAAAACTTTAAACATTTACTCTCTCCCCCACTTGTCCATGCATTGGAGATAGCAAAAGCCTCATAATAAGTGGTCGTTGGTTTTGAGTAGAGGGGAGGCATTTTAAGTTCAAAATTATAAATAAAAAGGACTCCACCCTTTATGCCTTTTCTTCCCTCCTTGTTGACTTACCTTTCTTGGATGGGACACACCTTTATTTATTTAAAAATAAGAAGAAGAATGGAAAAGAGTTGGTTTTAATGGCACATGGTTAGCCATTCAAAATTTATTAATTGTTTCCCCATGAAAAGTCACCCTAGGCTTCTTATTTAATGGAGCCCTACATTTTTATTTAATGCAGCTCCAAACTTTTTTTTATGACTCACCCTAGAAAATAGGGAGTAGGGGTAGAGATAAATTATTTGAGTTAATAAGTATGGTAATTTAGTTAGAAAGTTTAGTAAATAGTTAAATTAAATTAGATAGTGAGTAATGAAGTTAAATTAGTAAGTAAATTTAAATTAGTATGGGTTAAAACAAAGTAAAGTCAATTAGTAGTTAATGCTTCTAATTAAGTTAGTAAATGGTTTAGTTTATTTAGTAAGTAGTTTTAAATTGTTTTTATTTATTTACTTTTAGTTTAGATTTAATTAAAATATTTTCTTTATTAGTTAGTAATTAGAGTAAATTTAAATTGGATAGTAAATGTATTAATGTTATTATGAAGTAAATATAACTAGATGGTAAGTGGATTTAACTTAGTAGTTAGTAAAGTTAATTAAATTAGTCGCAAGAGTGGATTATATTTATTTAGTTGTTAGTCAATATTAGTGTAAATAATATAGTTACATTTTATCTATATAATTTATCAATCAATACATACGATATTTGAAATGAACATCATGTTCTTTTAATATAAATAATATTTAGTATATTATGGATTGTAATGATTTCATAATTATATTATGTGGTTGATAAACTCCAATTGCCAAAGTTGTGGAATTGAAGGGTTATTGAAAGAACCTTGGGTTGATAACCCGATAGTGTTTAGGAATGTGACGTAAGGATGAAACAAACGTTCTGAATAATTTAATAATTGATATTTAATTATTTTAACTAGTTTAAAAGTTTAGTTAAATAATGAAAATAAGGTATTAAGGTAATTAGAAATTTTTTCTGAAATTATGAAACCAACTCACCTCGAGGATGGTACCAACACACCAAATAAATATGAAATAACTTGATAGCTTAATAGAATTTAGGAAAATTTATGAACCTAATAATGTGACTTATAGAATGGTCAAATTAAGGTTGACTTAGTTAGCAATTAGGGTTTAGTCAACCTAAACTTGATGTTTCTATAACACCTTGACTTGAGTGTTCCAAAACTATAGAATATGGTCGAAATGTCAACTCTGCATCTCATTGAAAAATAATTGAAACTCACTTTTAATCCTTTGTCAAATTTCCTTAACCGTTTAAGTATAGCTTGTATTAACATAGTGGACTCATTAACTTTAAAAAAAAAAAAAAAAAACTATGTGTTTTGGTCCTGATATCTTAGGCATGACACAATTGACTAAGTGTTAAGTCACTAATAGACAATATATTTTATCTTAATTTCAACAATGAATTCAATGACCAATCAACTAAATCTAACAGCAATAATTTTTAAATTTTTAATCACTTAAAATAGTCATCTGGACTATGAGTTTGCTTTCTAGCTTTTTGCTTAATTTATCCATTTATCTTTGATCAAATCCTTAAAAATTTATTTATTCAATTATAACCTATGGTGTGACCACTTTATCCTGAGTCTTTTATTTAATTAAAAGATCATCCCCCCCTTTTAATTAAATAAAATTATTGACACATCTCTTATTCTAAGTTGCACAAACATAAAGCATTATTCCTATTTTTGAAATAAATAAAAAGGAATCTTTGTCTACACATGAATGAACAATTTTCTAGGTGGGAGGAATCTTATATTTAAAAAATAACTTTAATTCTCCTCCACACATTTGAAACCTTCTCAAAAGTCAACTCTACATCACGATTGGTGGAGATGCTTGTGCACATGGATCACTCAAGATGCATTATCCTCCCTTGATTATTCCTCTTAATCTCTATCATTCATTTTTCTTTAAAGGGGAGGGGTCTCTCCTCATTCAAAAATCTTAGTCTCTCATGCCATTTTTATGCTATAGGTTTTCTTGGTGATTTTGGAAACTTGGAGCATTCTTGCATTTTTGAATTTTAGCTTAGCTCTCATTCTACTTAAATTATGGCATACTTTTAGCTTAGTTTCTTTATGATTTACCTTAGTTCTATTTTTTATCTTGTATTTTATTTAGAATAGCTTACATTTGCATTGCATTGATTCTAGATTCTTGGATGCTAGCACTCTTTCTCCCATATTTGAATCTCTTGTTCTATGGTGCACCTTGCAAGGGTTTCATAGTTTGGTTCATTTCACAACCACCATCTAATAGCCTTTGTATGTCATAGATAGAGATATATAAGCCACCTCTTGAGATTCCCTCTTCCATCAGTATTCTCAAGAATAATGGTTTATAGAAGTATGACACTTTTTGTACATACATTTATGGTGCCCACCAAGAAAATGAAGTGTGTACAAAAAGTATCACACTTCTTATATAAACCATTATTTTTTAGAATACCCATGAAAGAGGGCATCCCAAGAGGCAGCTTATAGCTCTCTATCGATGGCATGGAAAGGCTATGAGATGGTGGCTCTCAAATGAACCAAACAATGAAACCCTTGCATGGTGTGTCATAGAACAAGAAATTCAAAATTGGGAGCAAAAATGCTAGCATCCAAGAATCTAGAATGAATACAATGCAAATTTAAGATATTCTAAATGAAATGTAAGCTTAAAAATAGAACTAATCTAAATCATAAAGTAAACTAAGCTGAAAATTATGCCATAATGTAAGTAGAATGAGTGCTAACCTAAAATGAAAAATGAAAGAATGCTCCAAGTCTCCAAAATCACCAAGAAAACTTGAAACATAACAATAGCATGAGAGAATAATATTTTTTAATGAGGAGAGATCCCTCCATTTTAAAGAAAAATGGATAGTAGAGATGAAGAGGCAAAAGAGGCATGATCAAGGGAGGAGAATGCATCTTGAGTGATCCATGTCCACAAGCATCTCCATCGAGCATGATGAAGAGTTGAATTTTGAGAAGGTTTAAAACGTGTGGAGGAGAATAAAAGTTATTTTTTAAATATAAGATTCCTCCCACCTAGAAAATTATGCATTCATGTGTCGACAAAAATGCCTTTTCTTTTATTTCTAAAATAGGAATAATCCTTCATGTGTGTGCAACTTAGGATAAGAGATGAGTGGAGAATTTTATTTAATGAAAAGGGGGACATGTTCTTTTAATTAAATAAGAGACTTGGGATAAAGTGGTCACACCATAGTTTATAATTGAATAAATAGATTTTTGAGGATTTGATCAAAGACGACCAATGGATAAATTAAGAAAAAAAAACTAGAAAGGGGGATCATAGTCTAGATGACTATTTTTAGGTGATTTGATCATTATCTTGGTGATTTCATTTCATTTATTAATCTCATCTACATCATTTCATTTTTGATCTGGAGTGGGAAAAAATACTCTATCATCGCTTGCTACAACTATCTATTTCTTAGGAGCACATATTTGATCTTTTCATTTTCTCTCGATCTATCTACTTTACTTGGTGTTAGTACTCTTCTTGAGTTATGATATCGTCTCTCTCTTGGTGTTCAGTACTATCACTAATAGGTTGTGTGTTCAAGATTTTCTATCTCTTAGCACTTGATTCTTCAAACTTAGTTTTATTTCTTTCTTGGTTGCTTTATTCTTTGACATAATGTGTTCCCAAATCAATCACACATGATCATCTTGCATGCCTCTAAACTATAGATCTAGAAAATAATGTCATTCTTTTCAAATAGAAGCACCTTTGGTGTAATTATATTTTTGTCTTTTCAAATAAAATCACCATTCCTCAACCCCTTGAAAAGAAATAGCCCTAGAAATATCTCCCTCAATAGGAGTCTCCTCCACTTCCAAAATCTTGCACCTGTTATCCACTTCAGTTGGAGATAGCTTCAACTCCATAGAAGCCATGTATGAAGAATTGAACACAAATATACAACTCTACCACCTATATAAATTCATATTTCTCATAACTAAAGAACACTATAGATCCCTCCCAACAAGGAACCAACAACCTATTAAAGGGGGAAACCAAACTTGAGCAACAGAAATAGAGGCACACAAATATCCAATACCCAATCATAAAAAAATATTGGACAACTTAATATACCTATAGAAAGGATCCAGTGAGATATCAAACAAATCAGACCCTTGATTAGAGACCTCTCCCACCAAATATGTAAGGGAAATAACCAACCCTAAAACTGGATGCTCATAAAGAACATGGGAACCAAGAAACATTTTCTTCCACAACCAAAGGTTGTTCCAAGGAAAGTAGCCCAACCCAACATCTAGCATAGGGAGAGGGGGAGTGAGAACCCCCGCCAAACTATTGTTCATAGAAAACCATTAAAAACCCCAAAAATAAACAAAAATTTGAACAAGAGTAGAGTAAAACATAGGATCCTTCAGACTTGATAAAAAACCAAGAAAATACCATGCGAACTAGGCAATAGAGAGCCATGGGTCAAGAACATGAAAATTCCAATAATACTTCCATTGCTCACTAGTACATTTGGGCTCATTTTTTGACCTTTATTGGTCAAAATTTTGACCTAGCTTTTGACCAAATTTTGACCAGATTTGACCAAACATATATATTTATATATTTAAGTTGTGATTGTCCTAGTCGACATGCATGCAAAATTAATAATATCAGATTTCCACAATCCATTTGTAATGAAAGTTCATTTTGGATTTGATTGTGTGTGTTTTTTAGCATCATTGTTTCAGATCACTCTCCATAATCCATTATTAGCTAGATGAGAGAGTGCAGGATGCATGAAAAATGTCATATCATACACGCAAGGCATGTGAAATATTTTATAGAATGCCTGAAAAACATCGACAGTAAATAATCAAACTTTCATAAACACCGATAGTAACTAATATGCTTCTTCATTAGTATGCCTATTACAATAAGAAAAATTTGCAACTATGCACAACAAGTTATACACTAAAAGGAAATCATTTAGGAGATACAAAATTTGACCAACCATATGTTAAGATTCTACAAGTTTTATCACTTGCCTAACTCTGAAAGTTGAGAATAAGTTCATCATCCTCCCTGTACTATGTTTAGATGGCTTGCACATGCACAAATGTTCCAGCATCTCAAATTTGTAGAATATGAATTGTTTGGTAGAAAATGGACATGATTGATGATAAATCATCATATAAAAAGACTCCCATGTACTACTTCCAAAGATGCCTACTTAAAATGAAAATATAGTACTTTTAAGCCCAAGAGTAAAATCTATGAGAATGGAATGGTTTGAGTTATACTTGAGTATTAACCATGTACTTCTTCTAGAAATGCCTACTTTATCATTCCTCTAGTAACAGTGCCTTGTACTAGATCTTGCCAAACTTTATACAAATCTTGAATGAGCTTTTACCGGTGTGCCTGAGCACAAACTAGGCCTACATACTTTGTGACTTTAGGCTAGTCTTGAGATGTAACCACCTGACATTTCCACCAAACCCAAAATATTAAGATAAGCATTTTTCATATGAATTGTGTGAACTAGAACAACAACAAACAATGATCTATATTGAAAACCTACTATTTCTCTTGATGGACTAGAATCTTCCCCAAGGTGTGGATGTGTAACATCTACCCCATAAGAGTCTAAAAGACATTGTGAAGAAAAGTAGTCCTATTTTTGGCAAGTATAAACTAAAGTCTAAAACTCAAAGCACACATTACAACATCAAACACTTGAAGAAACTATTAACAATACACCATAGCTAAGGTTGAGCCCCTTCTGATGGTAGAATAAAGTAATATTAATTACCTCATGACCAACCAGAGTCAACAGTATTGTTCCAAAATCTCTAGCAAAGATCCCCTTATGAATAGAAGAGCCCAAAAGTTGAACAAGCAAGGCCAATACGACCACCCCCACTGTCGTATAAAGAGAATTGGTGGTGAATTCAAGTCCAAGCCACAAAAGAAAAGACATTTACATAAAAACTAAGCAACCCTATCTAGTAAGAATAGATATACAAAGAATTCTGACTGAAATTACAAATTTATGCTAAAAAACTTAAACCATAATAATTGTTTTGTAGAATAATAAAACAAATGACAATAGCATACATTTCTCATTTCTAGGCTATTATGGTTCTTAGTGGCAGATTTCTGTATCTGTTGAATCATGTTGCATGGAATTATATGGAATATTTGATTATTTAATATAATCGACATGCATTATGAAATCATATGATTCAATATCTTACCTAGTCATACAATATACAAATGATAAGACAGTTGACAATGATTTATTATTTACCAAGATGTAGAATATGCAAATGCCATGACAGTCAAGATCAATCTCACAAAGTTTAAGAGGCACTACTTGATAGCTTGACTTGTTTCAGAGCCAGTCACAAAAGGATCAAATTCCCTAGAAAGAAATTCATTACTATAATATACCTCACACTTCCTGAACAAAAATAATATTTGCTACCAATTTATTTCAAATCTAAGCAATCAAATTCAAAATACACTAACCATTAGATAAAATAGTTGATAATATAATGCAAGCCTCAATAAGCACAGTAACAATGCAAGATCTATAATGGTATTACCTTCAAATCAACATTGCACCAATCCATAGGATGATCGGCCACAAATAAGACTTCATAAAATAATAAGTACTACTCTTCTTCAAGTTCCTAGAATTCTACTACAAAAGATCATGATTTTAGTCAAGTTCCTAGAATTCTACTATAAAAGATCATGATTTTAGTCATAGGCATTTAGTCATAGGCACTAACTATAATAGGAATTGTTAATGAAGAGAGCATTATTGTTCAACTCAAATATCAAATTTATATATAAAATCACTTTGTGAATCTTACAAGAAGATTATATGGAAAATGAAGTTACATTCAAAAAACATTAGTGTTAATTTCAGGTTTTGGTTCAGAGAACATACATGAAATAACTACAGAAATGGCCCAAGTCCCTATATAGAAAAAAACCATGAGCCCAATAGCAGGAGCACATTGGAGTATAAGTGCATTCTCCTGCATATATTTGTAAGCCCTGCACCACTAAGAAACTTGTTAAGTATGCTTTTATTTTGGTAGGGTTTTTAATATATTAACATAAATCTATAGTATACCCCTCTAAAAACACTTTAAGCTTTACCCAATAATAATATCCCATGAGTCCAAGAACAACATTTGACTACAAGGGTGGTGATGAGAAGTGTGGGGAAACATCCCTTCAAACCATATAAATTCTTCTAAAGTTCATGTTCAGTGACACAACTTTTGCATTTCACATACAAAAGCTTATTGTCTAGTGTCCTCTTAAATTAACAAAAATCAATACAATCAAAGAAACTGTTGGTGTTTGAACCTACTGAAAAATAAAATGTTCAATAGTAGAATGATAACACTCATATAACCTAAGGATCATCCAATTCCTATTATCAATTACATAAGTAAACCATTTGGACCCAACTTTGACAAAACCATTGGTGGATTCCTACTCTTTAGGCTTTGCAAAACCAAGGTGGGTATACCTAGAGATGATTCCAATGCAAACTGTTGTGTAAAGATTCTTTTAGTTTCATTCTAATTTTCATCTATTACCCACTAACACATGAGCAATTTACTTCATTTCTTTTAATGTTCTCAAACTTGTATGCATCCCTTATCAATAGATCTGGTCGTCATTCTCCTTGAATTTATGAATATTTCTGATAATAGCAGCTACCTCAGACTCAAAGAATAGATATAAATGAGTATTGACCAGAATTTATAACTTTGAACAAAATTGAAAGAAAAATGATTTTGATTTTATAATTGGTCTGATATGCAGCAACAAAATTTATCCTTGTTCACTTCTAACTTATATGACCAGTGCCTTATCCATTGGACAAAAAATTGACTATTGGTGGGAGATCTAATTCAATTAACTTGTAAATGAATTAATCAATTGTAATCACCCATTTCCATTCTTATGAAGTATCCTTTCTATAAACTCATAAACCCTACTGATTCATTGAAGAATTTCTATAATTCCTTGAATTAAAAGCAATAGTGATATCAACATACAACCCATCTAGATTGCATTCAGCCAAGTTAAACCTTATTTAAAATGACTTCAAAGTAGACAAACCCATAAAAAGGAGACAAAAATTGATGACACAAATATAGTGCAAATATCTTTTTAGATGACTAATACAATGACCAATATAATTCAAAGGAAATCCCATAACATCTTGCTGGGTATGTCATTTCAATATATCATCAAAAAGTATAACTAGAAAATAAACCTAGAATAGCTACACACTATTAGACCGATTGTATTCTCTCAAAGACTTAAAATTGTACAAAATTTAGACCCTCACATTGCCTTGAAAACTCATTTATATAGACATGAGTTGCAACAACCAAAGGGTAGATGTGATTGACAGGTGTCCTTTAAAAAATTTTACATACACCTACCACAACAAGACCAAACTCTAAATAATAGAAAGACTGGTACATCAAACATTCCTTTGTGCGTCTGGAAAGACAAAAATATTATGATCGGATTTCTTTAACATTCTGGTTCTTCGAGATAGGTGGCCATCAAATGTGACAGTGATGAGTCATCTCCTACTACTTGAGGATCCTCTTTGTCTTTATCATCAGTGGCAGAAGTGGCTTCCACTTTTGTACTCTCTTCTTTATCATCATCTTCCACCTCATCACCTTCTTCTGTTTGTTATATAGACATAAACTCTTCCTTCCACTTACTATAGGTAGTGTCCTACAGACAGTCAAAATTTAAAACTTCTCTTTGTACAGTTACTAAAGAATTTGCATTTGCCTCTATATCAATAAAATATTTTCTGATGGAGTTATAGAATATTTGTACTTTTACCAACTCCTCATTTGTCATTGCCCACAATAAATGGCATTTTCTATATCCCATTTGGACAGAAGGAGGACTCCTGATTGTCAAACTATTTTCCTCCTAGCATTACAATAAACTGGGCAAAATCATTCAAAAATTTAGATTTTACCTCTTCCTTAATATCTAAATCAGGTTTTTTTGGCTGTTTTGCTTTTATCTTCTCACAGGTTTTTCCAAAATTTCCCATGTTTAATCTCCACAAAAATTGAGCAAAAGCCTTAGACTTTGCAAAATTCTCATCATTAATAAACCTTTCAGAAGCTTAGGCAACTATAAGATCAATTTTCTTACCTTGGTAATCAACAATGGTTAGGTCCAAGGAAAGTGTAGGAGGTTCTTGTGGCTCTGCAACATCCAAATCTATAGAAGTAACAATCACATCCCATTCTCCACCCATTTGTCTAAGCTTCTCCCTTAAAGATGCTTCATCATCGATCCAGATTAGGGACTAGCTTGGGGAGTATTGTTCTACTTGAGAAGAAGAAGATCCCTATTTTAATTTTTGTCTTTTTGGAGAGTTGGTTGCAGATGGACTCCTTGGTCCTTGGCCTTTGATGAAGGGGTGCCTATTGCACACTTTGAACCATTATATAACCTGCCCTTCTCTACAAGGTATACTGGCTAGGAGCCACCACATCTCTATTGCTTATCCTTCTTTGTACCTCTACAGCCTTTTCTAGATGTGTCTCAACATATATGGCTTTCTTCTCATTCATGGTTTGGATTATTATAGAAAAATTATTCATTAATGCTTGCATTTTAGCTCCCCAATATTTCATATCTTTCAATGGGTCATATTGGAGGTCAAAAGAATTAATGAATTCTAAAGTCTTACTGAATACTATCCACTTTTCTTTCCTCAATTCCTATTCTTCCAAAGTGAAAACATTTCTGATTATATCCTCTAGATAATAAACTTATTGTACCATGCGAGAAGCTTTCACCCTCTCTCTTAAGAGGTCATAGAATCCTTTAGGATCAATAAATTTGGCATGAGATTCTGCCATGTTATATCTATCTAAAAACAAATTCAGGTGCTTCCACCCTTTCCTAACAAAAAGAAAATCATGCACTATAGTAACAATTGGAAAGAAGGTGCCCTTCTTAGACAATTCCCTCTCATCTATAGTGCCTATCTACCATAGGAGCTCAACTATCCCTATCTTCAAGGGTACATGGAAAGTTAGAACATGAGGCTTTCCCAAAAATTCACATACTCTTATTATTTTTGAGATGTTGTAAGGGATTATATCCTCCCAGTTATGACTAACCAATAGTCCTTTTGCATGATACTTGGATCTGACCAATTCTAGCAATGCTTGTGGAATTCTAGGGCTATCCCCTTTCAAAAGAAACCTAAGCTTTGATGCAAAGTATCTATCAAATCTCACATAACTGGCATCTGTAGCTTCTAAAGTCATATCTACACTTCACAGCTACATTGGATTCCTCTCTCCATCCCTGGTTGTTTCCAGCTCCATACCCTTGGAGAAAAAGGTGAGTCCCTTGTACAAGAATACATGCATTAGTAAAGAATACCAACAAAATTGTTTGTCCACTTTTCCCCATGCTATCCCTACTAGACCATTGTAAATTTCTTTCGAAAGAAAAGTAGCAAAATCTAGAATAGTGCTCATCCCAAATTGAAGAGTTTGAGCCATGATAAGGACAATAGAGCCTGGGATTTGATTAGCTTCATCCATCCCAAAAATCTTACAAAGAGAAAAATATAATGCTTGAGCTCTAAGGTTGAAATGCCTTCTTAGTGATGGCTCTAGGGTACTGGCTATAATCATAGGCAAGGTGCCAATTTTAACAGCATGCTCCTGCAATGACCCTACTCTTAGGTCAATTCTTTGTGCATCATACCTTTCTTGAAGGTCATCTATGTTAATAATTTCATGTACAGTATGGTTAGGATTGAGGTTAAAAACCTCACTAATTAATTTAGGGAAAACCCTAAAAAGATTCACTCCAGCATGGTTTTTTGCCCCCCTATAATTGGATCATATTTCTTTGCTAGATCCATCAATAAATCACTATCAAAGAAAACTATGGGGACTGTTAATTTACCAATATTAAACTCCCATACATTTCTCATAGGAGTGTCTGGTTTTCACTCTGAAAACCATTTCTTAAACAACTCCAGACCCCCCATGGAAACCTGGGCATAGAACCTAATTAGGTCTATTGTAAAAACCTTATGCTACAGCTACTCTCAGATTTTTTGGAATGAGTTCCCTCCCCTTAGTTATCTCATGTACCGATAAGGGGAATTGTTCAAGAAAATCATTGTGCACAAAATGTTTCAAATAATCCATTTGCCTGATGAATTCTTTTCGGGGAGGCATTTTGAATAAAACCCTAGAAATTTTATAACAATAGATACTCAAATTTTTTAAAAGGTCAAAGAGTACTTACCCGCTAGAATTCATACTTCTACACTATGTGATTTCTTTTGCAATTTTACTAGATTAGTTAGCTAAAAAATTTGTGCCCTGGCTCTGAGAATTTTGTATGCCTTGATGTTCTATCTACACTTTGGTGATTCATTACTGGTGAGATCATGGGTTCTTTTCATACATTGAAATCACATGCATGAAATCTAAATCATATTTACTCTCACTAACCATTACCTCCAAATTGCAACCAAGTTTGAATCCTATCCGTAGATTTTCACCAAACCTGATGGCTCTGATTTAAAAAGAAAAAAGCGTTATGGCTTTAAAAAACAAGGCTATCTGTCACAATAGCACTTCCCCACATTTCTTAAATTTCTTGCATCTTAGAATTGTGAGGAAGTTCCACTCATTGATCAAGACAAGATCAACAATCAAATCAATTCATATTTGAAGAAAGTCTAGTCAGCTATACTGATCAATAGGAAACCCTTTTGGAGTGTTGGGCTTCTGAAAACTTCCATGCTAGTAGGTCCTATATTTTCTTCTGAGTGAGTAGGTGCTTGGCATCATCCTTTCCACATGTCAAGCTGGTGCATTCCTGCTTTTCTTATCTGACGAGCATCTTCAAAATTTGGGCTTGTGCCAGTCATTAATATTCAAAAGATCAACAGTGGTAATACTGAGAATCTACAAACCTTACAAGATGGGAAAAGTGACGTTACCATGGACACCTATCAGCATGGCACATTCTCGCTTTGTTTAAACTTCACTCAAGTTCTTTATGTGGCAAAGTGCCCTTCGTTGATCAAGACAGGATCAACGGTGTGAAACAAATCCTACATTTTATGCTTGCACCATCCACTTGGACCAATGAAAGGACTGCTTTCAATCCACATGCTCTGATTCACCTTACTATTGCATTAATTTCTAAAACTTTCCATGCCCACATCAGAAGTGTTTCCAGTTAAGCACAAGTGGTAGACCACATGGTGTGACCCAACATTCTTCTATAGTTCGGCCCCAATATGACACACATCATAAAGGTGCATACCCACATTCCTTAAATCTCTAGCATCTTCATAATGTGGGATTGCACTAACCTTCAATCTTTGAAAGATCTACGACTAATGAGGCTTCACTTCCATTTGGTAGACAAACTTCTTTAGTGGCACATCTAGCAATACACGTTAGCAACCATTTTGTAGCATGACACATTGCAACATAAAGTTAAAATTTCTTGACCCCACATTGCCACATGTCCAAAAATTGCTTGCCTACATTATTTATCTCTTGTGTAGCTTCAAATTGTGGGCATGTGTTGGCCTTTGATATTTGACAGATCAACGGTTATGAAATCATGCGTTTCAAATACCACGCTTGTTGAAGTGAGAAATAAAATATCTCCATTCATTCCAACTCATCTGACACTTGCCATGGAAGACATCTCAACATCATCCTTGACAACGGTGGGCCCATCTTGTTAGACTGTGCCACTTGTCCAATTTTTGCTTCCCCACATTATTTACTTGATGTGCATCTCCTTCTTATAGGAAAGTGCTAGCCCTTGATTCAAATGAAATAAATGGTTGACTCTTCTTGGTGATAAAGGCATATCTCTTTTGGTAACTCAACCAATGATATCGCCGAAAATCCAAAACATGCACAAAAAGTACTGACAAACTTGCAAAAGTTTTTGACAACTTATAACTCCTTTTACGGTTCACTGGAATTTTAGAAAGGCAAGGGCTACGTGTCACCATGTCGTATGGCCACATTATTTAAAAACCTTGCATCTCAAAATTGTGGGTACATGATACTCGTTTATCTAAACAAGATCAACGATTTTAAAAACTTTGTGCCATCAGAGGTATTTTCTAATAGAATGATTAAGCAATTTGCAAGCCAAGCACGACCACATAAGCTTTAAACAAAATTATAATGAATTCAAGCTTGCGCAAGCCCTTCCTTAGGTGAAAAGATAAATTGTTAAAAACCTTTTTCTGAAAATATTTTGAGGGTTATTTAAAAACTAGGGCAATCTAAGGGTTTGAAAAATACAAGGAACAAAACCCTAATTTGCAAGATTTAAAAACTCAAATTATTTTTCACTAAATTTTTCCATAATTTCTACATTGTGAAAAATTAGAAAAATAGTGGCTTTGTCTAGGGATGATAGCCTACCTGAGTCTATGCAAGAATTTAGAATCTTTGGGAGAGTAGACCATTTACTTGGTACAGGGATGACCGCTTTTTTAGAGAGCACAAAACAGAACACACAGAACAAGGAACAAAAAAAAAAACAAACAAACAGTACAGAGAGACTATTTACAAGGATTTACAAAATATATAGAATATATAGGAAAACCAAGAACCCTAAAACTACTGTTCATGGAAAATAGATACTTTTAAGAAAAGTACCTCTTCAAGAATTTTCCATGAATTGGCAATTCAAGAATATCTCTAGTTAAATCTTTCAAAAAATATGAATCTTCTCCATTTTTATCACAAAGGTTATATGGACCAAGCCAAATTAGGTCAAATTTACCATGCTTTCCTTTATCTTCCAATCTAGCATTCCACATTAGTACCATGTCTCCTATTTCATACTTTCTCCCAATGGCCTTTTTATCATATAAGTGCTTCATCTATGATTGGAGCTTAGCATTCTGAACAGAGGAATCTCTTCTTGTCTCTTCTAACTATTTAATGTCATCCATTTTGAGTTGCATCTCATCAATAATATCATTTAATATAGTTGAATGAATTTATACATCTCCTTTAGATTATTCTGGGGAAGTCTAGCTTGTATACCATAAACCAAGTCAAATGGGGCACAACCAAAGGCCTTTTTCACAGTAACCCTATCAGCCCATAGGGCTAATGGCAATTTTGAATCCCATGCCTTCTTGTTTTCCCCCAAAATCCTCTTGATAATCTTTAGTATACTCTTATTGCTAGATTTTTCCTGACCATTCCCTTGAGGATGATAAGGTGAGGATGTATATTCTATAATGCCATATTTTCTGCAAAACTCTTTATATTCATCAGATCTAAAACACATAGCATTATCAGTTATTATTTTTTGTGGGCAACCAAATCTAGTTATAATATTATTTAAGATGAAATTGATCACCACTTTTCTTGGTGCATTCTTGGTAGGAATTGCTTCAACCCATTTGGTGAAGTAATCAGTTGCCACTAGAATCCAAGAATGTCCAACACTGGATTTGTTTGAGATTTCACCTATGAAATCAATTCCCTACTATTGAAATGGTGCCTATACTTCTATAGGTCTTAATGGTAAATTCCCAAAAAAATTCAACTTTCCACTGAATCTTTGACAAGTATCATAGGTCTTAACCAATTCATGAGCATCCTTGAAAAGTGTTGGCCACCAAAAAAAAGATCTAAGGACTTTGTGGGCTATAGTTTTAGCCATGTAATGACCTCCACACACACCTTCATGCATATCTTTAAATTTTTTCACAGCCTCAGTTTCATCTACACATTTCAAAATTACTCCTTCCATGTCTCTCCACCATAACTGTCCTTGCACTATAATATACCTTATAGCCTACAACTTCAAAGCTCTTTTTTGATTTTTTGTTAATTCTGGTGGGGACTTCATATTCTACAAATAATAAATCACATTTTTGTACCAATCAGAGTTGTCCACATCATAGAGGTCTTCTTTACAATTATCATCCAATTGATTAATTTGGTTTGCCTCTAGATTTGCTTCTGTCATCAACTTGGCCATACCTTTATCTCTGACCAATTTAGTAATTTGGATGTTAATGTTGAATTCTTGTATTCTATTGATCCACCTACACCTCCTACCAGATACCTCTTGTTGTGAGAAAATGTCTTTCATAGCAGCAGTAGGGACAAAAGCAATAACTATAGCCCCCATTAAATAAAATCTAAAAGCCTTGACTCCTTTGACCAATGCATATGCTTGTTTTTCATTAATATCATACTTTAGTTTAGCTTCTTGCAAGCTAAAGAATGCAATTGGTTGTTCATAACCTTCTTCATTTTTCTGTAACAGTACTACAACAACAATGTGGAATGAGGCAAAAGAAAATATATGCATTGGTTTGTCATAATCGAGAGCTATGAGAATAGGAGCATCTTTAATAGCTTTCTTAATTTTTTGAAATGCAATACTAGGTTCACCATCCCCTTTTATTTCAAATCCTTTCTTTAGCATTCTTGATATAGGCCTACTAATCTCTGCAAATTTTGTCACAAATCTCCTAAGAAAATTGATCTGTTCAAAAAATGACTTGATGCCTTTGACACTCTTCAGTTTTTGAATCTTATCTATTGCTTCTACCCTTTCAGGGTCAATCCTCACTCCATGCTTACCAACTAGATTTCCTAACAATTTTCCTTCAGTGACACCAAAGTTACATATCCTTGGATTTAAAGATATTCAATAATTAAGGGCTTTGATAAATACCTTTTCTAAGTGCATGCAATGATCATTTTCATCCTTTGAGTAAGCAGTAAGGTCATCCTGATACATAGCCAAAAAATTTGTCAATAATATCAGCAAAAGCCAAATCCATGGCCCTTTGGAAAGTAGCTCAAACATTAGTAAGCCCAAAAGGCATCCTGACATAAAAATATGTACCCCATGGAGTGGTGAAAGCGATATTAAACTATTCTAATTCTTTGACAACCACTTGATTATATCCTAAAAAATCCATCCATCATGGACATCAATTCTGAACTAGTGACCGTTTGCAACATGGCTTCCATATTGGGTAAACCATAATTATCTTTTAATGAAGATATGTTGAGATTCCTGAAGTCAACACATAACCTTATATCTCCATTTTTCTTTCTTACTAGTACTAGATTGGATACCCAAGAAGAATGTCTAATAGGCTTTATAATCCCAACATCTCTTGACTTGATCAATTCTTCTTGCATTTTGGGAGCTAAGGTTGGATTTATTGGCCTTTTTTTTTGTCTAAAAGGCTTAGAATCTAGTTTCAAATGGATTTCATGTTGAAATAAATCTTCTCTATAGGTCGTTAGATCATCATATGACCATGCAAACATATGTCTATACTTCCTTAGAAGGTCTATTAGATCTATCCTAATTTTAGGAGGCAATTTCTTACCAATATATACCTTTTTAGGTGTTTCTTGAGTTCCCAGGTTCACCTCCTCTAAGTCCTTGGCATTATACCCATTAGTATCCATTTGTGTCCTATCATGGTTGTCAAAAATAGTTTCTAAAACAATTAGCCCATTTGGAATTTTATTTATCTTCAATTGCACAACTTCTTGTCCAAAAATAATATCCTTTCTGTCTATAGTTTCCACATAAGCTGCACAATCAACTTCTTGTCTTGATAACATATGCTCACAGTTCAGAAATCTCAAAATGTCCTTCTCATCTTGAAATACTTTCCAATTTTGGACATTGTCAGGAACAGAAGGCCTGATCTGAGTTTCAATTTTAGATATACCAGAAAATGTAATATCATCAGGTTTTATTGCTATATTTGCCAGAAAATTTGCCATCTTATTGTTAGATCTATCCCTTCAAATTATCCCAAATGCATCAAAGCACTCATTCATGTCCCATACTGCATTTCTATATTGTTTTAACCTTTTATTCTTTAACACATAAACATTTCTCACCTGGGATATAATTAACTTAGAATCCCCTATTACATGTATACATTTTATCCCATGCTTATGAGCTAGTCTAAGTCCTAACAATAAAGCCTCATATTTTGCTATGTTATTGGTACAGGAGAAATTCAATGTTAAAGAAAATTTGTAAGCTACCCCAGCAGGAGAAATTAATAAAATACCTACACCTACTTGATCTTTGCAATAAGTACTCCCATAAGTCACCTTTATTTCACTTTGTATCAACTTCCATTTCTATCTAATATTTTTCCTTGCTTTTCTTCAGAATCAAGACCTCAGCTCTAAATGCATTGACATCTATATCCACAAAATTTTTCATATCATCCTCAACTTCCTCTACTATCATATATATTCTTTTTGGTTCTCTATTGATCTTTACAAAATTTCCATCAATATTAAAAGTAGAAAATGATAGGTCACATTGTAAACTTCCTCCCATGGCAGCACTCCATTTTCTAGATAATAACATCCTATATTGAGGTGGTATGTCAACAACCAATACGCTCATAGTGAGTTCTTTATTTGGAGAGGCTGTCAATCTATAGGACAGGGCACTAATAGTGCCTATCACTATAACTTCTCTCTTATCCATAACACAACATCTACCTTGAGTAGTGTCAACCTTTAGACCTAATTCTTTCATTATCTCAAAAGGCATAATAGTACTAGAAGCACTAGAGTCAATCATACAATTATTTAATGTCTTACCATTCACTAAGATGCTTAAGAAAAATGGTTCAACATTTCCCAAACATTCATTGATAGAGTTGTCCAAAAACATCTGAGGAATCTGAGACACAACCACTTTAGTGTCCTATTCCTTCACATTTTCCTTTTTCACTCTTTTGGGAACATTATTTTAATTAAATTCTTGACATACATTTACATCCTTTATCTTAGCACTCTAGGATTCTTAGTAACTCAGACAGGGGGACCTTAATATTAATCTGAGACAAAACAAAAAACATATCTATAGAAGAATTAGAAAGGTTATCATTATTCACATTCTCTTCTCATCATGCTTACCCAACGTGTTCAAGGGATTATGATGACTCTTATCTTTCTTAGTGACATTCTCTGATATCTTCCCATCTCTTTTCTTGGAGATATTATTTGAGTGCTCTATATCCTTAGGGTTGCCCCCTTTCCTTTGTTCCCATTTTTTATTTGCAAATTTACCCTTCATAGTAGGGGACTCTTTAGGTTTTACAATTTCCCCTTTCTTATGGTTGGTCCCCATTATGAAAATACTAGCTACCTTATTCCCTTCATTTCCTTGAACCATACTTCTAGTTTGAACCTAAGCCACCATATTAGTAATTATTTGGTCAATTTCTTCTCTAGAAGGCTTCCTTAATGTCACCTCCTCTTTAGTACTCACCATGTTGCACACATTGTCTTCAACATCACTCTCATCAGAAAATACTTGTTGCTGCATCTTATTTTGAAATTGCCTTTGCTCATTTACATCTCTATCATAATATTCACAATCAGAATATTCGTGATGTGAGTCAAGAATATTATATCCTACATCATAATGGTTTTCTTCATGCTCATGACATTCTTCCACTACAGTTTGATTTCCAGAAAATGATAGAGCTATTGCATGATATTTAGGGGCATGAGGTAGTTGACAAGCAGAACACCATGTAGGTTCAATAGTAAATTTAGGATCATCTACCAAATTTATAGAGTTTTTGGATAAAGGATCAGGGGTCACCTTGTTATTTTTGTTCTTGGGGGGAGGACAATTAGGCTGACCATCCTTCCAAGTAGTGTTATAAGGGATATTTTGCAATCTATTTTGTTTACTGAAATTTGATTGGTAAGGGACCCTATTTTTAGTGGGGTTCCTATCACTCTTTACTTGAGGAAGATTCAAACCTTTTATAGCATTTAGAATTTGACTCATTTCACTAGGCTCTTGCTTTTTCCCTCTAGTAGCCTTATGTTCTTCCCTTCTATTTCCCTTATTCCCAAATAACCTAGGATCATCTCTTTTTCTTTCTAACCTCCTTGAAATCCTTAAGTTATTTTCTATGTTAATAGCAATTCTGAAAGCATCTCTTAAAGTCCTAGGCTCCTTATCCCTAAGTTGGTATGCCATTTTACCATCAAAAGCATCTAGATAAGTAATCAGACATACCTTGTCATTAATTCACATGGCTTGCATTAGCTTGTACATCCTTTTCTAGAATCTAGTGTTAAATTCAGTGATAGATTCATTAGGCAACCTCTTAATATTATTGAAATCACTCAAAATATAACTTTGATTTTTCTTGTCACCATATTGCTCTTTAAAAAAAATTCAATATCTTTCCAATCAACAATAGATAATTTAGGAGGTCTCTTGAACCATTCTCTAGCATCTTCAGTTAGTGACTGAACAAACAATTTCATAATGACATCTTTAGCTTCAACCTCATAATCACTCATCATATCAAGAAAAATCCTCAAATGGTCCTCACAAGTGATAGCATTATTTCCATCAAATTTAGGCAATCTTTTCCTCATTTCTTGTGGTATAGGATTAGGAAAACCAGGGATCCCATCAAAACATATTTGTCTATAACCATCTAAGTGGATAGGTCTCCTTTGTACATCAATCTTAAGCTGATTAGCACTATCTTTCTTATTATTACTCATAGTATTACTAGTGCTAGTATCACCAACAAATTTTTTGAGATCTACTTTCTATGAAGATGAAGACAAGAAAGAAAAAGGTACCTTAGTAGTATTCTGATTTGCACCAATAGATCCATCATTATCTTTAGATAGAGTTGTAGACTGCTTCTTGGTATTTTCTAGGAATTTGATCTTATTGTTCATTTTAGCTATAATAGCCTCATTTTTTGCAATCTCCAATCTCTTGGCTAAAGCATCCCTTTCTTTCCTTCTCTTTTCCAATTCAATATCAAAGAGTGACATAGAATCATGGATCTAAACTATCTTTACTAGCTCATTAATCTTAACATCAATCTCCTTTTGTTTTCCTTTGTCCTTAGCCACTACAACAGGTTCCATATTCTTTATTCTATTGTTATCAATTGCTAGGGTAGTATAGTCCTTAACCTACTATATTACAGGTCCCTCTAGATTCATTTTTTGAGTTTCCAACAAATTTTTCTCTTGCCTCCTAAGTTGTTCAACTTGTCCCACAATCTCAGGCTACCATGCCTTAGCTGCTATCTCATTTTTCTTCTTTAGGGCAGAAATTCACCCTATTAATTCTTATTTTTCTTCATAGTTCTTTGTAATCACTTCTTCCCTTTCCTTTTTAAATCTCCTATTTATAGCTTCTTTCTTAGCAAGCTATGCTTTGAAAATTTGATTCTCATCAGGATTAGGGATAGTGAACTAAGACCCAGATGTTTTCTCATCATTAAAACTTTCAGGTTCTAAGTGTCAAGGTCTGACCTTTTTAGGGGAATAATCTGACAAGAAATGGTTTGTACTACACTGGAAAAGGTTGTTACTAGTCCTATCCTCAAGACTACATACATGTGGTTGCACAATCTTCTCCTAGCATATCATTTTAGGGGTATTATAGAAATCATCATCAGACAAAACTTGATGAGATCTCGGACCTTTGGAGATAGGAACCTTTTCAACAACAGAATGGTGAGCATTATATTTCCCTACTACTTGCTCCTATGAATAGCTTCCTTTTTGCATCTAGTTTCCCTTCACAGCCCAATTCTGTCTTCCTCTAGGAGGGAGATCAATTTGTAATTTGATTGCCAGGTTTTTTCTCACCTTCGCCCATGTATTTCTCTTATTCTCCATAATTTGGGGCAACAATTTTCTAAATCTTGACACTGGTTAAAACCTTTTGAGTTGCCACCCACTCTATTAGAATGGGAAAAAGAACTGAAAAAATGATAAATCCTTTAGTGACAATCTCAGGAAAAATGTATACAAATTCCAACTCCACTGGAAACTTCAGCATAAAAAATCTGCAACTCTACCCAAGGAGACATAGATCTTTAATAACTCACTATTTATGACAACACTAAGTCTAATTCCCTAGTAGAGTCATCATTTTGTTGGTGTTTGAAACTACTAAACAACAAAATGTTCAATACTAGAATGATAACACTCATATAACCTAAGGATCGGCCAATTCCTATTATCAATTACATAAGTAAACCATTTGTACCCAACTTCGACAAAACCATTGGAAAATTTTATCTTCTCATAGGTTTTCTCAAAATTGCACATGTTTAATCTCCAAAAAAATTGAGGAAAAGCCCTAGACTTACAAAATTCTCATCATTAATAAACCTTTCAGAAGCTTGGGCAACTATTAGATCAATTTCCTTACCTTGGTAATCAACAATGGTTAGGTTGAAGGAAGGTGTAGGAGGTTCTTGTGGCTCTCTAACATCCAAATCTATAGAAGTAACAATCACATCCCCTTCTCCACCCATTTGTCTAAGCTGCTCCCTTAAAGATGCTTCATTATTGATCTGGATTGGGGATTGGCTTGGGGAGTATTGTTCTACTTGAGAAGAAGAAGATCCTTGTTCTAGTTTCTATCTTTTTGGAGAGCTGGATATAGATGGAATCCCTAGTCTTGGCCTCTGATGAAGGGGTGCCTATTGCACACTTTGAACCATTATATAACCCACCCTTCTTTACAAGGTATACTAGCTAGGAGCCACCACATTTCTGCTGCTCATCCTTCTTTGTACCTCTGCAACCTTGTCTGGATGTGTCTCAACATATATGGCTTTCTTCTCATTCATGGTTTGGATTATTATAGAAAAATTATTCATTAATGCTTGCATTTTAGCTCCCCAATATTTCTTATATTTCAATGGGTCATACTGGGTGTCAAAAACATTAATGAATTCTAAAGTCTTACTGAATACTATCCACTTTTCTTTCCTCAATTCCTATTCTAGCAAAGTCAAAACATTTCTAATTATATCCTCTAGATAATAAACTTGTTGTACCATGTGAGAAGCCTTCATCATCTCTCTTAAGAGGTCATAGAATCCTTCAGGGTCAATAAATTTGGCATGATATTCTGCCATGTTATATCTATCTAAAAACAAATTCAAGTGCTTCCATCCTTTCCTAACAAAAACAAAATCATGCACTATAGTAACAATTGGAAAGAAGGTACCCTTCTCAAATAATTCCCTCTCATCTATAGTGTCTATCTGCCATGGAAGCTAAAGTATCCCTATCTTCAATGGCACATGGAAAGGTAGAACATGAGGCTTTCCCAAAAAGCCATATACTCTTATTATTGTTGAGACATTGTAAGGGATTATATCCCCCCTGTTATGACTAACCAATATCCCTTTTGCATGATCCTTGGGTTTGACCAATTCTAGCAATGCTTGTGGAATTCTAGGGTTGTTCCCTTTCAAAAGCAACCTAAGCTTTGATGCAAATTATCTATCAAATCTCACATAACTGACATCTATAGCTTCTAAATTCATTTCTACACTCCATAACTGCATTGGATTCCTCTTTCCATCCCTGGTTATTTCCAGCTCCATACCCTTGGAGAAAAAGGTGAGTCCCTTGTACAAGCATACATGCATTAGCAATGAATACCAATAGAATGGTTTGTCCACTTTTCCCCATGCTATCCCTACTAGACCATTGTGAATTTCTTTCTTAAGAAAAGTAGCAAAATCTAGAATAGTGCTCATCCCAAATTGAAGAGTTTGAGCCATGATAAGGACAATAGAGCCTGGGATTTAATTAGCTTCATCCATCCCAAAAATCTTGCAAAAAAAAAAAATAATGCTTGAGCTCTACCGTTAAAATGCCTTCTGAGCAATGGCTCTAGGGTACTAGTTGTAATCACAAGCAAGGTACCAATTTTAACAGAATGCTCCTATAATGACCTTGTTCTTAGGTAAATTCTTTGTGCATCATACCTTGCTTGAAGGTCATCTATGTCAATAATTTCATGTATAGCATGGTTAGGATTGAGGTTGAAAACCTCACTAATTAATTCAGGGAAAACCCTAAAAAGATTCAGTCTAGCATGGTTTTTTACCCCCCTATAATTGAATCATATTTCTTTGCCAGATCCATCAATAAATCACTATCAAAGAAAACTGTGGCGACTATTAATTTACAAATATCGAACTCCCATACATTGCTCATAGGAGTGTCCAATTTTTTTGAAAACCATTTCTTAAACAACTCTAGACCCCCCATGGAAACCTAGGCATCTCTTACCCAATTAGGTCTGTCGTAAAAAGCTTCTGCTATAGCTACTTTCAAATGTTTTGGAATGAGTTCCCTGCCCTTAGTTATTTCATATACTGATAAGGGGAATTGTTCAAGAAAATCATTATGCGTAGAATGTTTTAAATAATCTATTTTCTCGGTGAATTCTTTTTGGGGAGGCATTTTGAATAAAACCCTAGAAATTTTATAACAGTAGATACTCAAAATTTTTAAAAGGTCACAGAGTACTTACCCACTAGAATTTGGACTTCTACACTATGTGATTTCTTCTGCAATATTACTAGATCACTTAGCTAAAAATTCTGTGCCTTGGATCTAAGAATTTTGTATGCCTTGATGTCCTTTCTATGCTTTGGTGATTCATTAATGGTGAGATCGTGGGTTCTTTCCATACATTGAAATCACACGCATGAAATCTGAATCATATTTACTCTCAGTAACCATTACTCCAAATTGCAACCAAGTTTGAATCCTATCTGTAGATTTTCACTAGATCAAACAGCTCTGATTTAAAAAGAAACAAGCTTTATGGCTTTAAAAAAGAAGGCTACATGTCACAATAGCACTTTCTTATCTTTCTTAAATTTCTTGCACCTTAGAATTGTGGGGAAGCACTCCTCGTTGATCAAGACAAGATTAATGATTAGATCAATTCATAATTGAAGAAAGTTCAATCACCTATACTGACCAATAGGAAACCCTTTTGGAGAGTTGGGCTTTTGACAACTTCCACACTAGGGAGTCCCATATTTTCTTTTGAGTGAGTAGGTGCTTGATGTTATCCTTTCCATGTGTCAAGGTGGCACATTCCTACTTTTCTTATCTAATGAGCATCTTCAAATTGCAGGCTTGTGTCAGTCGTCAATCTTCAAAAGATCAATGGTGGTAATACTAAGAATCTACAAACCTTACAAGCTGGGAAAAGTGACGTTACCGTGGACACATGTTAGCATGGCACATTCCTGCTTTGTTTAAACTTCACTCAAGTTCTTTATGCAGGAAAGTGCCCTTCATTGATCAAGACAGGATCAATGGTGTGAAACAAATCCTACATTTTATTCTCACACCATCCACTTGGGCCAATGAAAGGACTACTTTCAATCTGCATGCTCTGATTCACCTAACTATTGCATTAATTTTTGAAACTTTGCACGCCCACATCATAAGTGTTTCTAGCTAAGCACAAGTGGTAGACCACATGGTGTGACCCAATGTTATTCTATAGGTTGGCCCCACTGTGACACACATCACAAAGGCATATACCCGCATTCCTTAAATCTCTAGCATCTTCATAATGCGAGATTGCACTAACCCTTGATCTTTGAAAGATCTATGGCTAACGAGGCTTCACTTCCATTTAGCACACAAACTTCTTTAGTGGCACATCTGGCAGTACACATCAATAACCATTTTACAGTGTGGCACACCACAGCATACATTTAAAATTTCTTGACCCCACCTTGTCACACATCCAAAAACACCTTTCCTGCATTATTTATCTCTTGTGTAGCTTCAAATTGTGGGCATGCGCTTGCCTTTGATCCTTGAAAAATCAACGGTTATAAAATCATGCATTTGAAATACCACGCTAGCTGAAGTGATGAATAAAATATCTCCATTCATTCCAACTCATCTAACACTTTCCACGAAAGACATCTCAACATCATCTTTGAGAACGGCGGGCCCATCTTGTCAGACTATGCCACTTGTCCAATTTTTGCTTCCCTGCATTATTTATCTGATGAGCATTTCCTTCTTGCAGGAAAGTGCCAGCCCTTGATTCAAACGAAACCAATGGTTGGCGCTTCTTGGTGATAAAGGCATATATTTGTTGGTAACTCAACCAATGATACCATAGGAAATCCAGAACATGCACAAAAAGTACTAACAAACCTGCAAATTTTTTTGACAACTTATAACTTCTTTTACGATTCACTGGAATTTTAGAAAAGCAAGGGCTATGTGTCACCAAGTCGCATGCCCACTTTATTTAAAAACCTTGCATCTCAAAATTGCAGGAAAAATTTGTGTCATCAGAGGTATTTCCTAATAGAATGATTAAGCAATTTGCAAGCCAAGCATGGCCACGTAAGGTTTAAAATTGTTTATAATGAATTCATGCTTGTGCAAGCCCTTCCTTAGGTGAAAGGATATACTGTTAAAAACATTTTCCTAAAAATATTTTGAGGGTTATTTAAAAACTAGGGCATTCTAAGGGTTTGAAAAATACAAGGAAAAAAACCCTAATTTGCAAGATTTAAAAACATAAATGTTTTTCACCAAATTTTTCTATAATTTATGCATTGTGAAAAATCAGACCGATAGAAATGACAAGAAGAAAGATGAAGAATCAAACACCTGAAGGATACAATGTTGATGTAGCTTTAGAAAGATCATCTGAAGAACATGATATGCTTAGGTTGAAGGAACTTTGAGATTCATTACTACACTTGGGAATGGGCTCATCTTCAATCTTCTAAAATATCACACTTGGTTTTTTTCCACATCTTGTTCAAACCATATAATGCAATCTCATCTATGAAGCATGTTAAAAGCTAACAAACAAAACAAAAACTCACATGCAAAAATAAAGGCGAGCGCAACCTTTTTTGGCATCTTTCTCCCCATGCCAAAATGGGAGCTCTAGAGCAGACATCTTAGTTATTATAGAAGATATATTATGAAATAGCATTTGAAATGTTGATACAAAAGTTAAATGTTATGGACTACAAACAAGGAACTACACTGTATACAAGGGAGTAATCCTTTACTACACTATGTACAATGGACTAATCCTTTACTACATTTTGTACATGTTCTAGTTAAATGTTATGGATTGCAAGAAATTGTTACTATCCTCAACCTTATGCTTACATTCTCCTTGCACAACAATGTCTTTACTACTACCTTGGGTGTATGCCCTAGAAGTTCTTTCTTTTCTTTAATCTACTATCTACATAACATTCAAAAAAGGTCTAGCTTAGCATACATTCAAGACACTACAATTGGTTTTATAAGATGAGTAGGAAATTCCATAAAATGTGAAGGAATCACATATATTTGTTCATAAATTAAATCTTTAAAACTAGTAAATTTAATGTTCTATTTATTGCACTATAATCTCCTAAATATTTAGGTAGTACTCCAAAATAACTCTGAGTGTCCTTGTTGCTTTTACTTTTTCATGAAAACTAGATAAAATAAGTCTTTATATACAAGATCTACATCAATCTCTAGAACATCTAGTAATTCATCCTTGTGATTCCTTTGAAAAATATCAACAATCACTTGTACAATGCTCCCTTGTGAACCCATGAAACTTTGTCAAGATCTAACAATAAAGAAATCATACCAGAAAAATGTAGTGCACTAAAACGTATAATTAAGAAGGTATGGTCAATCCTCACTAGTTAAGTGCCTTTACATCTAGAGCCTTTTCATCTACCAAGTTGCAAATAATTTGATATAAAGTTTTGGTGTCAAAACTATGATGATCTACAACCTATCATACAAAACCATTGGATGTGTCAACCCCCATAGTATTCTTAAAAGATATTTTTCCTTAAATAGTTCTAAAAAATAAAATTAATACCCATGGATGCACTTAAATTTTTACTAAGATGGTTAAAAAATTATGTTAAACGAGCATTTCCTTGATGGATGAAATTAAATTTCCATTATCATCATTTGTTGCCTACTGTTGTTATCATCATTTGTTGCCTGTTGTTGTTAGAAGCACTGCAAATATATAATTTGTCAAGTGTCAAAGGAAATGACAAAAACATAAAACATTACTGAAGATTTTTTCACATTCTTGTGCTTTTCCAGTGCATCAGTCTATAACTTCATGTTGGAGAATTAATGTTGAATCATTTTTTTATGATCCATTTTAAAGATATTAAGAGAAATTATCTACTTTGCTATCAATTATTTATGGTAGTTAATGGAGTTAACCCTGACTATTTATGAAGCAAGCTCACAATCAAATGTAAAAATATTTCATGTTAAAATATATAGAGAATCATTGAAATAGAATAACCTGTGATGTCATTTAAGCCAAAATGATCTGTACAGTATATTAGGAGAGAGTAAACTACATACTTCTATAAAATTGCTTCAATAAATAAACAAAATTATTTAAATACTGAATAACTCAGCAATCAAAACTAAAGTTTTGTGTTTTAAAGTAAAAAACTCTTCATACATATTGAATATTTCAATAGTCATAGCTAATTTTTTGTTTGTCTTGCCCTAGATTTTATGTACTCAAAGATACAAAATAATAGTGTACTTAAGCTAAAATTATTCTATTATGAATAGATTGAAAGGAAAGAAGACCTTTCATTTTGTTCAATTGTAAAATTATGCATAGAAAATAATAATGAATTCATTGGCATTTACAATAAGAGAGGGTTTACATTGTTACCAACTCCCACACATTGGTTGCATTTCTCGAGTCTTTGCATGTAGATTATATAACCACAAAATTCCACATTTTCAGATTTAAAACAAATGCTATCAATAAAATTACTAGATGGTTAAATGAGCATGTCCTTGATGGATGCACTTAAATTTCCATTATCATCATTATTTTTCTGTTGTTGTTACAACATTTACCAATGGAATAATAAGACTAGTTTCTTTATCCTATCATTATAGATGGAGGGAAAAATAGAAAAGTTATAAAATGGTTTAGTTTAAATAGAACATTGTAAGTATAGCATATGCTATGTTTTAAATAGTTAGATGACATAGATGTTATTAGATAACTTATGTTGATTTCAGATGAAATGAATCAAAGCTTATAATATACTATTTAAAATTGTTATTAAATAAATCCACAAACAATTAAATCTACAGCCTATCACTAATAAAAAATTATAAATGAGCATCTATCTAAAGGAATCCTTGTAGCCATAACTAAAAAATGTGTGTAAAACAAAAATATATATATCTGACAAAATAAATCATATAATGGGTGGAGTTGGAATGAGATCAAAAAAGACTATCAACAACAATGCACATGCTTTCATATAGTCCATATACTCTTAAATATCTACTCTAATGTCAGTGATAATGAGTATCCATAAACTCTACATATTATTTTACCATATTTATGTGTTGAAGTATAAATTGTGCAGGATATCATATGCTCAACATTTGGGTTCTATGTAGAAGCTTTTTGTATCCAGAAAAAAGGACCTATCATTGTAGGGGTGTTCACTCCACTATGTACGATATCAAAAAATGTACTTGAATTTATCCTTGTCCATGTATCACTTTATTTGGGAAGGTTAGTGTTCATTCAAATCTCCTTCTATCAAATGCAATGCTAAGTAAATATCAAAAATATCTTGATCTTTTTATTGCCTGAAGTTGTTATATTGATGTGATTAGTAATAATTTTTCTATCCAAAATCAATGGGAATCAAACCCTCCTTTTGGGTCTAGTTGAAATACCACATCTAGTTGAAAAACTATTTTGAAGTTGGTTTGGCATAGGATTAGAATCTAATCTTATCTGAAATTACTTAGGTGCATGATATTTAGATCCACAAATTGCCTCTAAAAAGCTTGTTTAGGTGAAAACAATGTGGAGGAGATCTTGTAAGCTAAAAAAGCCACTCAATAACATTATTTTCCATTGAAATGTATTAACAAAGAACATTATTTGATGTAATAAAATAGTTCAATCACAACTTTTTGATGCATGAAGGCTCGAGATCTTGATTTTTGTCTGCTTCAAATATGAATGGATACTGCAGTTAAGGTTTAAAATTTTAACGATAAACTTAAAAGGTAATTTTTATTTTTCTGTGACACAACTTAAATTATACTCATTGTGAAGGTGAAGGTGCTCCAAAACTACATAAGATATTTGAAATTTTAGAAGAAATGAAATGATGCTCAACTTGTTGTTCACAACAAGGTTGTGAGGCCAAAATTTGGGATTTTACAAGCCCTGGAAGTTAGAACTAAGTGTCAAATGGTATATAAACAATGCTCTGCAGTGCTTTTAGGATAGAAAAAGGGGGCAATAGGGGACCCAATTTCTATGATGTATAATAACTTAAAATTTGAATGCCACCATCGCCTGTTTTTCCCTAATACTTAAATTTCTTAGAATATATTAATATACTGAGAGGAAAAAAGAAATATCAACAATATCAATAAGTAAATAATATATGAGGGAAGTAATAACATCATATATTGAACAATATTAATACTAACCTTATGGGTTAGTCACCCTATGTTAGTCTTGTGTGACCCTTGAAACAACTGGTGCAAATGCACTAGTAGGAGTCTGAGGGGTACAAAAGGAGATGAATCCCATTAAAGAGGAGAGGAAATAGTGGAAACCATATTTGCAAAAGATCACAATGAGAATTTAGAAAGTTAGATCAGATTGAGAAATACTATACAGGTATCTTGAGGATGATCAATCTATAATAGAAAACTCTATTGTTAATTATTTACTAAACTTCAAAAGGTAGACCCTATCTATGATATATCATTAATACTTGCATTAGAGGAAGATCAGAGAATAAGATAAAAGACTATGTGAGCTTTTGTACTTCGATAATAGTAGATGAAATGTAGGGGAGAGGAAAAAGTAGAAACTAGATATGAAAAGGATCACAGTGAGAATTGAGAAGAAGGCATGTTAGATCAGATTGAAAAATCAAGCTATAATAGAAAACTCAATTGTTTAGTATTTTTGAACTTAGAGAAGAACCTGCTAGAGATAAAAGGCACTATTCTAGACTCTATGTATGCTAAACTTGATCCAAACCTTTCCATGTGAATCAAAGAGAATACAATTCAAAATGAATATAGAAATTCCATCCATTATATCTTCTTTTGTATCCCCTAACCATTCCATTAACCATTATATCCCCTAAGAGCATAAACATTGTAAACATCGTATTCAGTCTCTCACTAACCATCATTAATATTTTATATATCAGGTAAATGCTTTAGAGCATCTATACAAGCTCCAAACACATAAGCAGTATTGTTTACATTTGGAAGAAGAGAATTTACATGAAGAAGCATATTACTAACCTTCAACCTCAATTAATCCTGGGTCATAAACTGTGAATTCTCCACTTTTAGTTAAGGTATTTAGTTTGGTCAAAAAACCTAGAGATTCCACAATATTTCTTACTCTTTCATACAACTACGACAACAAAACTTTGCTTTAATCACAAATACAAGACTATTTCATTTATCCATGAAACTACAATGAAGAAATACAATAGATTTTTATTTTTTGCAACCTATATGGTATGAGATATATGATACAAGTTCATAATGGATTTTGTAGAAACATATACATATACAAGTTCATATTCTGCATAAAGAGGTTGAGTAGGAATGTTGGCTGAGTGAATAGAAATGCTAGTTGAGCTAGGACTCTTATAAACAAAATTGTCAGCTCAGTCAACTAATTCTTCTATGAACTATCATTTATTCTGTAATTGCATGCCAATTCTAATGTTAGAGCATTTAGTATGACCAAATTCATGCAATTTCCCTTGGACCATGACTCAAAGAAGAATGTAATTGTTAACTTTTCCTGAAGAGCTGATCAAACTTTTAGTAACATTGTAAAACTGGTAACCAACTTAGATTAAACTATACTGAAAAAGAAAGAAAAAATAGGAGGTTGTTTAAGATTCAAACCAGCCAGTCTCAAATGTAGAACAATCTCCCTATATCATGTAAGAGCCTCTTCAAACCCATGGCAAGGTCAAAAATATGGAAAGAAGCTAAACACTGAATAGTCATGCGTAGATGCTACAATATCCACAAAATAGTATTTAAAAATGATAGCATCTATAATTCCAAAGAAGATAATGGCAACCATGTGCATCACATGATAGCCTATGTCTATGTGTAATATATTCTCACAAAGTTGTTTTATTTAATGTAATTTTTTTTTTTTTAAGTATAAACCATCGCCAAAGCCAAAATAGGGGATCATATTATCTTTGTCAAATGGAGATAGAGTTCAACCAATGATTGAAATCACTTGCTCATATGGGTTAGGTCTGTTCCCAATCTCATGCAAACTTCGCCTATTAAAAGAATGCTTCCTTGCATTTATAAAAAAAAAACATATTGATTTTCAATGCCCAATTTAGTTAATGAAACTTTCTATGTGAGAGGATTTTTATACTAGTCCACTCATTACTCTTGGTGAAATTGATTCCAAGAATCAAGTTTGAAAACTTGAGCCCAAATTCTCTTAGGACAACTATCACCTATTAGTCATATTCAACAATAACAAGTTTAGTAGGACTCAAAAGTCAAAATTTCTAGACCACAATGACTTTACCAAATCTACCTTGAGAATGTAAATATATAAAGGGAACAAAATGATCAAATATCAAACACTTTAGGTAGACATACATAAATCCCATATCATATTTGCATTTTATGTTAAACTCACTTCACCCCTCCCCATAACGAAAACACTAAAAATTGAACATTTTGCTGACTTCAACAAACTATTGTAACTAAAGGAGATTCAAAGAAGGTTGCTATTCTTTGGTATAAGTACAAACAATGAAGTAAAATAAGAAGCATTGCTAGTGGGAATTGGCATAATCTCAAAACTAGAGAATTCCAATAGTTGAAGGTGACTAAGTTGTTGATAATGCAATTAATAAAAATAATAGTATAAATTGAATGCTCAGTAAATATGTAGCATAAGCATCTGGGTTAGGGAGAAATTTGATTCTATCAACTTTCCACATTGCAAGTGACCTCCAATAATGTAGCACATTATCTTGCTAATGAAGGAATCATTCAAGAACTTATAATGGCCCTCTATAGTTAGTTCAAAGGTCTTGTTGCTTGCATGGATCTTTAAAGGCACACCATCTATATTTAGTTAAAATTTCTTGTATTAATCTTTAAGGGAACCAGTCAATTCAAAGCTCCCATATTGATCTTTAAAGACACCTATGTTTTTAGGAACCATGATTTTGTTAGATATGATCATGTTGATAGGCATGTGTTAAGTCATTCTATTTTTTGAGAACTTGAAATTGTTGCCATGAGGCATGTTTGAAAATTTTACACTTCACATGAGACATGTTTGAAACATCAATTAAGGAGGATTGGTAGGAACATTGATGCTAAACCCATTCCGAGGGATGGTGTTCAAGAAAGAGAAAGTAACTAAAAGCATGTGGTCATGTCTCCAACACGAGACTAAAGGTCAACTTTTCTTATGAGTCAAAATTTGTACTACGTTATGTCAAAGATATGCTAGAAGACAAGATTCTCAATAAGGATTGGGACTGAGTCAGTACTCAAAATTCATGCTAAGAATATAGGCCACTCCTATGCTTTAAATAGAGTGTTGAAATTGGTGATATTGGAATGTATTTCCTACTCACAAGTGACTATAAAGAAGACAATTACACCAATTAGAAACAACTTATATATATATATATATATATATATATATATATATATATATATATATATATATATTGATGATGGATAAGAATTATAAAACTACAAAAAAAAACTTATAGTTATCTCTCACCCTCCTCAATCTACCTTTCCCTGTTAGGTACTCCCCTTTGAACTTGTCATTAGAGTTGGTATCCCAAATGCTGTCTACATGGATATTTGCTACAAATTTTGGAAGATATTCAGTAATGTGCACCATGGTCTAGTATATTATATATCCCTGTATCATAGAACCCTTAGGACATGCTCTTTGTCAAAGCAAGCCCTTCATAAATTTCAAATGCCTCTCAACCATCCACATTGATCTAGTTTGTACGAGTCCACACAATTCAATCTCCTCAACTTGATGTATGAGGTAGTGTTCTTGAGCATTGAAAGAGGTTGGAGACAAACACTTTTGCATTTCACACATAAGCTGTGGAATTTTTCTCTTCCAATATTTTATATATTTTTTATCAATTTCTTTAGATGATAACCACCTAAAAGAGATTCAACACACAAAAAAACATAATTGAGATTTCAAATAAAATTATACAATAGATTTTAGATAAAAAGTTACAAATCTAAGAAAAAATACTTCTAACCTCATTTATTTTCGAAGATCATATATAACTTGTTTAATACTATTGTCAAACAGTTGTGGAAGGGATAGAGGTAGGACAAACTGCAATCATTAAAAATTGATCATTTCAACATATTATTAAATAATGCAATAGGTAGTACATTCAATTTTATAAATATACTATAAATAGAGAACATGACTTACCTTGACGAAGGCATGCCAATCATGTGTTTTCAACTTTGGCCCAAAATCACCTTTTTTTAATAGAAGAGTGTTTATATTTACAACAAATCCTATTGGAAATTTTGCTTTTTTATGACTTTTTTCAATGCATCACTTTGTTGCCCTGTTAATAACCAAGGAAGGGCACTTGTATTTATGCAATCTCCATTGCTATTTAATTCAATGGAAGCTTTTAGTGCATGATTGGATTCATGAATGTTAGTACAAATTTTGGCAATTTTTTTCTCTATCACACCTTCCAACCAACATTTTCCATTGTGTCTTTATTACATTCTTTCCAATATGCATAGCATCAAAAAATGCATGATTGGGAGATCTTTGTAATATGGTAACCTACTAAATTGAGTAGGATAACTTTTCATTCCTCTAGGAAGTTGTTCATTGATGCCTTGACGATGTTCATGAGCATCAATTATAGTATTAGTAAATGTAAGACAATATCAAAATACAATTTTTAAACTTTAGATGACAAATTGGACATTACCTCGACGATTTAGTTGATCGTATTCCAACTTCCATAGATGAGGTGTCATTCTTCATGGCCTTGATGATGTCTCTTCTTTTCCATTGAAAATATGTTTTTTGGGAATTCGATACCTATGATTATTGTGGAGAAAGTGTCTAAACTCATCAAACACCTACTTTCCTAAACTTCTTGAATGATGAGATTTCATATTTGGACCACAAACTAGACATACAAATTTTCCTTTTATCTGAAGACCTAAAAGATCATGTATAATTGGATCATGTACAATTATCATGTGCAACTTAATTATTTGATAGTAATGTGTAAGAACTATAATAGACCAAAAATATGTGATCTTAAAAATATAACATACCACAAAAATGAGTTAGCCGAAGGCCATCATGTATTGTCCATACAAGCATTGCATGGAATTGAAATTGTCGATGTCTTATCAATTTAGAGATGTCATACATAGTGATGCCATTCTATAACTTCAACAACTCATTAATTAGGGGTTCAATAAACACATTCATATCTTTAACTTGGTATTTAACTAATAATTGAATGAACATAAACATTACATAATTATTATGACCATTTTCATGCACTATTTATAAGTTAATTTAGATAACTATAAAATGAAAAAATACCTGGCACAATCATTGACAACATTATGTGCTCCCTCTTTATGGATATCCAAGGAAGAATGTTATGTAAATAAGAAAATTAGGCCACACTGAGTAAACAGATCTTATATCTCCATATAGATTGATACCATCCACCACTAATGAAAGCTTCAGATTATAAGGTTCTTCTTTAAAGTGTGACCATGTTTATTCTATCTCTTTAAATGCAGAAACATCAGAAGGCATTCACATAATATCATCTTGACTTCTATTACGTGCATGCTAATCCATAAATTGTACCAAGCTAGCGCACTTGAATAATTGTTGAAGACGTAAAATAATGGAAATGTACCGAAGAACCTTGTGAGGCACTCTTTTTGCTATTTGATCTAGATGATATCTACTAATATGACAATTAGGGCATTCTATTGCAAATTCATGTCGTTTATGATATAAAATGTGATCATTGGGACATGCATGTATTGTCTAATACTTCATTCCAATCTGATTCATAATGTTAGATAATTCTCGATATGAATGAGGAAAAATGTTTGATGGTGGTAAGAAAAATTCACTAATCAAACTACAACAAAAACTATGCATTGTTAATACAATGAATAATAATTGTATAGTAACATTGAAGATGATAGAAATGGCATACCTTAGCATACATGACATTGCTACATTGGATATACCATTCATAACCTTTAAGCTCACCAACAACACTATAACTGAGAGTAGAGTTGTTTGGGAGCCTTTGTATAAGGGCTCGTGTGCTTTCTCAAGTAAAGGTATATCAAGACCATTTTCATCATCATTATTAGATTTACTAGTATAATCATTGTGAGCCTCTTCATCACCTGCTCCAATACCATCTTCTTCAATCATGTCCTCTAGCACATTATCATCTTCTTGCATGGGAGTGTTATCCTCAACTTGGATATTCATACCTCCATGTTCCTCTAGTAGGAAATCCACATTCAACAATGGACGAAAACCATGGCCCCCTTCAATGTGACCATTTGCCTACAATGAATCTAGGCTGTTGTGATTAGAATTATTCAATTCTTTAAGCCCTTACACTTTTTCACAAGGACAATAACATTTATCAATTTTTCTTTAGAACTGACCCCACAATGTAGCCATTGTCTCATTATTTTGTTCTGGGTTCATATTGTCATGCGTGGTCTTTCTTCATTGGAGAATATATCTGCAAATAAATTGAAAATGTTGTAGTTAATGTTTATAATTTCACATATGAAAATTGTTGATCAATGTTTTCAAATGTAACTAAAATGATCCTATAATTTCTAGAAGGCCTAGATGTTTGCAAAATGTGGAGTTATAGACAATGTATCTTAATTATTTACAAAATGCCTCAAAGAGATCTCACAAGGTGAAAGTTTCTTAGGTGCTATCAGTAGCATGCCTTGACTAATCTTGATAGAAATGACTAATGTGATTAATGCATCAACTAATGAAGATGACTAAAAGATCAAAACATAGTAATGTATAGCAATGTTTTTCTCAACGAAAGATATGCTCTTCAGTAAGATATAAAAGGAAATATAAATTAGATGTGATCTATGTGTGCTCCAGGCAGATGGACATTACCTTTTGAAAATCGTTCAATAGGGGCAAGCATGTTCTTAATAGGTATATTTATTCTTTATATAGTTCTACTTTCTGATTATAAATAATAGACTTCTTTTCTCAAGCAATACATCAAATTTAAAAGGGTTGGTATATTACATAGCAGTAGTCAGCATTGCATGGTGGTCATATTGATGGAATACTTTTTGTAAAAATAAAAAAATTCAAAGCTACTGTACAAAAATTGTTTGTTATTTAGTTTTAGAATTATTCCATGCTTTATTTTAAAATAATCAAATGTGTTTTAGATTTTATTTGAAGGAAAAATTAGTTGGGTTTTCACAACAGTAAAATAAAGCAAATTGTTTGACAAAATTTCTCAGAGTTCAGGTTACAAAAATTTTAATATGAAACAATGCAACATCCTATAGTGGTATCAAAGCACAAAACATCATACTAGCCTATGTATATTGATTCAGTATTGGAGATGGCTAATGTGGTAATAAGTCTTTTAAATAGTTAAGTGTAATAAATTGTTCAAAATTGGTAAATTTGTACCTTCAAATGAGGTTCTTGAAGTGAGTATTATGCTCTTCCATTTGGGAACCTAGATGCCCTCTACAAAAATAGCTAGTGGTGTTGATCATCCCACAAGAATAGAGGACCCAAGATCTCAGTATGTAGGAAAAGTCTAAAATAATCCCAATTGTATTGCTTTAGTATGAGGAAAATTAAATTTGGGTTGAGAAATCTACCTACCCCTTGTGTCAATATGATAAAACCTTGACACATTTTGTGTAGCTTTCCTTTGAGAGGCCTTGTGAGGACAAATAATTTTAACTATAATTCATATGCAAGTGGTAACATATGTGCTCCTCACAGCTGTAAGATCAAGGCCTCTTTGAAACACAATATGTGCAACCCTCCTAAAAAAAGATGCTTCAAATCATTGTGTAAGAAATACTTGTAAATCATTAAACTTTAATTTATTTTCTTGCTCATCATACTTGCATAAAAGAGACTATGTTCCTAACAATGCAGGAAGGAATTTGTAGCTTATACTAAAGTTTGCTTTCAAGATTTTGGAGATAGAGTGAAACACTAGATCACTTTAAATGAACCTTATGCCTATGTGGCTATGGAACCATTGAAACCATGAACCACAAAGAAAAATAGTCATTGATTCCTTTCGCTCTCGTACTCTATAGGAACCATTGAAACCATTAAAGTTTGACAATGAGTTATACTATTTAAACCATACTAAGCCACTATGCAAGCATAAATCAATACAAAGTCACATTCAACAAACATTACCGGTAATAAGTATTAACTCTTGGGAAGGTAAAAGATAATTTACATAATATAGCTTCTATTTTTTAAAAAAAGATAGGAGAACATTTAATGATCCCTAGAGAGGTGTAATAGAAAAGGATTAGGTTTAACTAGCTTGCTAAAGTTAGGCACAGTTGAAGAGGCATTTACTGTAATGACCCCATCAAAATAAGGTTTGATAATAAATTAATAATTGTGTAATATAATGAAGAACTATAAAATTAATAATAAGAATAAATTGAAATAAAAATAAAATTATAAGTCCATAACATTAATATAACATGATATGATATTTTATGTCAATAAATATAATTATTACTTAACATAAGAATATATATAATAAATAAATGAAGTATAACTATTATCAATATAAATAATATGCTTGGTACTAATAATATAATATTTCTTAATATGAATCCCCAAAAACATAGTCTAATTTATAGTAGGTATACCACATATACCCGACAAGACATATGAGTCAAAATAGCCACATACATAGGTCCAATGATTGGAATATGAATAGAAGAATGGATCACATATAAAGCATTATATACAGAAACAAATAAGATACAAAACAACCCATGTACCAAATGAAATAGTCTTCCCTAATTGAAGATAATCACGATAAACATAGAGTTGGAATTTCAAAGAATTAAAGATCAGATAAATATATAAAAGACATGCACGACCATAGTTGGAGAAGATAGTGATGGTGTAATTAGTAACACTCATATTATAATAGAATGCTAAAAATAGAAAATACTAAGGTCAAGAAACCCATGCAGCATTTTATAACTCTATACATGTCTTGTCAAATCTATTATATGCACACACAAAATACATACATGACATATGTTAAGAGGACATACATAATATATAGCACTCAAATAACAAACAACAACATAGTTTAGATATTTCTAGAAATACAATTATAATGAAGATAGTGACATATTTGAGTCTTCAACAATGGCCCGATAAAATAAGGATATGATGGCAGCAGTCTAGTCAATTAGAAAGAGCAACTTATTCATCAAACCACAAACATGTATTAGAGCCTGTGAAGTGTAGAAGAGGAGAATGGGCATGGAGTTTTGAAGCAGATAGACAATGATCACAATGAGAAGAGCACGTTAGTGAATTTTAATAAGTCAACGATAGACTTCACATTCACAACATTCTAAAGAAGACAAAATGGTGGAATGATACATACTGAACAAAGAAATTAATTATGAAAAGGTATGTTGTCAATATGAGAAGTCCCTATTCCAAAGAGATACATCATTTATGTGCAAAGTAAACATATAAATAAGACATCTATTATTTGCAAAGAAAAAAGGGAGGAGAGAAGAATAGACAAGGAGAATATCTATATATATTCATATTTTTAATTTGATATGTATATATACAGCAAAATAAAAGAGAGAGATGAATACATAATTGAATATATGTGAAGAGAGAAAAAAGAAGAGTAGTGAAGTATAAGAAGAAAAAAATAATGAAGTAAGATATAAGTAGATTGAAAAGTAAGAGTGCAATAAAGGAGTATATATATATAATCAGATTTTCAATCTGATATATATATTTTTAGTAGAATATAAAGGTAAGTGGGTATAAACTAGTAAGGGTAGAGAATTCATATTTATTGACTCAAATTTCTAAGACACCTTACAAGGGGATATTAAAGTTACAATATTCCTCTAGTTTGATTCTTCTTGCTTTCAAATGGATTACATTTGTTGAATTTCAGAGACTTGCATTTATATGTTTTAGTTGCTTTACAATCTGACAACATACCTGTGTAGATGACTAGTATCAATAGGTCAAGAAATTTGGCAGGCTATAATGATAAAATATAGAACATATGGCAGGCTATAACAATAAACTATATCCTTCCCATGATAATTCATGTCAAACGAGATCAATAAAATCACATGTTAAGCTTTGAGTTGACTATATAATAATGCAACACTCAAATCTGAAAGAAGAATATTAGTATTTGACCAACCTACATCACAACTCCACAAATCCACCGCCACTATTCCTTGAACAATACAATTATATAGACATGATTCCATGAAAGTTGTGAAACTTAATTGAATAGTATCATAAGTGTATAGCCACAAGCCACAACTAAGCCAAGTAGGCATATATACATTAGATGTCTCAGGTTTAGCATCACAAGAAAATCCCTTTGTACCCTTTGGTTGCACAAATTCGTCCTAAATTTTATTTTAGCCATACCCAAAAAGATCAAAAGGATGATTCACAATCCACAATCTTAACAAAACTAAGATCTTGGGAGAAATAGTCCATATTATCTACATGAATGGCAGTTTTCTTTATCATCCCCATATCCTATGTCAACCCACAACTACCTTAATAACTACAATATAAATCAATCAAGGATGACCTCCATCAAGCACACTATAAAAATTTCTTCAATCAAAGCCATACCTTTTGGTGTATCGATGAAAAAATTTCTCCAATCATCCACCTTGATTGAATTGGTTCATAAATAGTTGTGTTCCTACATATTATTCTTTTGAAAGATTAGAGCACTCAAATATAATAACTTAAACCCATATATACATCACAAAGACCAATTTTCATCGATCAAGGGTATCTCTCATAATCAAACACATCAAAATTGCATTAAGAGATCCCCCATCTATTTTTTCAGCTCATCTTTGTTTAAGTTTCTTGACATTCACTTTATCTTGGGAGCTTAAGTTCCTTTAGAAGAAACCTTGTAGAAAGTGTTGCATTAACCTTTAAACAAATATGTGTAGTGTAGCCTTTACCTTCCCAGTTTAACCCTTAAATTAACTAATATCCTAATTTTTGAAGAAAGAAATTATCTTCAAAGTAGTGGGTTAAGGATTTTACTAATGATAGTCTAAACGTAACAAAAATCAGTCTAGATTAAACCACTTAAGTTTCGTAGCAACATGGGCATTATAGTAGAGGATCTAACATTATTTTCCCTCAAATCTAAAAATCAATAATTATCTCATAATGGAACCATTTATTCCAGCTTGGTTTGTATCTAAATTACAAGAAAACCATCAAACATTCTTTCTAATGGCGGGCTTTGATAGTATCAAGGGCATAATGAAGCACTTTACAACAATCACAAAGGAAATCTTTCAATTTTCCATGTACCAATTCAAACTTAGATATATCTTATTGTTCTAAGAACATTCCATCATTAAAAGTGCCAGAAAGGCAAGAATATGGAAACATTTGTAGATCAACATAAGATCCATAATACTGAAATGTACTTGTAATATGCACTTGGAGATGATGCATAGAACCTCTATTTGCAAGATTCATTCTATGAAAATTCCTACAAAAATAACAAAGTTCCAGATACAAGAAAAAAATAATGTGCTACTCATCTTGCATCCTATGCCATCCCATGCATGAGATATCAATATCTTTAATTTATGAAACAATAAATGCTACCACTAGAATCTCTTCAAATTCTCAAGCTACCAACTAGTAGCTTGTATAATATTTTTGCACTTCAATTCTCATTCAACCACCTCAAGCTACAAGAGCCTCTTCTCATATAAAAAGAATGTTGCCTTTAAAAAAATAAGTTATGCCTCATAGAGCCTGATTCTGGTTTAATGAAGTGGTGGTGAAGTACCAACCTGCTATTGAGAGATGATCACATAATATCAATAGCTACTAAACCCTTTTTCAAGTAGTGCGTGACCTCATTTAGGATATTTACTTTGATGGGTCGAGGTGATGAATGGATTATGAAGTGGGAGTTATTTTGATATCCCTTGAAGGAAAATTAATTCCTCATTCCTTTTACCTATAATTGCACTAGAAAATTTATATCATTGAGTACAAAGCCCTAATCATTTGGGTACATGTTGTGATTCCTATAGAGATTAAAAGCCTTCATATACATAGAAATTGTATATTAACAATGAATCCACTAACAAATATGTATAAGGGGAACCAATCTAGGTTGTCTTAGTATATAGAATTAGCATTGATCTTAATCATTTCTATTACTACACCATATATAGTATTTCAAGGAGAGAAAATTGGTATGCAGATGCAAAGGCTAGTGTAGCCTCTTTGGTCTGACCTGAAATCATCACCAATGCATATAAATTTGTGCTACAAGTGTTGAGATCTCATGTAGTATTATAATTTCCAAGCCTTGGTGATCCCATTTGTATACACGTAGACTTAGAAGAATGGTTTGTTGGCATCTATGGGTATCTGAAGAGAAAAAAATTCCTTGATAGAGTTGATGAAAATTATTATATTAGGATAAGAAAACTCTTTGGTTTCTATCTATTCTTGTAAAATGTCTTGTATCGAAGATCCTATAATGGTCTCCTCTAATGATACTTAACCAAGGTTAAGATACCACTCATTTTTTGAGAGGCTCATTCAAGTCAACTAGAGGACGTATAGGTGGTAAGGCCCTAGTTCAAAAGCTAATTCATGTGCAATAATATTAGAAAATGATGGAGAAAGACTCCTTTTCATTTATCAAGAGTACTCACAATGCCAGCAACATAGAAATTTTATTTAAGCTCTTTCACAGGCTCACTAAGCTGAAAACTATCCATGGCCCTTCTAGACATGGGGTTTAGATATAACTAGAAAAATATCTCTACCACTATTTAAAGGCCATATTTTTATCATCATGACCTCATAGTATTTTAGTAAGTGGGTGGAAGGGGGCCCATTAAGGTCTACCATCACTGAAATTATCTATTAGTTCCTATTAGATAATATCTAATTTCATTTTGGTTTATCTTCCACTATTGTCTCAAATAATGGGACAAATTTTTAAAATGAGGTAAAATAGTTACATAAATATTTTATGTCCTACATCACTTCTCTATACCTTATTATTTTCAATCCAATAGTTAGGCAAAAGCCTCTCACAAGACCATTGAGAAAATATTGCAAACATTTGTAAGTAAGAATGGGAGAGATTGGCATACCCAATTAACCTATTCTTTTTGGTCTTATTGTACTAGTGTCTCTATAGATACATGATCTATTCCTTATAGCCTAGTATATAGAGCCAATGTTATCATGCCCCTAAACTAGAGATAGCATCATTATGTGTCTCCCTTAAAGGAGTGATCAGTGATGACATTAATAGTTTGAATCATTTGCATGAGTTAAAAATGTTTGATGAACATACTCTACACCTTTGAGCTTATTAGAAAACACTCTCTATGCAATATAATCAAAATTTTCTTTCTCATAACTTTAAGGTAGGTAATCTCATTCTTTGTAAATCTAAATGAATGTAAATGTGTCACATAGTCAAAGAAGGAAATTCAGCTCAACTGGCTGGGGCCATATGTTTTCACCTTTTGCTTATAGGTATGGAGCCTACAAGTTAGCCCCCACTGACAATACCCCTCTCAAGGAACCCATGAATGTGGTACATTGATGATGGTGTTATGACTAAATGTGACATGCAATATGAATCTAAGTGATCCCCATGACATATTGTCATCAACATGAGTGTTTATCTTTGTGGTAACAACCATGTTTGTGATATGTCTGCGCATGTATGGTGTGACTACAACTATAAAAAGTACCTAAAGAAAGCCAAGATAAAAAAAGAATGGAAACCTATATACTACTAGAGTTATAGAGTAACCTAGTCAATATTGCTACTAAACAAGATTTTGTGGCCTAGTTGATACAACCGGTATCTTGTGATCAATACACTAATTATTTATATGGGAACTTGATCATACAAGCTATTTAGGTAGGGACCTAGGTCCCCAACTAAAAAGCTATGTTGTCGAGAACATACCTACTTTTTATAGTCATTAAGTTTCCATATCCTCTAATTAAGTGAATTTTTTGTCTTTTTAGACCCTAGTTCCAAGGCTTTTGTAATAGTATTTTTTTTTATTCTAAGCAAAATGTGTATATTGGATAACAAGAGCATCATAAATTTGGAAGTTTATCTTGATGGACAATTCACAAGAAGGAATTTGGTACATTTATATACTATCTAGTGTCTTGTTAATATTTTCATTAGTTGAGACTATTATTTATATATCCTCTAGAGATGTAAGATAGTCATGCTTCTAGCTGCACATACAAATAGGAAGTTTGAAACACTGTTGAAGCATTTAGCACACACTACTATCAAATTGGCTAGGTGATAAGTACATTGTAGCTTTATTGAAACTTCACAGAAGATGTTTGGTATCATTCATTAGTGATTCTTGATTATGTATTGAGGCAATAGTTAGAGTGTTTTAATTTTGACCTTTTCTAATAGCCCTAGGCTAATAGTTCTGATTCATTGACTATCATGTTCATAATTATGCCACATTCAATATGGTAGCTGAATCAAGACATTAATCCTTGACTGGAGCAACCTAAGGTCATAGAGAACATAAAGCCAAAGGAAGAAAAGAAAGGAGACAAAAGAAGAGCCTACTACTACGATCAAGCCTGAGGAACCACAGATAGATATCGAGGCAGAGAAAAAGAAATGGAAATCTAATGTCAAAGGGATAATTGAATGGATAGAATATGGTGCAAAGTTGGATCAAACTTAAAAATACTATTGGAGGTATAATGAAGATGATCAAGGTATGAATGAGAAATATGTTATCAAATACCTATTGAATTTTAAGAGAAACTTTGTAGATATCAACAAAGGCATCCTTGATCATCTATTTGACAAGTTAGATGAGAGAAGGTTAAGAACGCTAGAGGAAGATAAGAAAATTAGAGAGAACAAACTATGAAAACTTTGAACAATCATAAATAGTTCTCTTAGTCAACTTTATAAATGATGCCAACTATCCAATTCTAGATAGAGTTGACATGAATTATCTTCTTCCAATCATTAGGGCTTATTGAATATAATTGAAAGCATGCAATTACCTAGCTAATCTCCAAATATAGTAATGTACCTTTGGGTTGTGTCCAAATTGTAGACATTTAGGCTTTTCAATGTTCATAAACACACACACACTTTAGAGACATGTCCTCAATAAATTTGAAACCTAAGAATATCAAATGAACCTTGTTGAAACCACAATTCCCAAGTGACACAAGCCTTGGAATGGTGAGTCACAATAAAATCTCATGTTAGGGTACCCAAAGCATACAGCACATGCCCTAGGCATGGGGATATAGAGTTCTCAAGAACATGACACATCACTCAAAAATCCCATACTCTAAAGAGACCTTTTTAAATCCTTAAAGTGAGAAGTTTCCAAAAAACAAGTTACCTCAATTCATTAAAAATTCAAGATTCTTAGGCTAAATCTAACCCACCTCTATAAGTGCACACTCTGACCCATGTTCTCATACCCTCTTAAAGCTAAGTAGCAAAGGTTCTTGGTATTTTAAGATTTGAGCTAGGAATCCCCATCAAAGTTCTACTAAACATGCAAGCCTTTAAGGGTAAGCTCATGTTAGTGACTTGAAACCTCAAGTCTCAAAATCCCTAATAGGAGAAAATAATTCGAGTACTTTGGAACTCTTTGTCTGAGATTCTCATTTCTATAATGATAAATTATTAGACATTTTAAAGGAATCCAAAGAAACACATTTCAAACCACAAGTTCTAAAACCAAACCTTTAAGAAAGCAATATTTTAAAGTCCCTTACTCCAAAATCCTTGTTCAATACATATCAAATAAATCAGACTTTGCTCCCAATCTATCTTCTTGCAGTTTTATTTTAGAGAGGTTTCCAAAGTTGAGTAAACTAGTATCCGTAGTCATTATTTGCAAGGAAGAAAAAAGAGTAAAATACTCATCCTCTTCATTATTTGCAGCAGAAAAAAGAAAGAATAAATTCCCATCTAAGGAACAAAATAGAGCAAAAACCCAAATTATTCATGATCTATCAGAGATGAAAAAGGTAAACACCCATCCAAATTATTGTTTGTAATGAAGAAAAGAAGGGTAAGAACCCTTACTATTCATACTTTTCCAAGGAAAGAAATATGCAAATACTTGTGTGCAGGGAGAGTAATGAATGAAACATTATAATCTAAAGGAGATTATAAAAATTTTGGATGCACATCTTTATCAATGACTTGGTCAAGCAACTCTATCTATAAAATGCCCTGAAAACTAGAGTCATCTTTCTCACTACCATCAAATTTGAAGGATAATGAATCACTCTATGTTTTTGCTTCTCTATTCATATAAGATGACCATTTAGAGGCCCACTTTCCATGATCTTGTGTTCCATGGCTACTCCCTCCTTGCTTCTAAGTAGTGCTACCTAACCTATTCAAGCACCCAATTATACTTGATATCTAATCCCCATAGAGACTCCTTCTCGAGGTTGCACTAAAGCTATCAAACCTTGTTGGCGTTGAAGCTATAAACCCTATTGGCACATAGTACTGGCCACAAAATGTAGTGTAGGAAATGATTAAGCACACAAGCTATCTTTTGGTCGTGTAACAATGAAATTATGGTGGCAAAAAGAGCTTTTTTAAAGTTTTGACATAGTGTAAGCCCATGTTGGTCAAAATTTTGACCAACACGGGCTTTTGTATATATATATATATATATATGTTGCCTTGCATATTTCAACCAATTTGACCCCATTTTATTAGATGGTCAAAAATTTTGGTCTAAAAATGGGGTCAAATGTCCTAGTGGCCCATTTTGAAGCAAAAACAATGACATCTGGGATAAACCCATAAAAAATATCACCATCAGATTCACCAAAAGAGGAAATAGGACTTTTCCCATTGCAACATCCTCCTTTGTTATGTTTTCCATGACCAACATGACACACACACAAATGGGTAAAACCCCATGCAAAGCTTCACCTCACCATCCCATGAAAATACAACCCACTAAAGTTTTTAATGTATATATAGAGTAACTTATGAATTAAAAATTGTTGGAACTAACAATAGGAAAGTAAACTCTAAGAGGGGGAGGGGTCAAGAGGGGCTTGAATCAAAACTTTAATCATAAAAACATTTGCCACACATCCATCTCATAATTTGCATGTAAATTCAAATAGCTAGCTACACATATTCATGCATAGCATGAAACAAATAACACATAACACAATAATTTTGTTAACCAAAAACCCTCCAATGAGAAGGTAAAACTAGAGCGGGGATGACACCCACAAATATTCGCTACTATAGTTGTAAAGTGTATCCAATTAAGGTTACAATTGTTTGATCATAAATTATGATCTACCCTCTAAAAGGCATGCCTTGTTAAAGGCTTACAAAGACTATTAAATCTTACTCTATTAAAGGATTTCAACACCATGCTAAAAGTTTGCCTTGTTAGAGGACTTCAACTTACAATAAAGTAAGCACCATGTTAAAGGATTTACAAAATCCTGTTAGGACTACTCAGTTAAGATATTTTCACTGATTCACCTTTTAAAATGTTTTAGCCTTGATCCTTCAATTAGCACCTGTCTACTAGATATCATATCTCCTCTTTCCTAATGTGTACCTGATCCTACTGATTAGATGTATCTCTTATGTCCTTTAACTTCTCTTCTTTGTTCTCTCTAACTAATTATGTAATTCATTCCTCTCTCACAACCTCATTGGTCACCATGAATTCTCTCTCCATACTTAGCATTCACCCTTTTCTTCTCATCCGCAAATTGCTTCATATTTTTATTCTTAGGGTTTTCCTTCCTTAAGAAGACTTAGGTGAGCTAGGGTTAGGTATGAATCAATGATTGTGATTCACCCATTTTTCCACTAAGAACATCCCTTAATCTAATTGGTTTCATGTACTACATAGGTATTCTCAATATACCTATGTATAAATATTCTAGAATCATAAAACAATCCTTAAGTTAACACAACAAAAATTTACATAGGAGTTTGTGTCATTAAAAACAACTATGTCCAAAACTATTTACTCGGCACTTGAAGGCTCTAATGTTTGACATCCATTACATCTTCAATTCTATAACTTAAATCCTGAATGACTCAATATCCACTATTTTACTTGACTCATGAGTGACTCAACACTCACTATCTTCTTGGCACATACTAGTGCTTGGTACTATCTATGTATATTACTAGGCATGTATTTTATGGAAACTGATGTTCATCATGCTTTGATCACTTGGCTTGTAGTGAGTACTTGTCTTTCTCTGATCACTCAACATACACTATAAATATAACTAAGTGTGTTGTCACTCATTTGTCAAAATCAATCTAAAATTAACAAACTCCCCCTTTGACTTGAGTGGAAAAAACATGTTGTCATGTATATACATCTTAACTATGAGCATAACTTAGAAAATATATATACTTTACTCAGTTTGCATACAAAATCTCAAAACTTCAAAATTTTGCAAAAAGTTGATGACTTGAATAGTCATACCTCTGCGAAATTCCATAACTCCCCCTGAGTTAAGTACCTAAATTTTGATCACTTCTTCTGAGTAAATATGTTGTACTATTATTTTCCCCTATTTCTATCTCAAAACTATATACCCCTTACTTGAAAAACCCTTATAATTCCCCTTTTTTTGACACTTATGTCATTTGGGTGGTACCCTGATAATGTGTTTGTCCAGAAATGGTTTGTGGACCTCCATGATTATTTTCAATGCTACATCCCAGTTATTGCACACTACATCTAGAGATTGGCATTGGATATCTAGCTTGGAAGCAAGGTTAACTAAGCCATTATGAGTGGAAATATGAGAATATTTCTTCATCAATGTTTCAACATAGGCTAGTTCCTTGTGCAATACATCCATATATGGGTTCAATATAGATTGGATGCTAATTAAGGTTGCATGAATGTTAGCATCTTGTGCTTCTAATGTAGCTATTTGACCTTGAGTACAGAGTAATCTCTAAAATTTTGATTCACTTTGACTAGGAGATAGTTTTAAATTATTACTTGTAGACTTTAGATCTCCCTCTAGTTGGTCAACATGCCTCTGTACTTCTTGTGTGAAAATATTCACATCACACAACTTGGTTTAAAGAGAGAAAATGTTCTCCAACACCTTTTTCACATCCTCTATTTTTGTTGCTAAATCATCCCATTGTAGTGCAATGACACTAGATATATTTTCAAGTACTTTTGTCTGAAACTTATTTTTTGACCATTCTAACAATTTAGTATTCGAGTCCAAGACATCATAATTTATCTTGTCAATAATATTTGAAAGTTTCTCAAGGATAGGTTTATCTACTTTAGGAACTGGGATATTGAAAGCATCAAGTAATATATCTTTGATGTCATGAAGTACTTGCTTATTTTTATGCTATCTTCTCAGTAACTCTTGGTGTTTCTTCCTATGAAGAGCTTCCTATAGAATTCTCATCTAGTTAATGGTGATTGTGGTTAAATAAAACCTAGGTAGTTAAATCACCTCATCAAGACTCACATCTCTATAAGATATCTCTTATGAGCTTCTTGATGTCTCTACACTTGGCCTAGATATTTGCAATGGTGTGGCTTGAGTGATCAACCTTTGAAGATCTTGACTACTATTAGGAATCACAAAAACTAATAAGGTAACCAAAGTCTAGATAGAAATTCATTGCTTTGGAGAAGTAGTCACCTTCAATTCTTCATGCTTGTCCATCTAACTATCCTCTTTCTTCCCTTCATCTTGTGTTTTTGATGTAGGTATAAGACTTGCTTCCTAACTTAATCTGATTTTTTTCCCATTTGTTTTCAATTTTAAGTAAGTCTTTCTTGTGGTAAATAAATGGAACAAGAGGTAATGCAATTTGTGTTGTAGTAATACCTTGTTGTTTAGTGCTTGCACTCTATTTTTCTACAACTTTTACCTCTAGGGGCACACTAAATGTGTTAATTTGCTTCTTCCCTCTTGTTGCCATACCTACCTTTTTAATTTCATTAGTTCTCACTAGAAGAAGATTTGTGCATAACTATGCTACTATGGCGGAACTCTTCAATATCTTATTTAAATCATCCTTAGTCAAAGGATTGATGTTTTGAGAAGAATTGTTAGTAACTTCCTTGATTTGTATTAAGTCTTGCTGACTCACTTGGTCTACATGTAGACGAATATTATTCAACACTTTTACATCTTGTAAATTATATTCATCTTGTTGCTTTTATTTAGTTGTGGCCTCTCCTTTTGTTGTTTATTTCTTAGTGTCTTCCACACTACGATCTTTGATTGACTCATATTTTGTAGCCTCTAATGCTTGATTTGTTGTCTCCTTCTCACATTGCTTATAGTCTTGTAATGCTTTCTCACCTTTCTATGTTATTACAAGAGTGGGTAACTTATAAATAGATCTCCAAATAGCTGTGATTTTGGTTACCACATCCTCAATTTTCTTATTTAGTATATGAAAAGCTCTATATTTGGGGGGAAAATTTGTTTTGTGTTCTTCCATAGCCTTGGTAATTTGTCTTTTGTCCAATTTTGGCATTACTTGGGCTAAAGTTGATTCCCTAATTTGTCTTTCTATTTGTACATGTTATTTCTATTTGTGCTCAACTTTGTCATAAATAATCTTAGGTAATGAGTTGACAATCTCTATAGGAGTTTATTTGAATGTGGCCATCATCACATATATGGCTCTCTATATTATTTTGTTCAACTTTTCCTATCTTATCAAAATCTGTGTGCAAAACAAAAGAAATTGGCATTTGATTTTATATTGTCACAAAATTTATCTAAATCAAAGGAGGGACTATGGCTTACCACTTTAAATTGACTCATGCCATCAGATTTTGTCTTCTCCTCTTTTGACTCATTTGAAGCTACATACTTTCTCCACTCATATGTCTTCTTGACTAGTTGGCTCGGCTCTACTAAAGCAATTGTGACACACTGCCAAGGGATCCAAAAGAATTAACCTAAAGTTTTACTAACTTTTCCAACAAAAAAAAAATTAAAGAGAGAATAACATACATTTCAAACGTAAAGTAGAAAAAGCAATACAATCATCTATAAGCATACATAATAGGTTGCATTCCTTAAGGATCCCAAGATGCTGAGTCACATTTAAATTTAATTATTACTAAGTCTAACAAATACCACATCCATATGAAAGAATAATTAAAAGTCCAAAGTCCATTCAAATAATATACATTTCTTCCGAATGCCACTTGGCAATAAAATTTGGAATGCTAATCATCCACTGTACATATCACAGGGTATGAAAGGCTAAAAGAATATTCATTTATAAAAATAGAATTATATCATCCCATTCAGATCCATGATACAAAGTATAATACAATAAATGAAACCATCCATCATATAAGATATAACCATCCATCATAATGATATGAAGATATAATAAAAGGAAATGCAGACAAAGAACTCCAACCATGACAACAATGAATGGATCTCAATGGTAAGAGTAAACAACACTACCACCTGACCACATGGAATCTAAATGGGCCACTCCCACTGCACTAAGGAGATAGTCTCAAGTCCCAAATAGGATATCAATCCAAATATCAAAAGTACTCTTTAAGTCTAAGAAATCCTAAAAGCAATCTAACTCAAAGGTTCCAAGATAAATCGACATCTATACCTAGAAGTACAAAAAGACACATAGGAAATCTATACTGCTAGTGGGCAAGTGTCATCACATGAATCAATGTTAGGGTTACTCGGCTAGTGTTTTAATCTTTTGACCCCCTATTGACCCTATGCAACACTAGTATCCTTTTGTACTAACAAGGCATACTAATGAGTCAACTCTAAGGTTACCTGGCTAGTCTTTTAATCCTCTAGCCCATTAGTGACTTTCTGTGGTACCAATATCTTATTAATTCATTTTAAACCCATTTAATGAAATGGTATCACTTATTAAACTTCCTACAATGGGTTACCTTGGCAGCTACTCTAGGCCTTGGCTTCCATTGCAAGCTACTTCCCAACTTAACATACAAATTACCTACCCTAGGCTTATAAAAGCATAAATCAAAGAGTCATAGTATACAACCTCAGTCCTATACAAGTGACTAGAAAGCATCAAAAGATAATTTACCATAACACATCAATTCTCTACAAGCAACTGGAAAGCATCCCAAAAATATTGATCAAAGACTCAAAATGGTTAAGTCAAATATGTCATAGCATGACATCACCATGAACAAATCATACCAAACACCTCTATCCTATAAAAGTGACTGCAAAGAAATCCAAACACAACTAATCGAAGACTCCAAAATAATTAAGTCATGTAGGTCATAACATTCACCTTAGATTCACACAAAAACACTGGAAAGAAATAACAATCAATAAATCAACACACATCATAGAGCATACCAGACACACTACTTTAGTTGAGTATTAAAGATCGAAATCAATTCCTCATAACATCACAATCACAAAACTCCCAAGCCTTTGGTAACATCCTAAGACTAGCCACACTCTAGTCAACCCAAACCCAAAGCATAGATAACACACATAAAATAGAATAGTCTAATAGTTTGGTTTGATTTGAAAATACATAGTTGAGTTAAAAAGTAAGCTAAAGTTTTCATTCAGTGTAAGTTTCAAGTAAGAAAGATTCTCAGTTTTACCCCCATTCATTTATTTGAATAAAATATAGAATCACCCCCATTATATTTTCAGTCAATTTCCTAAAAATAATCTAAGGGTAATTCATTATTTAAATTATTAAAATAATTCTTATTAATTTTTAAATGGAATAATTTACAATTCTAGTAAAGATTAGAATTATTAATAATAATCAAATAAATCTACAATTCTATTAGTTTACCTTCATTATTAATTAAACTTAATTAAATAATATTTAATTAAATTAATTAATAATTATCAATAAAACTATACATAAACATTTATCAATTATTTATGAAATTTATAATTATTAATACAACTATTAATAATTAATAATTTAATATTTATTAAAATTAATAATAATTATAAATTTAATAATTAATACTTATCAAAATATTAATTAGAAAAACATAAAAAGTAAATTAAATTGAAAACTAAAACCAACATGTTTTAATAACAGCGTCAACCTTAGCCTGCAACACCAGGCATCCTTGTTGCCATAGTCAATAGTTATGATTGTTGCTGCGAGCACCAAGGTACCTGTTGTTGCAGCCCCTAAAAAGGCCAACAATAGGTACATGGGGTTGTAGGGTTTTCCCCACCCCTCCCCAATTATATATATATATATTTGCAATCTTAGTTTGATAGGAAAAATATGATTAACCATTCGAATTTCTAATTAAAATTTTTCTTTTATTTCAAAACCCCTCCTAATTTGATTTCCAAATTAAAAATTATCTTTCTTCTGAAAATTCTTTCCTCTTCTAAAATTCATCGTTCCTTCTCAAAATTTCCAGTCCTTTGAAAAAAGAACCTTCAATTGGTGATAAGGAGTTCTCTCCTAAAATTGGGGCACTAATTGTGCATTTACCTGAGAGAACTCCTTGCTCACCAGACTTTAACTCCTATTATCTTTTCTTTATCTTTTCCATGCATGTTTATTAAATTATAAAATAACTTTATTTAATTTTTACTTGACTTCTCTTTTCAATTAATTTATTAGATTTTAATCTCATGCACACTTCATGAAATCTTAAAACTTTTAATAAATTAATATCTTTTCACTTTTCAATTTATTTTTAAAATATTAATTGATAAAATATTTATTAACTTAAATAATAATATTTAGCATTTATTTAAAAATGAACTCTAAATATAATATTATTAAATTAAATAAATATTATTACATTCTAAAATTAAACTTATAACTTTTATCTTTAAATTTAATTCTTTTTATTTAATTAATTCTCCAAATTAAATAAATATAATTAAATATTAAAATATCATAACAATTTTTTATTAAATTAAATAATTAATTAAATCATTTAATTTTTCTTTATTAATAGAAAAATCACTAAAGACTCATAAACCAAAAATACAAAACCAATCATAGAAAAACACATATAAGATCTAACTAAAGGGTTATAATTACGAATTAATGTCATTTGATGCATTCAGAAGGTAAACAACTTAGATACTTGTCCTAATTTTTTGGGACAAATGACTTAAAGGTTTATAATTTGGACTTAAGAATTTATCTCCCCTCTCTTACCATTGAGATAATGTAACAGAGTATGCTCATCCTAGAAATTTAGGGAAGTCAATACCTGGTACTTGTAATCTGCATAAAATCCATGCATGTATAATCACAATATTCTAAACTAAATAGATAATGGCAAGAAGTGGTGCATCGTGTAGATCCCAACTAGCAGGTGACTACGATTCCCTTCCTTAACCACGTCAGAAATGTCATACATAAATAAAACATACATGCACACCATACAAATGCAATATGGGGTAAGTATCCATAACAAAACACATGATAATCCATTTAACTAGTCATCAGCAATAACTAAAATCACTGAATAATCATCATGCATACATGAAGTATAGAGTACCAAGTAATCTCAACATATAATCAACTGAATGTGAAACAATATATGATAATTTCAAAATAATACTACCAATAATCAAGCATAAAAATGGCATAAAAGAGTTTAGCAATTATAGCAAAAATGTGAACTAGGGGTAGCACTACATCCAACCCCCTAGACTTAGGCTTACTCCTGGAAGCCTACAAGAATGGTAAAGCTAAAGAACTCATTGTGTGGATCCCATTGAACCCTTTCCCCCCATAGGAGGATATGAATTTTCTTAGAACACTACAACAATAATATCCAAGATAACAAGGTACTATGATAACCATAAAACATACTACTTTTAGTCACTTAGAGAAATATGATTTTGGTTTAATAGTAAACTGAGAACCATATTGATCCAACATTCATTCTTTTAACAAATACTAAAATAGATCCCCTAAACACTCTAAAAAAAGGATCAACATCCCTAATCCATCGAAAAACATACGAGATACTATAATAACCATAAACTATACTACTGTAAGCATGTATATAAAAGGCATATGTTTTGAAAATAGAATAAGTTTCAATTTTTAGTTTCGCCTATTTTTAGGTTTAAGTATATTTCAGTTTTGAAGTCTAAGTGTTCAAGTTTGAAAACATACAATTAAAAAGTTTAAGTCCTGTTTCAGTTGAACTAGTTCAAGGTTCAGTTTCAAGTTCAATTTTGTAATAGATATACATAAGAGTTTTTTTTTTTTTTTTTTTAAAGTTTCAACTAGTTAATAATCAAATATACCCAGAGGTCCCAATGTAGAACTCACACTCTGATACAAGATGTTATGCCTTACCAAGTGATCTAAAAGAATTAACCTAAAGTTTTACTAACTTTTCCAAACATTTTATTTTTTAAAGAAAGAATAACATACACATCAAACATAAAGTAGCAGAAGCAATACACTCATCTATAAGCATACATAACAGGCTACATTCCTTAAGGATCCTAAGAGGTTTAGTCACATTTAAATTTAATTATTACTAAGTATAACAAATACCACATCCATATGAAAGAATAATTAAAATTATAAAGTCCATTCAAATAATATACATTTTTTCTGAATGCCACTTGACAATAAAATTTGGAATGCTCAATCATCCATTGTACATCCCACATGGTATGAAAAGGCTAAAAGAATATACATTTATAAAAATAGAATTACATCATCCCATTCGAATCCATGATACAAAGTACAATACAATAAATCAAACCATCCATCATATAAGATATAACAATCCATCATAATGATATGAAGATAGAATGAAAGGAAATGCAGACAAAGAACTCAAGCCACGACAACAACAGACAAATCTCAATGGTAAGAGTAAAAAGCACTACCACCTAACTATGTGGAACCTAAATGGCTCACTCCCACCGCACTGAGGAGATAGTCTCAAGTCCCAAACATGATATCAATCCAAATATCAAAAGTACTCTCTAAGTCTAGGAAATCTAAAAAGTAATCTAACTCAAAGGTTCCACGATAAATTATACCCAGAGGCACACAAAGACATGTAGGAAATCTATACTGGTAGTGGGCAAATGTCATCACATGAATCAACACTAGTGTTATCTAGCTATTCATTAATCCTTCAGCCCCCTAGTGACCCTATGCAACACTAGTATCCTTCTGTACTAACAATGCATACTAACGAGTCAACTTTAAGATTACTCGGCTAGTCTTTTAATCGTCTAGCCCCTTAGTGACTTTCTATGGTACCAATATCTTATTAATTCATGTTAAACCTATTTAATGAAATGTTATCACTTATTAAACTACCTACAATGGGTTACCATGGTAGCCACTCTGGGCCCCAGCCTCCATTGCAAGCCACTTCCCAACTCAACATACAAATTAACTACACTAGGCTTATAACAGCATGAATCAAATAATCATAATATATCACCTTAGTCCTATACAAGTGACTAGAAAGCATCAAAAGATAATTCACCATAACACATCAGTTCTCTATGAGGAACTAGAAAGCATCCCAAAAATACTAATCAAAGACTCACAATGGTTAAGTCAAATATGTCATAGCTTGACATCACCAAGAAAAAATATACCAAACACCTTTGTCCTATAAAAGTGACTAGAAAGAAATCCAAATACAAATGATCGAAGACTCCAAAATGGTTAAGCCAAGTAGGTGATAACATTCACCTCAGCTTCACACAAGAACACTGGAAAGCAATAACAATAAAAAAATCAACACACATCATAGAGCATATCAGACACACTACCTTGGTTGAGTATTAAAGATTAAAATTAATTCCTCATAACATCATAATCACAAAACTCTTAAGCCTTTGGTAACATCCTAAGACTAGTCACACTCTAGTTAATCCAAACCCAAAGCATAGACAACACATAGAAAACAAAGTAGTCTCATAGTTTGGTTTGATTTGAAAACATGCAGTTGAGTTAAACAATAGGGTAAAGTTTTCATTCAATGTAAGTTTCAAGTAAGAAAAAATCTCAATTTTACCCTACAAGTTAACCCATTCATTTATTTGAATAAAATATAGAATTACCCCGATTATATTTTAAGTTAATTTCCAAAAATATTCTAAGGCTAATTTATTATTTAAATTATTAAAATAATAATAATAATTTTTAAAATAGAATAATTTACAATTCTATTAAAGATTAGAATTATTAATAATAATCAAATAAATTTACAATTCTATTAGATTACCTTCACTATAAATTAAACTTAATTAAATTATATTTAATTAAATTAATTAATAATTATCAATAAAACTATACATAAATATTTATCAATTATTTATTAAATTTATAATTATTAATACAACTATTAATAATTAATAATTTAATATATAATTATTTTTTAAATTTCTAAAACTTATTTAATAAAATTAATAATAACTATAAATTTAGATTTTATTATTTATCAAAATATTAATAAAAAACATTTTTTAAAAATGAAATTGAAAACTAAAACTGACATGTTTTAATAACACCACCAGCCTTAGCCTACGGTGTCAGGCATCCCTGTTGCCATGACCCCTAAAAAGGCTGACAATAGGTACGCAGTGGGTGGGGGGTGGTGTGGGGTTTTCCCTACACCTCCCCAATTTTATATATATATATATATATACTTCATTCTTAATTTAACTTAAAACAATCCCCCCCTAAAATGTATAAAAATATTTTACTTTTTAATTTTATTTTTAATAAAATTTAATCTTCCAAACCAATCCCCTCTACTAAAATATTTTAATATAATTTTTTTTTTGATAAACATTTGCAATCTTAGTTTGATAGGAAAAATAAGATTAACCATTCAAATTTCTAATTTAATTTTTTTCTTTCTTTCAAAACCCCTCTCAATTTAATTTCCAAATTAAAAAATTATCTTTTTTCAATTCTAAACTCTTCCCAGTTTAAATCTAAATTGCAAAATTACTAGATGAGGTATTCCAAGATATTTCAATTTCCATGTCTACAAAAGAATTAACATGCATACTAGAAATTCACAATATTGAAAACACTCCTCACAAGGAATTATACACATAACCATTTCACAGACATGAAGAAGACAAGAATACCAAATTACATAATTCCTTTAGCGATCAAAACACAAGACCCTACCTGAGCTTGATGCTAATAGGCAAAACTCCAGAAGATTTGTGAGAGAATTTTCTTCTCTCAAAGCCTTCTCTCTTCTAAAAATTCTTTCCTCTTCCAAAATTCATTGTTCCTTCCTAAAATTTCCGGTCCCTTGAAAAATGAACCTTCAATTGGTGATAAGGAGTTCTCTCCTAAAATTGGGGCACTAATTTTGCATTCACCCGAGAGGACTCCTTGCTCACCAGACTTTAACTCCTATTATCTTTTCTTTATCTTTTCCATGCATGTTTATTAAATTAGAAAATAACTTTATTTAATTTTTAATTGACTTCTCTTTTCCATGAATTTATTAGATTTTAATCTCATGCACACTTCATGCAATCTAATAAATTAATATCCTTTCACTTTTAAATTTATTTTCGAAATGTTAATTGATAAAATATTTATTAACTTAAATAATAATAATATTTAGCATTTAGTTAAAAATGAATTCTAAATATATTATTATTAAATTAAATAAATATTATTACGTTCAAAAATTAAACTTATAACTTTTATCTTTAAATTTAATTCTTTTTATTTAATTAATTGTCCAAATTAATTGAATATAATTAAATATTAAAATATCATAAAAATTTTCCATTAAATTAAATCAATAATTTAATTTTACTTAATTTATAGAAAAATCATTGAAGACTCGTAAACCAAAAATACGAAATCCATCATAGAAAAATACATACAATATCAAACTAAAGGGTTATAATCATGAATTAATGTCATTTGACGCATTTGGAAGGTAAACAACTCAAATAATTGTCGTAATTTTCTAGGACAAATGGCCTAAAGGTTTAGGATTTGGACTTGAGAATTTATCTCCCCTCTCTTACCATTGAGATAATGCTATAGGGTACACTCATCCTGGCAATTCAGGGAAGTTGATAACCAATACTTGTAAGCTACATAAAATCCACGCATGTACAATCACAATATTCTAAACTAAATAGGAAATGGAAGGAAGTGGTGTATCATGTAGATCCTGACTAGTAGATGACTATGAATCCCTTCCTTAAAACCACATAAAAAATGTCATGCATAAAGAAAACAGACATGCACACCAGACACATGCAATATGGGGTAAGTATCCATAAGAAAAAACACGATAATCCATCTAAATAATCATCAACAATAACTAAAATCACCTAATAATCATCATGCATACATGAAGTATAGAGTACCAAGTAATCTCATCATATAATCAATGAAATGTGAAACAATAGCTAATAATCTGAAAATAGTACTACCAATAATCAAGCATAAAATTGGCCTAAAAGAGTTTAGCAATGGTAGCAAAATTGTGAACTAGGGGCAGGCACTACAAAAATAGTCCTCTTAGCTTTAGGTTTCTCAGTAATCTTGACTTGCTTAGAGGTTGCCCTTGTGCTAGACCTGGTAATAGGCACTATTGACTTTTGTTGTGATAGTTTCACAAACTTCTTCCTTGTTTTCTCCATTGTAGGCTCTCTAGCCTGTCTTTTCTTTTCAATGGGCTTAGGTGCTTCCTCGGCTTCTTCTTGCTCAACACCTTCTTCTTAAGCTCTCTCATCTTCTCCTTGTCCTTGAGTAATTGCCAAAGTTGCTTCAATTTTTTCTTCCTCTTCTTCATCTTCATCTCCCCCTTTGCCAAATATTTCTTTTAGCTTATTGACTATTTTTTTCTTCTTCCTAAGAACAATAGTTGTTTTCAAATCCATTGTGATCCTAGACTTGGCTACCTCATAGTTACCAAATGAGGTGGCACTTTTATCTATTTCCTCTACCAATAAAGCTACAATAGTTGTAGATGCCTCATCAATATTTGTCTCATATGGCAAGGGATAAAGCCATTTGACCCTAGGTAGGACTTCTTGCACATATGTATAATCAGTATCAACTAGAAAGCAAAAATCATCATAATGTTTCTCAAGTAGTGATACTAGAATCCTTAGTCTCTGCTTCATAGATTCCTTAAAATCTTCAAAATAACTTGTCATTATTGACTCAAAGTTATCCCCAAGTTGCTCTATGAATGCTCCAATCTGAACTATAATAGACATGTTGGTCTTCCAAGAAACATTACCAAATTATAGAAATGTGTTTTGTACATAAAAGAATATACGAACTAATAAAGAGCCAAATTTGTAAGATGCACTCTTGGTTTTCCTTATGGCCTACAAGTTTTAAGATAGTTACTAAAGTTGCAACTCAACAAGGTCATAGGTGTGGTCTATCTTTACTATTTTGTATCCCAAATCTAAAGCCATGTAGAGAATTTTTGAGCTAGCACTCTCACAATAAAAGAAATTAGGGGGTCTCAGATAGAATCTATAGACATTCCCCTGTTATTCCATATTGCACCTATGTTCTTCTCAATCATCTCCTTTGAATCACTTCACATGCTCTTAGGTCAGTCTAGGGTAGGATACCCAGACACTTGGCTAATGATCCTTTTAGTGATCTCAATGGGTCCATTTTCTAGACATATGAAGTTGTCATGTATTCTACTGAGCACAATCTTGATCCATTCAATCTTGAATACATTAGGGAAATCTAAGGAATGGGTCAACCCTTTCCTTCCCATGATTTTATTTTCATCCTTTAAAACTCCATCCTCACAAAATTGACTATAATTTATTCCCTTATCTCCATGTCACCTATACTTCCAACTTTGAATGTGTAGTAATACCTAATATCTTGAATTATTAAAACTTTTGCTGGTATCATTGATATCACACTAGACGGGTCTCCTTTGCATGCAATCTTACATATTTCTCAAGAATGTGGTTGCCTAATCTCATTACTAATTATTGCACATTCAACAACTCCTTTCCCTCTTTCCTAACATTTTTAGAACAGCTTGCTACCATATTTGATACCTAAATTTTAAGAAAACTCAAATTACAAAACTTGACACTAGTAAAATATCTTTCCAATCTAATGAATATGTCGAGTTGTAGTTGATTTTGATTTGCAAATGCAATAATATCTTGCTGAAATTTTCCTTTTTTCTCTTTGTGCACTCTTCAATCTTGAAAGAATGCAAATGAGTCAAGAAATGACTATATAGTCCTTAAAATTTTGTAATAAATGCTTAGTGCTTACACAATTGTAAGCTCAATTAGTATAAGATTTCCAACTCACTTAGATTACACATGACTTCCACTTAGCTTTGTTCACATAGCATGCTCAGCCAATACTAGCATACCTTCACATCTCAGCATCAACTAAAATTCCATTCATGCTCAAAAACAATATGAAAAGTAACAAAAGTTATAGATTTCTTCCAAGCTCTAACCAATACATTGCATCTCAATTCATGCATATATAATGTTTTTAGAACATAGATTCTTGGAACTAATGTAAAATATATCATTGAGATATCAATCCCACACATACATTTTGATTTCTTAGTTGGGGGTTATGTCATCACCTGATCCATTGGATGAACTGACCTCATCTGAACTTGATGTGTTGAAATCTTCCTTTTTCTTCCATGTCATGTTTTATTTAAACTTTGAATTTCTCAACATCAACCTTCTCTTTGCCTTTATTAAATTCACTTCTTGGTGTCTTTGACCTTGTTGGGAAATTTTTGCTGATATGACTAGTCTTAAAACAACTAAAGCATGTAGTTTGACTCAACCATCTACTGTAATCACTTCTAAAATGTGTTCTAATGCAATTCTCAGGAACATGTCCATATTATTGACAATAGTGACAATTGTACCTTGTGTTGTAATCCCAATTTTAAAATTTTCCTTTGGGTTGTACCTTTGTTTTCTTGTTTGATGTCCACTTGGCATGAGATCTGCATTCATATGCTTTATGTCCATACTTCTGATAATTGTGGCAATATCCTTCAAATCTTTGTGTTCTTAAAGTATTGGTCCTGCATTCATGTGCTTGATGTCCTTTCTTGTTGCACTTATGATAGTAATCCTTGAATTTCTACTTATGGTTTTGATTTGCATTGTTGCTCCTACAAATATTTATTGTATGACCTAACTTTCCACAATTATGACAAGTGGGTTTATAGTTCTTACCTTTATTTTTTCTTTGTTCACCTCTTTTAGATTATTCTCCTTCCTCGATGTTGGTGTATTCTAATCTAGTAGTATCATTGTTAGATCTAGGAGATCTCATGAGTTTCTCAAAGTATTTGACGGCTTCACTAGGTTTGTTGAAATTTTTAGCAATTTCCTTTTCTTTTCTTAGATCATTCCTCAGTTGTTCACTCTATAACTTCAAGGTTGTGATCTCAATGTCCTTTCCATTCAATTGATGATTTGTAATCATTAGTTGATTCATTTTTTCTAGTTGCATGTTATCAATTCTTTGTACCTCTGATGTATTCTTTTCCAATATTTTGATCAGTGTCCTTTTGTCATCTTCAATCATGACTTTGTCTTCCTCATTTTTCTTTTTCTTCTTGGTCATCTCACATATCAATACTGATTGGACTTCTTGTTCAATCTTAAGATTTCTGACCTCTTCACTTAGGGTACCATTCTTTTCCATTAGATCTACAACTATTGCATGAAGCTCACATGAGTTTCCATTCTCAAGTAGTCTAGTAGTGTCTTCATCTTGGTAATGTGTGTCATTTTTCTCAATAGCTATCTCTTTCCTTATTTTCAATGAGCGCTTCAACTTATCTCTTTCTTCATTGAGTTGGTGTAAGGAAAGCTAGATTTCAATCTTTTGGTTCTTAATAATATTTCCCAACTTGTAGACTTCCATATTTAAGTTCTTTCATCAAAGTTGCAAAGCTTTCCTTTCTAGAGAACAAGGCTCTGATACCAATTGTTGGAATTAACAATGGGAAAGTAAACTCTAAGAGGGCAGGGGGGGTGTGAATCAACACTTCAAAACTTTAACCATAAAAATATTCACCACACATCCATCTCATAATTTTCATGTAAATTGAAATAGCTAGCTACACATGTTTATCCATAACATGAAACAAATAACACATAACACAATAATTTTGTTACCTAGAAACCCTCTAATGAGAACGTAAAAATAGAGTGGAGATGACACCCACAAATATTCACTACTGTAGTTGTAAAGTGTAGCCAATTAAGGTTATAATTGTTTGATCATAAACTATAATCTACCCTATGAAAGGTCTTCCTTGTTAAAGGCTTACAAAGATGGTTAAATCTCACACTGTTAAAGGATTTCAACACCCTACTAAAAGTGTGTCTTGTTAGAGGACTTCAACTTACAATAAAGTAAGCACCCTAATAAAGGAGTTACAAAAGTCTATTAGGACTACTTGGTTAAGATATTTTCACTAATGTACTTGTTAACATGTTTCAGACTTGATCCTTCGGTTAGCACCTGTCTTCTAGATATCAAATCTCCTCTTTCCTGATGTGTACTTGATCCTCCTAGTCAGATGTATCCCTTCTTTCCTTTAACTTCTCTGCTATGTTCTCTCTAATTGATTCTATAATTCATTCCTCTCACAACCTCCTTAGTCACCATGAATTCTCTCTCTATACTTAGCATTTACCCTTTTCTTCTCATTTGCACATTGCTTCATATTTTTCTTTTTATGGTTTTCCTTCCTTAAGCAGACTTAGGTGAGCTAGGGTTAGGTATCACTAGTAAATTTGGACCTATTTTTTGAAGCTCATCCATCAAAATTGTGACTCCAAAATGTCAAAAACTACTTTTGCTAAACTAGAATCGAAAGTTAGACACACAAAATGGGTGTCAATATATCAATTACAAAATTCCTCAAAAAATATTATCATCATTGTCACATGGTGGTGTCAGACAACTAGTTTGGAATGTCAAACTATGGACAACCATAAGAGATGGTTCAATGGGTATTCCACATCATCGATGGTAGGATGCGTCAAACTATTGATGACCTTGAGAGATGTTTTGATGAGTTTGTCATACTCTCGATGGCAAGATGCATCGAAATAAAGATGACTTTTAGAGATGTTTCAATGGATTTCTTATACCATCGAGGGTAGTAAACGTCAAAATAGCGACAGTAGTCAGAGTTTTTTTTATAAAAAATTACCCTCTGACACTAATCAAATGGATTTTCATTGATGGGAAATAAACCAGAGCTGTAGTTTTGTGCTCAAGGGCCAATTTTATGATTGCATTTTCCAGGCGATAAAGAAAATTATCTTAAGCATCAATGAATATTGCTTTGGATTTCTAATGTTAAGCAAGGAGAGAATATATTATCATTTTATAAAAAGGATCAATTAAGGAATGATCATCTATAAATAGTGCTCATGGTGCCAAAGGGCAACCAACTAATATGATAAATTGAATTCAAAGGAAAATTAACACTTGATATATGGCAAACTTATGTAGTAGAAAGAAGAATTATATAAAATAATTGATATTCATATAATTTCTGCCCAAGAGGGCATATTAGGCATCATTTCTTAAGCATGGCTTTTATCTTTAGTTTAAGCACATTGCTTTTTCCATTTACGAAGAGTTGCTATTGATAAATGAAAGGTTGCATGAAGAAGAGTTGCAACCCAAAATTGCACTCAATCTTGAACTATTAAAGGAGAATGGTAATCATTCCAAATAATCATTGATTACTTAGACTTTCTTATACATCCAATAGTGGCAAGTTTTGAACACATTTTCAATGCAGCATCCCAATCATCAATATATGTGAATAATGCACATGCTAGCAATAAATTACAAGATTGAATTAGAGAGCTATGGCAACATAAGTCCATTTATATCAAAGCATATCAAGGAGGGCTTTGAATATTAGACCACTTTTTTAAAATGATAGCAGCAAGTTACTTCATAGGGTCATTCCATGACAAATAATCAAATGTTTTCATGACATCCAACATGACCATTGTGGCAAATAGAAAATAAACATCATTATATACCATTGCTAGGAGTTATAAAAATAACTAAAGTAAATTAATGATCCACACTTTTTTCATACTAAAAAAGGCATGCTATTGTCTTCATGACTTGTAGAATTCTTTACCTTTTTCTCTCAATTTGGACATGACTTTTTCTATGACAAACTTTAAGGAGCTTGGAGAGAATAGGGATCTCAGGGTTTCTTTTTTATTTTTGGCAAAATAAGGATGATAATAAATTAAAACTTGGAAGAAACTCTTGGTATCAACTAAATAAAATCTATGGTCTATGGTTCCTAATGCTCTCATACCCCTCCAATCTCATAGTCATCTTTCATCCTACAAACTAAATTCATTCACCTTCATTTGACTTGTACAAATTCATAGCTCTTACTTGTAGAGAGTCTAATAAGATATTTATAGAAACAAAGATAGTCTAAGAAACTTAAAGCCACTAAACTTAGAAGATTAATATACCTTAATATTGACAATCAAATACTTTCTCCTCCTAGGTGGAAAAGTGTGATACACAATCTCTTGTGAGAGTAGATCCATGTCTACATACAAATTATAGAGAAAGCAACATGTTGTCCATTTCTACCAGAGAAGCAATTGGTAATCAACAATAAAACATGATCTTTATACAACTTATAGAGAAAGAAGCATGTTGTAATTCATAGTACTTATGTTAAGGTAATTTTAAGGCATTCATCTAGAACTAGCTATGTTCACCCACTAAAAGTAAGTACCATGTTGGAGACTTCAAAGTTCAAGCATCCCCATGATCTACAATAATGACAATAATGCATGTGAGAGTCAATAATGACATGATACAAAAATAAGTTGTAACTAAAATGCTTTTAATAAGTTTTTGAGCTTCACTTGGTTTTGAGAATCCTTTCATATGGTCTACTTAACGAGGCCAACCATGTAAAGGTGGAAGCTCATTTTAACCACCCCCTCCCCCCCCCCCCCCCCCCCCAAAATCACTCTAAATTCACCATTAACAACTAAGTAAATATTTCATTCATTCATTTTATAAGTATATAATTGAATCATTATAATCACACAATATTCATTAACATGACATAGAATTAATTAATACATATAAACATTCATCAATAATTTGTAAACACATCAATCATTATATTCACATAACATTCATTAATGTGACATATAATTCATTTATTACCTATAAAAAATTATCAATAAAATTTGAACAGGTCAATCATTATGATCACATAAAAATATTCAATAACATGACATCAAACTCATCAACATTCATAAAAATCTATCAACATTCAGCATCAATAAGAAACATTCATAAATATCCATCCACACATTCATCATCAAACAAGGTTTTTAACATTTATTTCTTCTTTCCTTTTTTCTTTTTTTTGAAGATAAGGCTAATAGGCACATCCTAACTATCTTTGACATCTTGTGGCTCTTGTGGTTCTGATCTTACAACATGAGGCTTCCTCTTCTTTCGTTGAGGACAAGGCTGATCTACCCCTGGAATAAGAAATAAATGTGTTTAATTCTAAAATCTTTTTTTAATGTTTAAGTATTTCATTAATCTAAAGGGCATAGCAAGGATTTTTTTTACCTGATAGTGCCACATCATCTACTGTCACATTTTTTTCAACCCCAAACTCAATATTCTCAACACTAACATCACTCTCTACATACACAAAAGTTATCACATAAAGGTTACACCAATTGCAATTTATGATGTTAAATTTTATTAATAATTACATGATTAATTTTCAATAGAAATTGAATATTTATCATTGTGATGCACATTGAGGTCTTTGTCATATGTAGGATCTGTGCCTTTGTCATCATGAGTAAGATCTGTACCAGGAGTAGTAGGCTATAGTGAAATGCCATGCACATAATTTTATCATTGTTTGAAATTAACATCAAGTAGATTATTTTTCATCAATTTCTCAGTTACTATTATTATTCAATTGGCCTATTTACCCATGTGTCAACCACTGCACTAGAATCTTCTACACCTATTTAGAGACTTCATTCAACTTGGTAGGAATATTTTTAACTATTACATCCACGAGGTAAGGGAGAAAGTGCATACTGCATTGTGATGATCCATGCTACCTAATTATGTCCAAGGCATCTGCACAATGGAGGCATACTATGCCTACTTGATTTCCTACACACCCATATACATGTGATCGAGACCCTTGAACTACTCACTCTAACAAATATGTAGTTTTGGTTTCTAATTGTTTTTATGTAGCTATATTCCTATAACCACTAGTGAGATTTACACACCTAATACAACTCTTCACCATCATACACCCACTAAGGCGAATCAGGCGATTTTCTATAATTACAATCCTATAATACCCTAGTGCAACCTTTTTGTTGTAGTTTATAGTTAATGTAAGGTTAACCTATATACATCCTAACTCACTCCTTATATAGTTATGTTTTAAAGCTTGTGAAAATAATCAATGGGTCTAAATAGACCAATCAAATTAATGCTAGTTGGGAATAGTTGATTTCTGATTTTAATGTACCTAATCTAATGATAGTTCTACAAGAATTTGTAAGCAACCTAGCTAATCAACAACTAGACCAATTGACTTATATATGTCCTAACTCATTCTGTATATAGTTAATTTTAAAAGCTTGTGGCCATGCTACCTATTGAGTGAGTTTTATTGTTTATATATATACTTACATAGATATACACATATATATACATATACATATGTGTATATGTTAGGATTAAACCTCAAAGAGAAATAACAATTACATGCAAATATAACCAATATAATAAAAAAGGATTACACAGAAAAGAACATAAGACACCAAGATTTAACATGGTTCACCTAATCCATAGGCTACATCCACCAAACAACAAGTCGAATATTATTACGATCTAGTGATTACAACTTAATTACAATCTGTAATTTCTTACAGCTCAATACCGCTACAAGACCAATTTTTGCATCACCACAATGAAATAATCCCTAACCCTAAGCCGTTTTATACAAGTATTTTTACTACATTAGGGTTATAATAAATAATTACATGTAGGCCCAAAATCCTCAAAACCTGCTGAGGAATTATGGAGTATGTACAGTACTTCCTTGATCAGTAACCACAATCTAATAATCTCCCACTTGGGGACTAATTAGGCTCCACACTAAACAAAAATCTCCCACTTGGAGACTGATCTTGTAGCTATGCCACTACTCCAATGAGGCTCCCACTCAATCAAACCACCCTAGAATTTGTTGTTCTTTTACTCCTATTTAGTCTAGAAGACCAATTGAAGTTGAAGAGGAATTCAACTTCTCCCTTGTCACTACCTTTGTAAACTTCCAAGAAGAACTTAAGCCATATCATCTCTTTGGCTGCCTCTATAGCAACAACATACCCTACCTTTGTAGTGGATAAACTATTAACCTTTTGCAATTGAGAAACCCATCTCACTACTGCCCCATAGACAATAAATACATAACCTGTAGTACTCCACCTAGTATCAATATCCCCTACCAAATTTGAGTCAAAATATCCTTGTAAATTAGTAGTAGAGCCCCCAAAATGTAAACACTTATTGGATGTTCTTCTCAAATATCTGAGAAATCATTTGACTGCATTCCAATACTCAATTTCAAGATGACTCATATACCTGCTAATGACTCCCATTGCATGTGCAATATCTAGCATTGTACATACCATAGCATACATCAAGCTTCCTACAGCTGAAGCATAGGGTACCTTGGACATATTATCCTCCTCTTCTTGTGTCTTGGGACACATCTCCTTAGTTAACTTCAAATGACCATGTAAAGGTGTGTTGACAGTTTTAACATTCTCCATAGAGAAACATTGCAACACCTTCTCAACATAATCAACCTGAGATGGTGTCAATTTTTGGTTCTTTCTATCTCTACAAATCTTCATACCAAGGATTTTTTTTTTCTGCCCCTAAATCCTTCATAAAAAATACATGTACTAATTGGCATTTCAACTCCTTAATGTGAACCATGTTAGACCCAACTACAAGCATATCATCAGCGTATAAACATAAAATAATGTAGCTATCATCATCCAACCTCATAAATTAAAAATAATGATATGAATGACACCTGCTATATCCATGCTCATGCATAAAAATGTCAAATTTTAGATACCATTGCCAAGGTCCTTTCTTCAAGCCATATAAACTTTTCTTCAATTTGCACTCTAAGTTCTCCTTACTTTGACCTCAAATCCCTATGGATGAGTCATATATATCTCTTCATCAAAATCACCATGAAGAAAGGTTGTTTTAACATCAAGATGCTCCAAATGCAAATCTTTAGTAGTAATAATACTTAAAACAGTACGGATAGAAGTCATTTTAACAATAGGAGAGGATATCTCATCAAAATTAATGCCCTTTTTCTGTGAAAATCCTTGTACAAGTAACCTACCTTTAAATCTTTTCTTACCTCTGTCCTCTTCTTTCAACCTGTAAACCCATTTATTCTATAAAGCCCTTTTACCTATAGGCAACTTGCATAAATCCAATGTCTTAGTTTTCAGCAAAGAGTCCATTTCTTCTTTCATTGCAAACTCCCACTAAATATTAGTATCCACCTGCACAACTTCATGATAACATTCTGGTTCACCAACATTAGTAAGTAAAATAGAATACAATGAAGGAGAAAATATTTCTGGAGGTCTACTTAGCCTTGTTGATCATTTAACATTCATGGGATTGTGTGGTATTTGTTGTTGTGTTTGTTGCATGTCATGAGGAATTGCTAGAACATCATATTTTGGAGCATCATCCAGTACTACATAATCATCTTCTTTCTTCTCATGTTGCTACAACAAATATTTGTACAACACTTTCTCATTGAATATGACATCCCTACTTCTTACAATTTTATGATTTTCAAAATCCCAAAGCCTATAACCAAATTCATTAATGCCATATCCAACAAATACACATTTCTTTAACATAGCTTCCAGCTTGGTTCTATTTTTAGAATCTATATGAGCAAAAGCTTCACAACCAAAGGTCTTGAGAAAAGAATAACTCACCTTCTTACCAGTCCATGCTTCCTCTAGAATAGCACAACCCAAAGGAGTAGAGGGACCTTTATAAATTAAATATATATTAGTATTAATAGCCTCTACCCACATGTGTAAGGGCAACCTAGCATGCAACTCCATGCTCCTTGCATGCTCCATTATAGTCCTATTCATGCATTCAGCCACTCCATTTTCCTATGGAATCCTTGAAACAATTTTCTATCTATGAATATCATTAGTGGAGCAATAATCTTCAAATTCATGACTGTAATACTCACCACCATTATCAAATCTGAGACATTTTAATTTCTTTCTAATCTCATTTTCAACCGGGCATTTCCATTTCTTAAAAGTTTGAAATACATTAGATTTTTATCTAAGGAAATAAACTCATAATTTTCTAGTTGCATCATCAATAAATGTAACATAATAATGAGAGCTACCAAGCGAAGATACCTAAGCTAGTCCCTAGACAACTGTATGTACAAGCTCTAATTTCTCACTTTTATTTTCCTTCCCAATCTTCACAAAACTCACTCTTTTTTTTCCATACACACAACTTTCACAAAAATCCATATTAACACATTTCAGATCTAGTAAAACTTTCTTTGAATGAGGTACTTTCATACCTTTCTTACTCATGTGCCCAAGTCTGTTGTCATATAGCACTGTATTAGAATCTATAGCAGCTATTTCTTCTCCCTTCTCAACTGCAACAACTATTCCTAAACATTCATGTTTCTCTAAAACAATTAAAGTAGAAGGAGCAATATGACCTATACAAAGATATAAGGTGCCTACTTTCAAACCTTTTTCTACTACAAGGGAAGCTTTTGAAACCTTCCAATTTTTATCATTAAAAGTAACTATACAACCCTCATCACTGAGTTGCCCTACTGAAATTAAATTCCTACGCAACATTGGAACATGTCTTACCTCATGTAGTAGCCAATGATTCCCATTCTGCAACTTAATCTTAACTTTTCCCTTTTCAACAACTTGATACGGTTCATTATCCTTGAAATAAACAAGTCCAAAATCCCCTTGGACATAATAAATGAAATAAACTATATAAGGTGTAGCATGAAATGAAGCACTCAAATCTAAAACCCATGAATCATCAACACTTTATAAAGATAGAAGCAAAGTATCCTCTTTAGATTTGTTACTTACCACATATGCCTCGTTGTCTCCATCTAGTTTATCTTCTCCATTTTTCTTTCAAGTCCAACAATATTTCCTTTTATGCCTTGGTTTCCCATAGTACTAGTAGCCATTCAGTCCTTTCGATTGAGACCTCCTCCCCTTTGAATTTCCTCTTGATTTCTCACAATTTCTAGAATTATTTCCTCTTTGAATCATTCTACCTCTACTTTCTACATTCAAAGCGCTTCCTGATGTAGATCCACCTAAGGTTTTCCTACAAGTTTCCTCACTCAAAATAACACTGATCACATCATCATTTTTTAGGGTACTAGATAAAGGAATAGAATTAATCACAACCATTACCAAGCCATTATAGCTTTTAGGCAAATAACACAAAATCAAGAGAGCCCTAATTTCTTCATCAAAATTGATACCCACAGAAGATAGCTAACTATTAATAATATTAAACTCATTTAAATGATCTACAATAGATCCACCTTATGTCATTTTCATATTAAATAAACACTTCATGAGAAATACCTTGTTTGAAGTGAAGGGCTTTTCATATAATTTTTCTAGGGTTTGCATCAACTCTTTCGTCATTTTCATTTTTGTAATATTAAATTCCACTAATGGTGCCAGGCACAATCAAATGCTTCCAAGTTCCTTTCTATCTAAAAGATCCTAGTCGTCATTTGACATAGATCCCAAATTCTTGGTTTTATCTTCCAATGGCTTCCATAAATCCTTCTAATAAAGATAGTCTTCCATTTGCATCTTCCATAACTGAAAGTTCTGCCCATGAAACTTGTCAACCCTCAACTTGCCTTGGTTTTCCATTGCTCCCACTCAACCGTGAGACCTTCCTGCATAGGATTGCTAAAAAAAAATGAAGATGGTCTAGCTTGAAAAAAAATGATGACTATTTGGCTCTAATACCACTTGTTAGGATTAAACCTTAGATAGAAATAACAATTACATGCAAATATAACCAATACTAGAAAATAATAGATCACATAGAAAAGAATGCAAGAAACCAAGATTTAATGTGGTTCACTCAATCCCTAGGCTATGTCCACCAAACATCAAGTCCAATATTATTACGATCCAGTGATTACAACCTAATTACAATCTATAATCCCTTACAGCTCAATATTGCCAAAAGATTTAATTTTTGAATAACCACAATGAAACAATCCCTAATCATAAGCCCTTTTATACAAGTATTTTTACCGCTTTAGGGTTATAATAAATAATTACATGTCAGCCCAAAATCTTGATAAAATAGGGCCCAAATTTTTTTGGAGTATGTACAATACTTCCCTGATCAATCACCACAATCTATTAATATATATGTATATACATACATACATAGATATATACATAGATACATACATACATACATACATTCATATACATCGATCAAAAGGTCATGACATCAAAATCCTAGATCTTGGCGCAGGGGCCCTAGGTCCTAAATAAGATGGTCAAACACTAGGTAGGATAGCATAGAATGTGATCAATAAGCATCCAAGTTGACAAAAGATAGTTTAGACAATCTCAAAGATGCATTTAGGCAAGTTGTTTACATGTTGTAATAAGGTTGTAGGCAAGTCAAAGGTTGTTCAATGATTGGTCAAACATTGTGAGTTGACCAAAAATCTCAATTTTCACATTTTATAATATTTTTGCATATTGTGGTATAGTTTTGAAGCATGTGGAGCCTTTTATTTGAAGTTTATGTAAAAGTTGTAAAAATTGGAAAAAATGTAATAAAATTTGTCATGCAACTTTTTGCAATTTTTCTTGCAATATGGAAGTGTAATAGTCAGATCATTATTTTGATTGAACATGGAAGGATGAAGTTGTAAGGTCAAGAGTTGCGACCTATAAATTGATTATCTTCAACCTATTCTGGGGTTGGAATAGTATTGTATGAATTTGGAATGAAATAGCAATTCTTTTGGTGGGAAAATCCTTACTCTTGCTGATTTGGTCCTCATCCCACCATAACATATACATACATACATATATACATACATACATATACATACATACATATACATACATACATATATATACACATACATACATACATCTGCATATGCAATTTTATAACCTCAGTTAACTAACTTTACTTTCAGATGAGAATTTTGGAACTAAAATATTGGAATCATACAAAGGAATCATGGAGGAAAGTCAAACAGGTAAGTGAATGAATATTGGAAGTCATAGATGTTAATGATAAGAAGCACCAAGCATCATGAATGGATATGGAATTTAATCATTCTTGCTTTGTAATTTATATGTTGATGATAGAAAGTAGCAGTTACCTTCACACTATCGTTCATGGTTTGAGAAATTATACATTGCCTACTCTTATTTCTGATTGTTTTTTGTCAAAGGATATATATGATTACCTTTTATCTAAATAACAAACATGATTGTAATTTTGGTATGAATGTTATCAACATTCAATAAGGAATCTGTCGAGTCAGGGAAATAATGAAGGGAAGTGATATGAGAAACTTGGGAAGAGACTATTCATCTTGCACAATGAGTGGGAAGATACATTAACTAGTTTGTGTATGATTCAATGGAATAATCTAAATCAAGATGGATCCATAGTTTTTTTTTTCAAAAGTTAGGTCCTCCATTTATGATGTTGGAAAGTTGAAAATGGGCAATCATTGATGTCACTTGATCTCATAAAGAAATAGTATCCAGAATCTTGATAAAGAATATGGAGCTTTGGAAAGATTCTTTCAAAAAGAACATAAACAAATTCATTATTACTGTTGAGCTTGGTGTTGGAAAAATTTCAATTGTTGAAGAACTTGCTTAACATATTATACAAGGAGTTGTTCCTAAACTAATTATAAACTGAAAATTTGTCTTAGTAGATATGGATGTGCTTATTGCTAGAACTAAATTCTGTTGAGATTTTGAAATGATTGAAAATAGTATAAAGAAAAGTTATAGCATTGAATGATGACGTTGTTTCTTCTATTGAAAATACACCAATATCAAGTCACAAGGAGGACGGATTGGGGCTTAGACCACAATGATATATGAAATAGCATGCAATTATTCTAATGCAAAACTACAAAATTTGGAGTTAGAACTGGTAGACATTAAGATTAGATTTCTACTAGTGGTTATAGCTCATAACTGTAAATCTAAAGATGATATAGTAGAATGCTAAGAGGAATTTTAAACTTGATTCAAGAAAATGATTAGATATGTATCTTATGGAGGAAATAGATGAAATTAATGAGTTTCAAGGCTAAAAGTTGTTTCAAATAATGGTCACATCAACATCAAAATCCATAACAACATGATTTTCTTCCTTACATTATTAATGTGAGCAAGAGAACTTCAAATAAATCCATTACAAATTCCTAAATAGAAAACATCCTTGAAGATTCTGAAATAAATCATTATCCAAAAAAAATCCATCTCTGTGATTCCCAATACAAATATTTATCATGAAGAGGGCTCATTAATGGAAGATGGAAACACAATAACCAAATTGAATTAGAGAGAAAAATGGAGAAAGCCCAAGATAATGTTGGAAATGAAGTAATGATAGATATGCAAATGATTAAGAGGATGACAGTACTCCTGTGGTTCAATGCATAGCTAAGGAAGCATCCAAACTAGAACCAATCTCTACAGTCTAATAGGTTCAATCAATTAAAACTTTTGGATATAATGAAGATACAAAAGAAAGTAAAAAATGAATATTAAAAGGTATAAGATTTCCAAGTCCAAGTGCACTTGCAAAACCAATATCAAGTGTATCCCAATACCAAGTGTATTTTAGACATTTCTAAGGTCTTGTAGCCTAGGTTTATCATCTTTGCTCATTCACTATTTCTCATAATTTGATTATTATGTTCTTGATTCGTATTTTCTATTCTTTATGTTTTCTAACACTCTAGTCTTTGCCAAAGTAACAGAGTTGTGGGAACTAGTGACAACAATAATATTACATGGCAATGGGTGAGAGCCTTGTGCAGAGAATATGGCTTTGTTTTATATCATGACGGCATAGACCCATTTTATTATCACAATCAAGGGCACTTTTTTGGTTTATAAACACTTAAAAATCTTAGATGGCTAGGTCTTTACAAAATCCAATCAAGAAATTGGGCAATATGAATAATAATTGAATTGCCATAATTGATGGCCAAAGTAAAAATTACCTTGAATCCTTACCTTGAAATTAAGCAAGTTCAAAACAAAAATTACCTTGAACCCTTACAATGAAAATGAAAAGTACCTTCAACCTTTACATTGAAATTAAGCAAGCAAACAGAAAAGGATGAGACCTTACCTTGAAAGAAAGTTCCAAATAGAAGAGGACACAAATAATGAAAATGAATCTATCAACCTTACCTTGATGGCATTGAAAATCTCATAATTGGTCATGCCTGAAGCCTCCCGCCCACACTTTTCCACGTGATATGAAATGAAGTTTCACTTTTCTTTTTCTTGTTTATATCCCTAACAACGTTGAAAGTTAGATGCCAAACTTAACTACCATCAAAATTTTGATGTTATCAAGATCAAATTTTTTTTAAAATGAATTTGAAAAGCCAAATTAAATTGCCGTGAAAAATTAATGTCAAAAATTACCCCTTAATGTACTAGTGTATGAATCAACGATTATGACTCACCCATTTTTTTTCTTAGAACATCCCTTAATCTAATTGGTTGTATGCACTTCATAGGGATTCTCAATATACCTACCTGTAAATCTTTAAGTTGGCCCAAAAATGGTTTATATAGGAGTTTGTGCCCTTACGAAAAACTATGTCCAAAATTGTTTACTTGGCACTTGAAGGCTCTAATGCTCGGTAGTCATTACATCTTTGATGTTGTAATTCATCTCCTGAATGACTCAACATTCACTTTTTTACTTGGCTCATGAGTGACTCGACACTCACTATCTACTTGACACATACTAATGCTCAACATTATCTATGTATATTACTCAACATGTATTATTTGGCAACTAGTGCTCAACATACTTTGATCACTCGACTCACATCAATTTCTCAGCTTGCTCTGATCACTATGAATATGACTAAGTGTGTTGTCACTCATTTGTCAAAACCAATCTAAGATTAACAAACATATTTAATACGAAATTTTTTATTAAGGAAAGAAAAATGATATATATAAATATATTATTATAAAAGTTAAAATTATTATTGGTTTGATATAATTTTTTAGCAATTTGACCACTTGATCTATAGGCTTCATGGGATTTTTTTTTCCTATTTTACTATTTTAAAAATAGTACAGCCTAAGATTTTCTAGTGGTGGAGAAATTGTACTCTTGAAAGAGAGGTCACAAGTTCAAATCCCATAGGGGGTAGGGTATGTATGCCTCCTCTGTAGTGCAATTGGGTACCTCCTAAAAAGGAGTACGAAGTAGTCCCATATCACTATCACCATATGTCAACCTAAAAACTATGGCTAGTGTCATGGACTATAAAAGCCCCTTTCCTTTTTTTTCCTTTTTAGATTACAAGAATATTTGAAAATCATGTACATTGGTGAGAGGAGAATCATTTTATAAATATATTTTAGTTTGGATTTTCTAAAGGGATTCTAATAATACATCAAATCATTCTAATGAATTTATAGGATTAAAGAGTGTTGCCTAGAATTATTTTAATGGTCATAGAAACTAATTTAGTCAAGCAAATCAAGTTATGAGAGTAAGAATATCATGGATAATTTTTTTCTACATGATATTATTCATAAACATTCTAAGATATCAAGGATTAATGTGAAATAGATCATGCAGGTTCATAATAATAAAAATTAATTCCCAATACAACCAATATCTACATAACAAATCAAGTCAACATGTGGATTATGACTCTCTCTCTCTCTCTCTCTCTCTCTCTCTCTCTCTCTCTCTCTCTCTCTCTCTCTCTCTCTCTCTCTCTCTCTCTCTCTCCAATTTCAAATTCACATATCCTAGCCAAGACTAGTTAGGTTAACAAATATCTAGTATACAACCTTGTTGGTGACATTAGAAGTATGGCTTATATTTCCCCATTAATACATACTTTCCCAATTGTTGTTGGTAAAATTTGTCATCTATAATACTTAAGAGAACACTCCACTTAAACATACTTTTTTGATTTATTAAGAAACCTCTAAAAGGGATCTATATTATGGCTAAGAGTTCCCTTCATTATGCCTCCTCTATTTGAAATTAGATGCCTATTGATGTGCCTTAAATAACTTGCAAGAAAACTAGGCATTTTTGTTTTACTTTAAAAAAAGAAATCTAGGATGATAATATATAATTTATTTCAAAGTTGGAGAAGTAGGTAAAACATTGTCAAAAAATTGCATACATATGTCTATAGAAGTTTGAACATGTTGTTAAATAGAATATATATATATTTTTAAAAAGTTGTTCAAAATATAAAAAGTATTACATGGCCAAGAAGCTGAGGATATGTGCAAACTTATCGTAGTAGTTCAATGAATACTCAATTGATAATATCTAGAATGATACTGATGTTGTTGAGAAACTATATTGGAAGGAAGGCCAAAGATAGCAAAGTATAACTCCCAATCCAAAGGCTTGTCACCCAAGCTAAAATACAAGTGTAAACATGTGTATTGAAAAAATGTTTTTAATTCAAAAACTAGGACTCATTTTTTTATAGATATGAAATTTAATCAAATTTTAAATTGCAAGTGCTTTCAACGTACAATATTGCATGCATATATGTGTGTGTGTGTGTGTGTGTGCCCGTGCACACACACACAAATGTATGCATGTATGTATGTATATGTGTGTGTGTATGTATTATATGTATATATATCTATATATACATATACATATACATACATATATGTTTATGTATATGTATATGTACATATACATATATACATATATATATATGTATATCTATATATGTATATATACATATATATGTATATATATATGTATATATATATACATATACATATATAGATATACATATATAGATATACATATATATGTATATATGTATATGTACATATACATACATATACATATATGTATATGTATATGTGTGTGTGTGTGTGTGTGTGTGTGTACACACACACACACACACACACACACACACACACACACACACACACACGCATAGGCATGTGCATATGCATATGCATATATATATGATTTTTTTAGTTTAATACTAATTTTATATTTGTAAAGGTACACAACCTTTATAAATATAAGATTAGTATTAAACTGACTGGTGATTTTTTTTCCAAGATACAATGATGAAATGATCTAGGATCTTCATAAGAACACAGTTTATTCAATCAAGAGGCTAAGCACCCTTATCCCCTTATATATATATATATATATATATATATATATATATATATATATATATATATATATATATGATTTTCTCAGTTTAATACTAATCTTATATTTGTAAAGGTACACAACCTTTATAAATATAAGATTAGTATTAAGCTGACTGGTGATTTTTTTTCCTAGATACAATGATGAAATGATCTAGGATCTTCATAAGAACACACTTTATTCAATCAAGAGGCTAAGTACCCTTATCCCCTTTTATCTTATATTTTATTAGTATCTATATCAATTAAATGAATTTAAATGTGATTTAAATTAGTATTTTATAGAAAATTTATTTCACATTTTCAAACAAAACTAATTTATAAATATTATTCACGTAAGTAGAAGATATGCATGTAAACTCATTCATTCTCATTAACTACGCATTTAAATTCGTATAGATATGTCACATTTCATCTCATATTCAACTTGCAACGTACAAATATCATGTTATCTTAAAGCTCACAACCATTTGATTTCACAGACCAAGATACCTAGTACACTCAATAAAAACAAGCAGACATACTTGAAAACGATCATAGGTGAGAGCAGGCATCCCTAGTTTTACTGCCAGACAAAGCGGAGTCTCTTGGCTCTCATTAACACTAAAACACAATTCGGCCTCAAGTTTTATTAAAATGTGCATTATAAGGACGTAGTTTCTTCCAACGGCTATATGGAATGCCATGCTGATCATGTGTTTCTTGAACTAACTGCCTTGCATAATCTAATTTTAATATATGATCCACCATATATACCTTCAAAATAAGTATCCAAATTTAGACAATATGTTCTTAAAGAATGCCAAGTCCGACTATATCGACTATCTTCGCAAACTATCGACACTGTTGACAGCTTCTCTAAGTTTGGATCTCTCAATTATTCCACTGGGTTGTTGATTTACTGCTACATGGAATGCCTGAGAACCGATCCTTCCACTAATTTGTCGACGATGATCTGATGCCATGCCAAATATACGTTTCTTTGTAATATGACTGAATAATACGTCACAACTCGCTATGCAGAAAAGATTAAGTAGAGGCAGTGTAAAGTGGGAATACTGGGCAACGGTTATCGTGGATGGCCATTTCACCACATTTAGTAATGTGAATCCTTTAAGTCGGAATGACTTTCACCTTTTTTTCACTTTTTCTTTATTTAAAATAGGATGTAGGTTTTGTTGATGTTGATTCAGTAAAAACAAGAGATGCAATGTGTTAAAGTTCTTGTCAATTGAGTAGGGATGGAAGTAGATATGAAGATATGAAGATAGAAGTAGAGAAGAAAATAGAGTGTGATTAGAAGATAGAAGTAGATATGTAGACATTGGAAAGAAGATGAGAGAAGATGGGAAAAAGGGAGAGGAAGAAGATGAAGAAGATGAAGAGGAAGTAGAAATGCTTTTAACTATGTCATATCCTAGGGAATGAGAGTCCCCTTATCAATAGCCATTGCTATTACAAATACAATTAAAATATGACTAAGAAATAGAAATCTATGATGTTAATTTTATGATAAATATTTATAAGATTAGTTTATTTATATATATTTCTTCAAATAATTATTGAAATATTATAATTTTTGAAAAATTGTTCTATAAATTAATTATATACATTTACTAGTGGATTAATTTTGAATGGAATATGTTAATAAATCATATTTTTATTTGTATACAAGTATAAGTATTTTGATATCTTTTGTGAATATAATCATCTTTGCTTAGCATAATAATTATCATTAGACAATTAAAAATTAAAAATAAATATATATTTAACATTATATATTAAAGTTTTTAAAATTTATTTTGTAAAATAATTGAAGAAAAATAAAATTTTTTGTACTTAATTATTATTATATTAATGAAAGTAAATTATTTCTTATTTTTAAGCCATATATATATTGGTACTTTAAAATTAATATTACTCATGAAAATAATTGTTTGAACTATTAAAATACAATATTATTAAATAACATATATATATGATTAAAAGTAAATTAGTCATATATTTTTAATATTACAATATATATTTTTTAATGGCACTAGAAAGAATGTTTTATTTTTTATTTTTTTGATTGGTAAATGATTGAAGCCTTATATTATATTAGATAAATAAAAGAAAATACAGAATTCTTCGTTCAAATGGGTACTAGTAGGAAAGAATGGAGTAAGAAAACCTCTAGTCTTGCCCAAGACTAAAGTCCAATATTATATAGAATTTAAAATGGGCATACCCCAATGTGATTTCAAGTTCAAATTTATAAAATAATATACATTTGATGAATCAACTAAAGAGAGAGTAACATCCAAGAGGAAGGGAACAATGAAATTGAGAAAGGATGAAAAACAATAGAAAGGTTCGAATGACTAGCCATAGGAAGAGATCTGACCTGCAACAAATAAAGTCTAACATCCAAAGGGGATAAGTAGCAAGAGTTAATGAGATAAAACTAAGGAAGGAGTAAACAAATACCATCAATAAACTCTGGAGAGCTCTGATCAGAGTCTTAATGATAGTTGTCATTTCCTTTATGTATTGTGTTGTCATATAATGGTGCTCCATCTTAATCTAAATTATTAGTTAATGTTCGATTCAATATTGAGCTAGAGGGATAATAATAATATTCTTCTTTATACTAATATATATGTCATAAACATTAGCTTATTTTTTAAGAATATCCAAGTTTTTGAATTTGCTTTAGATTTTCTTTACTGATTATTAAGATAAATTTGATAAATTTGATGGTTCCCTTTAACTATTATTGGACTTTATGTTTAGAGTACCCAGAATTTGAAATCCCTTGCAATCCTTATAATTCCTAGGTTTGTTTTAATGATTAAGATTAATATTATAGGGTGATTAATGAATATGGCATTTGTTGAATCAATCTTTCATAAGTGATGTATTTGAATCATTTAAAACTAATAATCTACTACCTACTTTGATGGAGTGAGACTAGAAAATCCAACATTAAACTAGCTTAGTCAACAAATTTCTTGAAGATATAGTAGGTTGAGCATTTTAATCCTAATATGATCAGTGGACCAATAGAGATAACCATAACCTACCACAAAAGTATGTGCCACCCATAGGGACCAAGCTCGAGAGCCCACATTGATCAAGTAGTTCAAACTCAAAGTAGAGAAAGAAAAGGATATATTCATGAAATATATATTTACATTAGCAAGATAGCAATAACCCACTAAGCACAGAAGCTACCCTGATCGAAGAAATAATCTAAACGCTGCTTAGGGAAAATGTAGCAAACCTAGCAACCGAGAATAAACAAAGCAAGATCACCATTGGAATCAAGAGGCCAGACCAATATATAACTCAAAAATAAAACATCTAGGGCAACACCCAAAAAGATCATCCATGAGAGGGATAAAGAGCCACCATGCCTAATTAGAGAAATAGTTCCAAAAAACCACCATAACCAGGCCCTAGAACCTGATTACTCTCCAAAATACTCTCCAAAATCCTTCTTGCCAAAGACCATGATGATTTCAGATTCTTCTTTGATGTTTTTAGCCTAAGAACTAGGGGGAAAGTCATAGGCATTTCTAATTCTGTTAGACATGTCAAAATTAGGAAGGAATAATTCGACGACATCCAAGTCAAAAAAGTCCACACTTGGGTGAATATATGCATCAAAAGCCTAGAGGCAAGTCAAAAACCACTTCGTCATAGGATCCTCTATAATGCCTCTCCATTCTAGCAAAGATTGCACCTTGGCTTCCATTTTGGGTCATTCTTGGTAGAAGAGGATATTATCTCACATGACCAAAGTAGGTTGCTTAGGTACAATTGTGAGCTCAAAGCTTCCCAGCTAATGTGCCATGTAGGTTTCTAGCAATGAGATTTTAAGTTTCTCATTAATACCAAAGACCACTTGTTCTAGACCTGCCAACTAGCTAGGGTCAAATAAGTTATAGCAGAGCCTAATTATGTCTCATTTCTCTACTTTGGCCCTAGCTAGGCATCCAATCTTGGTACCAAGATTGTCACTATTGGTACACGATAAAAAATCATAATTGAGTATGTCTTCACCCAAAACCCTACTCATGTCATCTATAGGCCTAAGTAAACAATTTCATCTCTCATGTTTTACTATTCCATAGAAAGCCATGATTCAAACTTTAGAGGAATGACATATATAGATGTTAGTATCCATGAAGAAAAACACCCTAGACAAAATTTTCAAATGCAATGAGAAGGGGACCCAACTCACATTTATAGAACAACAACAGAGTAGGGAAGGATCAAGAAAATAGGGTGATGACACCATCTCAATGCAACTGGATGATTATTCACACCACTCGAAATCATAATTAAAGTAATGCCAAAGATCACGAGATCTCAGGGTGATACACTCATATATGCTAAAAAAAGTGATACACTTAGGATAACCACCGCCAACTAACTATGATTAAACAATAGAATGTTTTCTCCATCCATTCCTTTATTTGCTAAAAGGTTTTCTTATGTATTACCTTCTCTAAATATATGTGCAAACCTTACTTCTTCAAATTTATCCAAAGTTTGATGGTTTTTTCTAGTCTAGAATTTAGTATCCAATTAGGAGTCCTTCATTTTCTAAGCACATTAAGGATGATTTGTGAATCTCCTTTTATTATAATTTTCTTGATTTTCAAGCCTATGCATTGTATTAGACCTTCATGTACTACTTCTAATTCTGCCATATTTTTAGAGACTATTCCCAAGGGCTTAGCTTTTTTTATGAGCCAATTTCCAAATTCCTCCCTAATTATGCACCCTAATCCTACTACTTCTAGATTACCTCTAGAGGCTCCATCAAAGTTGAGTTTCTTCCAACCTTTTGGTGGAGGTTCCCATTTGCATTCCTTTTTGGCTAAGCTATTATTGCTTTTGTAAATGAGGGGTGGATTAATTAGATGTTTCCAATTCTTTTTAAGTTTGGTATCCCAATCTAAGAAGGAGCCTTCTTCTTTTGATTTTTTTCCCGAGGTTACAGTTTATGAACTCTATAATACTAACTTCAATCTTATTGAAGAGAGATGTTAGATTGAGTTCTTCATTCTTGAAGGTCCATCTACATCTTTCCTTCCATATCTCCCATGCTAGGATTGTTGGAGTGTGTTCCATAGTTTTTCGTATACTTTATTATTTGATTTTTTTGGCCACCCTAATAGATGGTCTTGCCATTTTTTTGATAGAGGAGCTATCCAGTTCAGTTTGGATTTGAGTCATTCCTAGCATTCCTTAGCAAATTTGCATTGGTATAGGAGATGCTCTATAGTTTCTAATTCTTCTTTATAGAGAATGCATCTTGATAGGCCTTCAAATCCAATTTTTCCAATTCTATCTATTTTTAGGATTCTATTTTGGGAGGCTTCCCAAAGAAAGATACCTACCTTGGGTAGACCTACTGGATCCCAACAGAGATTTATAGGAATATTTATTGCTTCCCATCTTTGTGAATTTATAATTTGATTGTATCCCTCCTTTACTTTGCGAATTCCATCTTTAGGAGCTGCCCAAATAAGTTTATCCTCCCTATTGTAGTAGTTAAGTGGGTGTTCTCCAAGGATAGTTTCTAAGATCTCCTGATCTATAGGGTTGAGACCTCTATTTTCTAAGGATTTCCATTTCCAGGGGTTTCTTTATTAGAGAAATCAAGTTGGATATAATCTTCTACCTTAGTTCCCCAAATTATTTGTAATCAAATTTTTGCATTGCAGTTTATGTCAGATTGGTCAAGAGGGGGATACCCATTCCAAGAATCTTCTCAGAATAGGGCTTTATCTCCTCTACCTATACCCCATGTAGTATGTTTAGTAACTAAGGGGCAACATTTTAGTATAAAATTCAAGGCTAAAAAGCCTCTAAGGGGGTTTCTAGTTCTTAATAATGATGTGCTATCTGATGCATTCAGATATTTATTATACAAAATTCTAGCCCATTTGTTTTCTTTATCTTGATACATTCTCTAGATTTGTTTTGTGCCTAATGCTTCATTCTACTAATCTAGATTGTTTATTCCTAGTCCCCCTACTTCTTTAGGCCTACAATTTTTTTCCCTTCTTATTAAAGTTGCCTTCGTCTTGTCTTCTATACCTTTCCAAAAGAAATTTCTTAATTTTTTCCCTATTTTCTAATTGATATTCTTTGGTAATTGTGAACATGTTAGTTGATAAGTAGGTATAACTGATAGGACTGCTTTGATTTTTATTGCTTTTCCAGCTTTAGTTAACCATTTTCCTTTCCAAGCTTCTATCTGATTATCTATTTTTTCTAGAGTTTTTCTCCCAAGATTGATTCTTTTTAGTCTCTTTATCTAGGTATATTCCTAGATATTTACAAGAGAATGAACCTTTCTTATATCCTAGTTCATTGCAAATATATTATTCTCTATCTAATGTTGTATTTAAAAAATATATTTTGAATTTTTTACATTAATTTTTTGACCTGATGCTTTTGTGTAACTATTTAGGATTGTTTTAATGTAGTCTATCTCTTTTTTAGTGGTGGCTCTAGCTAGTATTGTTTCATTAGAGAATTTTTGATGTGTGGTACTAGCCACATTTTTATTGACATTAATCCTTTAATTTTTTTATGATTTATGTTATCTTAATTGATCTCCCAAAGGTTTCTACCATGATGCTGAATAGGAAGGGAGTGATAGGTTCTCCTTATCGGATCCCCCTAGATATATTGAAGAATCCTTCTAGAGTTCCATTAATAAGGAGCAATACTTTTGGGGTGAAAATGCACTAAAAAATGATGTTGATCAATTGATGTGAAAATTTGAAAGCTTCAAGGGTTTTACATAGGAATCTCCAATCTACTTTATCATATACTTTTTGTATATCTAGTTTTAACAGCATGCATGCTTCTTTATTCTTTGTTGTCAAATGTATTGTTTCTTGAATGATTGAGATGCCATCTAAAATAGATCTCCTAGGTAAAAACCCTGTCTTTTCTTCTAATATTATTTTAGGGAGATATTCTTTTAGTTAGTTTGCTAAGGCTTTCAAGAAGATTTTATAGATGGTATTGCAAAGAGTGATAGGTTTGAAGTCTTCTAGTTCTTCAGCATTATTTTTCTTTGGGATTAGAGTTAGGAATGTGTGATTGATTTTTGCTAGAAGTTTTCCACCATTTCTTGATGCTTTAATTTCTTTCCACAAATCTACTCCTATTATTTTCGAACATTTTTGGAAGAAGAAAGCTTGAAATCCACCTGGTCTGGGTGATTTATCTAGATTTATATTAAAAACATTTTCTTTAATCTCTTGCAATGGGTAAGTGCACCAAGTTGTGGTGCCAAAAAGATGACACCTTTTTTTTTTTTTCATTCTAGTTTTACAAACCATGCACACGCTATAGTGTGTACGCACTATAGCACACACACACACACACTGGCTTGGGTGTGTCATGCCATAGCGTGTATGCACTATAGTGTGTATGCATCAAAGCACATGTGCACTTTTCAAAAAAGAAAATTTACAAAGCACGTTCGCTCTATTTAAAAGAAAATTTAAAAGGCTTTAAATAGTGCGTGTGCACTATAGTGCGCATGCACTATAAGGCACATGCACTACTTAAAGCTTTACATTCTACCAAGCCTAATGTTTGGCTTTGCCTTGGGGATCCAACCCAAAGCTTTGGAGTCTATAAACTGGTCTGAGATGTGTTTTTCTACAAACATACAAAAAATAATTGATTTTCCTTGTGTTCTCTCCTTCCAGTTTCCTCGTGGTTAAGAATCAATAAAATTAGGTTGCATGACATTGTAGGTCTCTGTGTTAGCTACACAACCATGCAATTTATTTTTTATTTGAACTATTTCAAGCCTTTCATCTATAATTTCTTTTGAATGTATGTCCTTTTTTTGTCAAAAACCAACATGTACTAATTGGGCTGTAGATTTTAGCTCGTTCATCAAATTTTGCAACAACTTAATTTTTGATTTAAAAAAAAAGAAGTTTTGATTTTAGATTAGTTTTCAATCATTTATAGGGGGAGCACACAGATATTTCATGTTTTTGGGATGTGTCTGATTAAAAAATTCATTAAAAAAAAATACACATTATAAAATTACCCAAAAAATCTGGGATAAATTACATAGTGTTAGGTAACTTTTTACTAGAGCGATTAAAGATTTTCAAAAAAAATGTTAAAATTTTAGGGGGGCCACACTTTGTACTATCTTATGTTTTTTTGGAATAAACAGTACTACTTTCTGTGGCCCCCTTTTTTGAGGACCTAAAACTAAACCATTTTGAAAAAAAATTAGTAGTTTGGAAAGTAGATTCAAAGGACTATGATTTTTTTTTTTTGTCATATCTTAAAATTTTGAGCATAACTATCTTCAAATTCTTTTTGAAGTCCAGAAATTGCTGATTTCAGGAAAAAGGTGTCCACTTATACCCACCTTTTGGCACCATAACTTGGTGCACTTACCCCAATATGAAAGGTTTATTGAGGGATTTATTATCTTCTATTGTGATAACCTTGGAAATTTCTTTTAGCATCTCTTCTTGTTCTATTTGATTAGAAGTTCCATAATTATTAAGGATATCTTTGTAGTAATATACAAAAGTTCCTATTATTTCAGCTAGATTTTCTATAAAATTACCTTGTGAGTTTTAAATTTTTGATATATTGTTAGAGGCTCTATGTTGTAGGGTACTTGTATGGAGATATTTGGTATTGTGATCTCCTTCTACCAGCCATTGTTTCCTAGACTTTTGTTTCCAAAAGCCCTCTTCTTTAGGTAAATTTTTTTCTTATTTTAATAGGTATTCTTTTTCTTGCAATTAATTTTCATTATTCATTCCCTTTTTGATAACTTATTTATTTAATTTTTCTAATTTTTATTCTATATCTAATTTTTCTTTAAATATATTTTTGAATTGTACTTTATTCCATTTTAGAATTTTTTTCTTTTATCATTTTTAGTTTAGATACGAAGCAGAACATTTTCAAGCCATTTATTTGTTCTTCTTGCCACCATTTTTTTATATTATTCATGATTTTTTTTTCAGGAAACCACATTTTTTCACACTTAGACGAGTTTGTAGTAGGTTTGGATGATTACTTGATTTCCATTTTTACCAAAAAATGATCCAAACCTGCCATTGGTAGGATTTCTAACATGATTTCTCTTTCCAGGCTTCTTAAATCTCCTTTAAAAAAGAATTTGTCCAATCTTTCTACTATATAGCTCAAGTCTTTCCATCTATTATTCTATGTGTATATTCCATTTTTTATTGGAATATCTATGAGTGATTTTTTCTCTGTCCATTCTCTAAAATCTTTTGTTTCTCGTGGGATTCTTTGAAAACCCCCATTTTTTCTTCCCTTTTTAATATTGTGTTGAAATTTCCTCCAATGATAATGCTCTCATTCTATAACATATTTTAAAATATGTTGATCTCATTCTGTACTACTAATTTGTCTGTTGCTAGAGTAGGCCCATAGACATTTATAACTATGATCTAGAGATTATTTTTTGTGCTTGAAACTCTACTTCCCATCCAATTAGGATTTGAGGTTATTATTTCTACATTGATTTTTCGATGATTCCATAGCATTCCAAATCCTACTAAAGCTCCATGTGATTCTTTGAATTCAATATCCAAATTCCTAATTTATGTCCTAGCTTTGTTCCTTCTTTTTTGTTTAATTTTGTTTCTTGAATTAATAAGATTTATGTTTCAAACAGTGTGAGATTACACTGCAATAACAATTTCTTACTAGGGGCATTTAGACCCCTAGCATTCCATGTTGTAATTCTCATTGGACCTTGGGAAGGTTCTTTCCCTTCTCATCTTGTAATATTTCTCTTATCTTAGTTTGTTTCTTTACTTGCCCTATTGCCTCCCTAAGCTCTTTGAGTGATTTTTGTTCTCATTTCAATTTTTGTTTTCCATAATTAGGTATTTTCAATCCTTCTTGATTAATGGATATACCTAGATTTTCCAAATTTAATTGATTTTTGACCTTTACTGTGATTTTTTATTCTTCTATTTCCTGATCATCCTCTATTAAAAGTTCTTTAATCAATTAATCATTTAGTGGGTTTTGTTTTGCTTATATAGTCTTACCCTCTCCCTCAATTCTTCCTTTTTCTAATCCTTCTTCCCTATGGGTTTTTTCCTCTAAGAGTCTGAATTCTTCCTAGGGTGAATTGCCTTCTATCTAGTATTCCTATTCTTCTCCGAATTTTCTTATATGTCTTCTACTTTGTTCTTCTTCTTTGATTATAGTTTCTATCTCTACTAGTATCAATAGTTTTTTCACTCTTATGTCCTTTGTCATGTTTATCTCTTCCTTATCCAGATCAAACATATCCATCCCATTGTTAGGTGTTTGCCAGAACTTATATAACTTTTTTTCTTTGATTTTTTCCTAATGGTAATATTACTTAATTGAGTTGATTCAACTGGAAGGATGTAAGAGCTCTGATATTGTCTTTCCATTGATGCTTTTCTCATTTATACATGGTTTTGTTCTTTATTAACATTATCCTCTAATCATATTTTTAGGTTTTTCTCTATATTTATATCTCTATTGCTATCTACTGCATTCTGATCCATATATGTCTCTTCTTTTGATAGTTTTGTCTTTGTACTGCTTTCTCTTTCTATATTCTTTTCTAATTCAGACCTCATGATTTCCTTGCCTTTATGTTCTATGTGATTACAATCTACTATGATAAATTGATCTTCCATATCATTATGTAGGAGCAATACCTCATGGGAAAGCATATTCAATTTTTTGAAGTTAATCTCTATTTCTTCTAGTGTTTCCGTTTCTATTATGCAGTCTTTGCAATTTCTATATTTATCTATTGAACTTTGATAATCCATTTTTTCCTTCCATCTATACTCTATATCTTCTACTCTCCTTATGTTTTCCCTCTCGTCTTCTTGCACTGCCTCTTTTTTCTTCAAATCTTGATTTTTTTTGTTGTCTTTGTCCTCTGATTTTCTTTTTTCCCTATTTTCTTTTGCCCTTTTCTCCCTTTTTCTGATGATCCTTAATACTTCCTTCAAATTGTTCTTTATGTTTATATTTTTAAAATTTTGTCCTATTATTTTTCTTATTTCCCCTATCTAGTAAAGATTAATTTGTATATTGATTTGTTCATTATGATTTTTCTACTTATAGATTCACTTTGTTCTATTTTTATTGAGACTAAGAATCTTATCTAACTTTTTTTTATAATGATTTACTTCGAATCCTATTAGATCTCCTCAAGATTGCCCTATTCTTTTTATTATACTAATATCATTTAGTTTTGATGGAATATTTGCACATTCCAACCATTTAATTGCCTGTATCTATTGATTACTTTTTTCATTAAAATTGGGTTGCCATGCTATAAATTTAATATGATGCCCTTTATAAAAATAGTTTGATATTTCTACAAGTTCATTCCTAATTTTATGATCCTGACATTGTAGATACCAATATTGATTATCGTGAGGAGTTATGTTACTTACCATTGCTTTGCAAATTTTTGTTAGCTTCTATTCTAGATTAGCTCTATATTTTGTTGGACCATTCTATATCACGTAGATTCCTAGATCAAAGCATTCCTATCATTTTGCTTCATTGTGTTTGTTGCTAATGATAATAGTTTCAATGTTTTCAACATTTTTTATTTTTCTTTGATGAGGATTTGTAAATTCAATAAACAAATGCTTTTTCCTATATGGGGGAATATAAACAAATGCTTGGGGTGTCTTTGTTACCTTCTTAGTTGATCTATCTATAGGGTTTTTCAGTATGGATAGAAATGATTTTTTCTTTTTTACTAGGGCTTTAGACTAGATCAGATAGGGTTTAGTAGATCCTGAAGGTATATTATTAGGTTCTAAGATCTTTATAGGTCAAGATAACATATAAGTGCTTTGCTTATTAAGACTAGGGGTAGGCTTATCTTTTTTACCTCTACTATAGATATATTTGGTTTTCTTGAAAAAAATTTCTTAGTTCTTTAGCCATTGATCCAAGACTTCTTTCCTACTGTTGGATTTTGAAATTCGCTTTTCATTGCCATGCTTTCTATACTTTTTGTTTTTAACTAGCTTCCAACCATCTTCTTTGTTACTCTTCTAGTTTTTTATAATAACTGCACTTCACTTTGCATGAAGCCTGATTAGGGTTTCAAAACCATTAATCCTTTTAGATGTTTTACATCTTCATTGTTCTTCTTTGATAGCTGAGAGTACATCAAAATGATTTTTAACTTGTAGAGAGCTTCCCTATTGTTTGAGATTAATTTGCTGAGTTTCTTGGAGGAAATTTTCATCTAGAGTTATTTGCAAGTGAACTTGTTTATTTTTCCTTTATTTCAATGAAGTTTCCTGAATGCCCTGCTTTTTTTTTATGTTTTCATCATTTTCACTAGGTAGAACATTTTTTTAAAAATCTTTATTTATTTAAGTTGACATATAACACAAGAAAGAAATATTAAAATGATGAAAATACTATTATTTATCATCAATTTTATAATAAATTTAAAACAAAAATTATTTGTACAAAATAGTGTTATTCAAAACTCAATTGTGAGATTTAAAATTATATATTTCTATTTTTTGTACTAATGATGGAGACATGAGAAATTAATATTGGAGTACCAAAATATTGTAAAAGATTTTTATTAATTTAGTCATTAATAATTTTGTACTATTTATCTAATAGAAATATTATTTTTCTCCCTTATATTTTTGTGTGTTGACCAATAAGAATATAGATAAATAGAAATTTTAGCAATCATCAAAATAGAAAATTATGTTAAATTATAGAAATTTTTTCTAAAACTTTTAATTCTTGGTTATGATTGGTTGAAATAATTAACAAAATTATTCTAAATGATTCCAATAGTTTCTTGCCTTTGGAGAAAACTAATAATTAGTCTTCATACATTTATTTGTTCATATCATGGAACTGTTGTGGAGGTTGTAAATTTAACCCACAATTAATACTTTTTCATTCAGCCAATTAAATGACTTGTATGAATTTTTTTCTAAAATGTGTTTTGTACACTTTACCTAGTTTTTACATGGAACATTGTTCCAAACTAGTATGGTGGTGTCTAATTGGGGTTATAGATGGTTGAGAGATAGAAACCAAGACAACAGAAGAAATAAATATTGAGGTCTAGAGGGCAACATCTACACATACAACTAATATGCATATCTTATCAAGGGGAAACAAAAATATTTCAAACTTCCCTTGTATATATTACATTTTAGTTTTCTATTTAACCAATACCGATTTAGGATTATCATTTTTTTTGTGCCAAAGGTTCTATTGAACATTACAAAGTAGGGGAAGGTGAAGAAACATATACAAGTTTAGGCTTTGAAATATTTTGTGATAATATCTCCTACTATTAGTTAACTCCATGTCAATCTCACCTAGATCCGAAGACAATATTAGCTTGTGGTTAAACTTGGAAAATGATAAAGTGGGGGAATCTTTAGTCTTTTGACTATTAGAGGATACAGAAGCTTGAGAGGTCATAGGAACATTAGGGATGAATATTGACTCATTAAAAAGAGAGGTGTTGAGCAAAAGAGAGGTAATAGAACAATGTTGCAAGAAAGACACAAGGAAAGATAGAAGTTATATAGGTCAAGGATACGACCCTGCTAGAGGATGATATAATTTTTTCTTTTCTCTTTACATTTTCTAACATCCATAAAAAATGCTTAAAGATCATGAATTAAAAATAAAATAAAAGAAATCTCATCACTATAACATACGTGATTTAGTAGAGGGGAATGATACTAATAACTTACTTTGAACCCACCCTCTAGGGTAAGATAATTCATTATCAAAGAATACACATCATTCTATGATCCTAGCAGCTTTTCCTTGTTGAAACCACCTATCATTTGATCTAACTCCTCATTGGCTTTGAAGAAAAATTTCATGCTAGTCTCATCCAAGACCTTGGTAACTCTTTTCCATTTTTCCCTTCCATAGAGAGTCTGGTTACTTGAGAGATGACATCTTCACTAATTTCAAAGGAGATACCATTAATCATGGAAGTGTAGTCTTTCCAACTACTTACTAGTTTCATCAATACTATCTCATTGAAACCGTCCATGGAATCCATTAAAGGTAGGATCCGCCCCCATAAATGGCCATCTAAGTGCAAGAATTCTTTTGCCACTCATCTTCAATCTAAGAGGGTTATATTCTATCCCTATCCCTACCCATATTCATATGTAAATCCATCTCTAAGATTTTCGTAGCCTAAGAAATCTTTTGGAAATCACAAAAAGGGGAATATTAACTTCACCAAGATTATGTGTAGTAAAATTCATCTTTCTAGTGAAGTAAATAAATTGAATTCCTTCCCAAAAAAATCTCTTTCCAAAATCATTAATCCATGGTAGTAGTAAAAAGTCATATGGGATGTGTTATTCAAAATAATCGACTTATAAATGTTATAATCTTGGAAATCCCTACTATAAGAAATAAATAAAAGATTCCAAGTCATGATTAATGCACCATCTCCATTCATACTTTATGACAGTGCCTCAAATCTTAACATCCTTTTGGGAAAAATGCTTTAAATAACTCCAATCTAGATAATAATTCCTAGACATTAAAAAAAAACCTTTTTCTCACAAATTATCCTGACAAAAAAATTATTGTTGTACCAACTATAAATCATACCAAGCATAATCATCATTCATCAGGTTACATGCCACTTCTCTCTCCATGAGAGTTTAAATTTATGTTAGGAGGATTGATAGTTATCACCAACACGTCAACCCACTCAGCTCTATTCTTAGCCCTTCCAATTTATCAACAACCATATTTTCCTCTTGGTAAATTTGTTTCATTCTTGTTTCCTTAAATTTTTTAGGGGTAGCACACATGTCCATCAATATATTTAGCATAGCCTAGTGATGCAATGCTAGGAGGAACAAAATCCACTCCCAAGATACCCTCACTAGAGTTACACATGGAAGCCAACCAATATAGGAGAAGCCATAAGAAATTATAGAGAAATCAATACATATATGATGATACAATATTTATCCAACATGTTAGGCATAAGGCATGCTTTTTTGGATCCATATACATTCAAAATCAAATATGTGACCTCTAGCTTACAGATCCAACTCCTTTTTGTTTCCTTCTATCTAACTTCATTTTACTTTTCCTAATCCTATATCTCTAATTATATAGTTAGCAAGATTGCAAGTTGTCATTTGAAGAATTTTATTACAAAATATAGGTTTTTCCCCAAAGGAGAAATTGAAGACCATAGATTTTAGAAAATCAACTTCCACGGGGACAAAGATATGTTTACACTTGATCCAAAAAGAGATTCCCAAGGATGCAAAAAGCCTTGATGTGAAATAAAGTCTCACTAGAGATAAACCTACACATTAATCAAGCTACCAAGAAGCAAGAATGCCTCAAACAAAGAGAAGGATAATTCTCACATAAGATGGAATTGGTTTCTATGATCTTAGGTATAAAATCCATGATAGGGTCTAGTTGCACAAAAAGTTAAAATGAGAATAGTAATCCTCATTCCTCAAACTTTGAATAGGAATAATAAAAGAAATTTTTTTTATTAATGCAAGATTTCCAAAGTACCCAAGATTCTTCTACATCAAATATCTAGGATAAATAATGACTGATGTCCACATGAAAAAGCCGTAATGCTTTGAGAAGTGTCATAAACATCTAACTCAGGTATAGATATTCAAGAACTCCCTTTCAATAAGTTTACTTTTCCACTAAAACAAGTACTCTTTGTAATCCTTTTTTCTTTTGATTTTTCATATTCAAGTATCAAAAATATTATCAATTCTCTACATCTTCCTCTTAGGATAATCAGATCTATTAACTATCTCTTCATCAACTTCATAATATTCAAATATGTCTAAAATGTTAAACAAAGGTTTCAAAATATCCATATCCTTAGAAAATTCAACTTCAAACGCATTACCATTGTCATGTTTCTTCAAGATTGTAAAAGGCCCAATTTTTTTCATTTTTAGCTTACTGTATGTACCAACTTCAAATATATTCTTGTTTAAATATACCACTATCTCATATCTAGACTCAAAAGTCTTATGTCCGCTTTTCTTTTCTTATATGTCCTTATATCATTTATTACTACTACGTATATTATTCTTAGCTTTTTCATGCAAATTCTTTTGCTTTAGCACTATTCTCTATTTCAATATCCAAATTCCTTAATTCAGTAGTTCCTCTAGGACTCACATCATTCATAGTCTCAAATGGAGTCTTTTTAGCACATTTTTAAACTCAGTTGTTACATGAAAAATCTATTTTTGCCAAAACTATGTCCCAATTAGAAGTTTTATCTCCAATCAAACATTTGAAAAGGTTACCCAAACTTGTGCTCACAATTTATGTTTGTCCATCATTTTGTAGATGAAATGTAGAGCTAAACTTAAGCTCGTTAATCAACTTCTTCCAAAGTGTCCTACACAAATAAGTCTATGATGTGTACTACATCTAATGTCTTCTTACAAGTTATAAAATGTGTCATTTTTTAAAATCTAGATCAACTACTACAAAGATAGAATCATTGCCTCTTTGAGTTCTAGGCAATCCCAAAACAAAGTCCATAATGATATCTTCCCAAGGTCTACAAGGAATAGGGAAATGTATATACAATCCAACATTCTGACCAGTTCATTTAGCAACTTGAAAAATTCTACAACTTCTTACCATCTTCTTAAGATCCTTGTGTATCTCTCCGAAATCAACTTTATTGTCTTATCAATCCCAAACTATCTTGCAAGTCCCCTAATATGTTTCTCTTTAATGATATTCTCCCTCATATATTCTCTAAGTATACACAACTGAACTCATTTAAACAACATGTATTCCTAAATAAAATAATCAACCCACTTATCTTAGTCAACTATGACAAGGCTCTTATAATATTTTCAAGGTTTTATAAAATCAAGACCAATTTCATACAAGTTATTTAAATATTCAAATGCATGCACTTCAAATATTATCTCTATTAACAAACTTTTTTTTCTCAATGCATTTGCTACCTTATTTGATTTTCCACTCTTATGTTTCAACGTAAACAAAAGTAATTAACCAATTCATGTACATCTTTGATTCAACTTATTTTGACCTCCCAAATAATATAAGGCTTTATAACCAGTATACAATAAAAATTCTCAAAGGATCAAATAATGTGTCCATTTCTTCAAATCTTGTATAATTGTATAGAATTCTTGATCATAGACAAAATATTTTCTCTTAGCATTATTCAATTTCTCAATGTAGAAACCTATAGGCTTACCTTTTTTACTCAAAATAGAACTAATCACATTCACAATAGCATCACATTCAACTTGAAAAACTTTTTAAAAATAAGGTAAATTAAGCATGGGTAATTATATGACCTTTTCCTTCAATGTTTCAAATCTTTTGTTTTCTCCATGTGTCCATTTGAATTTCTTTTTGTCACCTCTCATAGTCTTTGTCAGATCATTACATACTAAATTGAAATTCCTATCAAACTTTCTATAGAAGCTTGTCAATCAATGTAATGGTATAAATTCTCCAACATTCTTAGGTGTATGCTAGTCAAGAATTACTTTCACTTTTCTAGTATCCATCTTCAAACCATCATCTGAAATCACTAAACCAAGATATGCTATCTCCTTTTTCATAAAGAACATTTCTTCAAATTTGTTAACAAGACTTGTATGATATGTTCATGGTGTTCCTCTTTAGACTTAAGTTAGATTAATATGTCATCAAGCTATATAATCAAAATCTTACCCAAAAAATCTTCAAAACCTCATGTAGATCAATCTCGTAAAAGTACTAGGTTCATTCTAGTCAAACCAAAGGGCATAACCAATGACTCATACAAACCTTCATTAGTCTAAAAATTAGTTTCTCATTTATACTCTTCAGATTATCCTAATTTGAAGATATCTATTTTTCACTCCAATCTTTGTAAATTTATTTTGTCCACTCAATTTGTCCATAGTGTCATCCATCTTGGGAAAATGAAATTTATATTTTATTAGTAGTTTTTTTATAGCTCCAAAATCAGTGCACATTATCCATTCTCCATTCTCCATTATTCTTAGGTGCCAATATAGTAGACCTACTACACAAGGACACCCAATTTCTCTCATCAAACCTTTCTCAAGATTTTTTTTCACTTTTTTGTTCAATTCTTCATTTTCTGTAGCTAATAGCCTATGTGATGCTTTATTAGGAAAACTAGCTCCAGGTATTGAATTCATAGAATAACTTATACTTCTCATAGTGGGTAATCCATTAGGTATATTATCTTTAATAAAATATTTAAATTCAATGAAAAAATATCTAACCTTAGGTTCATGTTCAAAGTTCATCTTGTTTTTCATTTTTTCTAGGAATCAAGTAAAACAAATATTTTGTCTCTTCATGCCTTTCCCATACTAATTTCCTTCAATCAAGTAAACTCTCATAGTAGTGTAGTAACTCTCTTTGGGTTTATCAATCAAAGGAAAAAATACTTCTTTCTTTTCATTAGCACAAATAGTGTATTGATTCAATGTACCATCATGTGAAGATTTCCTATCATACTCACAAGGTCTTTCCAAAAGTATATGACAACAATCCATAGGTATGATATCACAAGAAATTTCATCAAAGTAGTTTCCCATCTTGAATTTCACAATGTATTTTTTACTTACTAGTCATTTTTGTTCATCCTTGATCCAAGCAACATGATAAGATTATACATTCTTCAATCTCTACAATTTCAGCTTAGATACCAAATCTTTAGATGCCAAATTATCAGAACTACCACTATCAATTTTCATTTTGTAATATTTATCTTCAATCTTACATTTAGTTTTAAAGAGGATTTTCTCCAAAATAGGTTCAATATCTAACTCCTCATTCCAAAAAATTCTTCTCATCAATAGGATCTCTCCCTTCTCAACTTCATTAGGTGCATTAGTAGATTCTTTTTTAGTTAAAGCATTTCTGCTACTGCTTCTTATCTTCTTACCAGAAAAGTTACAATCAAAATCTCTATGTCACAAGTATCTTTAAACCAATATATATCTACCCTCTTTTCATTATTGTTATTCCTAAAGTAAAAAATATAATTACCTCCTATCTAGTTACCCCTTCCTCTACTTCCATTGTCTTCTTATGACATAGGAAGAGAAAGAACAACTAGGGCCAAGGGCACACCTAGCTATCCAATCCACCCTACAAGAGTTAACACAGAGGAGAACACAACATAAGAACAACACCAACAAGAGAGAGAATAAATATATCTTATTGATTTCTCAAAAAATCAACATACATCCTTAGCTATAAGGCCTTCTAAGTTATGGCCAATTACAAAATACAATCAAATCCACCAGTTCACATTCCAATCCTCTAAGTCTTCCAAAATCTACCAATCTCCTTTCCCACTAATCTACCTAAAACTCAAACCAAAGCCTCTTGAAATACTTGCCAAAACACTTAAAAAAGATTGTAAAACAAAGAAAGGCCACAAGTCACCTCACATCAAATATTAACTACCTATAACAAAATTAAATGCAAGCAAGGTCAGCCCAAACTAGAGCTAGACACAAATAACTTGGTAAACAAAGACTTGACAAAAAAATACGGGTACTCGGCATCCAAATGAGAACTTGGTAGCAACATGAACTCGGTGCCCAAAGGATCACTTGGCAGAAACATGAACTTGGCACCCAAAGGATTAGTTAGCAGCAACATGAACTTGGAACCCAAAAGATAACTCGGCAGCAACATGAACTCAACACCCAAAGGATTACTTGGCAACCAAAGGAATTACTAGGTAACAGCTAAGAACTTGAAAACCTCTAAATTCTTGGCACCAACTAGCAGAATGAAGAAAAGTGTAGGATTATTGATGTAAGAGCATCCAGTGGTGCAAGGGCAATCTTGTGTCACCCAAAAAAAATGCTTAGAAGTAGTTTCTATTTAATGTGTTTTCATTTTTGGATACCCATTTGGGTCAAATAAAGGTTCCAACTCTCAGAGTTCTAATATTAGTGTTTTGGGTTAGAGTTTTTAAGAACCTTGGGATACATGTAAATGCCTTAAAAAGGGGATTAGGTAATTGAGCCATAATTATGGTGAGTTATAAGGTGTTAATTGGAGGGATGATTATATTTTTAGTTTAGAACACTCCAAAAAAAGAATCAGGTCAAAAGGCTCCATGGTTAGATAGTTATTGTAGTTTTTTAGTTTTTGGAGAGCTCCTAAGAATGCTTCAAAGTCAGATTTGAGGCACTAAATGGCCTTGTACAGGCTTGAAAAATGGGGGAAAAGAAAAGCTATCCATAGGGGTATAGAGAACTTTGAGAGCTTTTCAAAACTATAAACGGTTCATCAATTGGAGCTACGGTTCAAAAGTTATGCCTCCTGGAAGTTCAGGTACCATTTTTGGATTCTTCTAATTTTGCACCGACTTCTAATGCAACTTCTGGAGCCTTCTGTTTTGGCAGTAGATGCCAACTGGCACATTCTAGGATGTATTCCTAATCCTTATCCATTTGGGTCCTATTTAAGGACATTTCTGATACTATAAAAGGCAGTTTGGAGTGGAGTTTGAGAGAAGGTATTGTAAGAAGAAATTATCTCCATATTCATACTATTGTAAGCCATAGGGCATGTTTTGACTCTGTTTTATTTGTATTGAGTGTACTAGCATATTTTCATACATAATAATATTTCCCTTTTCCTATTTTGTTCATTCTAGTTTTTGGTTGTGTCCCCATCAAGTGGTATCTAAGCAGGTTTTCCTTAGTGTGTAGACAAAGAGCTGACTGTGAGGCAGTTCGCACTAGGACTATGTGGTTGTGGATTTGAGTCAAGAAGATTCCTCCATGAAGAGATCATGGTGGATGGGCCAAAGTTGTTAATCCTGAGGAGGTTAGAGCCCTCTAGAGGTAGGTTCAAGCATTGCAGGAGGAGATCCATAGAGGAACGAATGTTGCCGCAGGCAATGAAAGTGAGGAAGAAAATGAAGAAGAAGAAATTGGATAGGAAGGGGAAGGTGACAGGGAAGTCCTAAATTAGGTAGAGGAGAGGCTTTTTAGGGCCATTACTAAGTTTGGAAAAAGACCTACAATTGATGTGGGTGTATTTTTAGGAAATCTGAAACTAGATGAGTTGATCGACTGGATCAATGAACTAGAGGTGTACTTTGAGTATGAGGATATCAAAGACCTAGATAGGGTTAAGTTTGTGAAGGAAAAAATGAAAGGCCATGCCAAAATATGGTCACAAGAGGTTCAACTGGAAAGAAATAGAAGAGAAAATGAGAAGATCACAAGGTGGGATTATATGGTGGACAAACTAAAGAAGCAGTTCATTCCTATTGATTATGAGCTTGATTTGTTCAAGAAGATGCAAGGGTTAAAGCAAGTAGAAAAATCTGTCTAGGAATATAAAGAGGAGTTTTATTAAACTTCTTATTAGGGTAGGGCATGCAAAAGAAAATAAGGAGAAGGTTGCCTGTTACCTCAATGGGTTACGACCCAGCATTAAGGAGGAGTTAAGTCTAGTTAGAATGACTACTATTGAAGAGGCATACCAATTTTCCCTATGAGTTGAAGAGAAGCTAAAAAAAAGGTTTTTAGGAAGGTAAAGAGGGTGCAATCAAGGAGGAAGGGGTAGTGGTAGGTCATTTGGAGGTCGAAATGAGAGCGAAAAGAAAAATGAAGATGTGGGTACTAGCAGAAACTCGAGGAATGAGGGTTTAAACCACTCCCATGATCAAAAATTTGGAGATCAAAGAGGAAGAGGTAGAGGATGTGGAAAAGGTTCAGGAAGAGGAGGCTTCTATGGTACCTATTTTCATTGAAATGAAGAAGGTCATCATGCCTTTGAACACCCTCAACAACAGGGAAGGATAGATAGGAGAGCTGATGGTCAAGCAAGGGTTGCTCATTTCACATTCAAAGGATGCAAAAAGAGGAGATATTCTAGTGAATGAAAGGGTCTTCTTAAGTGGTGAGACTGAGCCTAGAAAAAGGAGTCTAATTTGTACCAAGTGCAAGTGTGAGGATAAATTTTGTGATGTGAACGTTGACGGTGGTAGAATTGATAACTTGGTGTTAGAGGAGATGGTCTCTAAGCTAAAGCTCAAGAGGGAGAAACACCCCCAGCCCTATCAGATCACTTGGGTAAAGGATGATCATAAGGTCCTAGTAAGTGAACAATGTTTGGTGAAGTTCAAAATTGGGAGTTACAATGATGAAGTTCTTTGTGACATTATTCTAATGGATGTCTTCCATCTATTGTTGGGAAGACAATGGTAGTTTGATAAGCACGGAGTACATGATGGTCATGCAAATACATACTCTTTGACAAAGGATGGAGTTCAGCACAAACTAAAGCCCATGATAAAGGAAGGTGAAATGGTATGCAGTAGTGCTAGGATATGTCTTGTTGATGGAAGAAAGTTTTTAGATGGTATGAAACATCAACATATGTGTTATGCTTTGATTCCAAGAAAAGATAAGGAAGGTAGTAGTGAAATTCCAGTTGAAGTTTTAGATCTATTAAGTGAGTCTGGAAATGTCATCTCTGATAATGTTCCAGAAGAATTACCACCAGTAAGGAAAATTAGTCATTAGATAGATTTAATCCCTTGAGCTAGTTTTTTTAACAAGGCTACTCATAGGATGACTCCTACTGAAACTAAGGAGCTAAATAGATAGGTTTAGGAGTTATTAAGGAAGGGTTTGATTCAAGAGAGCCTGAGTCCATGTGTAGTACCTACAATACTGGCATCAAAGAAGGATGGAGAGTGCAAAATGTGTATAGACTCTCAAGCTATAAATAGCATAACCATCAAGTATCAATTTCCTTTTCCAACAATGGATGATCTTATGGACTGCTTGAGTGGAGCTTAGTACTTCACAAAGATAGATCTCAAGAGTGGCTATCACCAGATACAGATCCAAGAGGGAGATGAGTGGAAGACTACATTCAAGACCAAGGAGGGTCTATATGAGTGGTTAGTCATGCCCTTTGGATTGACCAACACACTAAGCACTTTCATGCGGCTTATAAATGAGGTACTTAAGAAATTCTTTGAAAATTTTGTTATTATCTATTTGGATGGTATTTTAATTTTCAGCAAGACTTTGGATGAACATTTATTGCACATTCATAGTGTCCTTGAAAGGTTGAGGGAAGAGAATTTGTTAATTAATCTGAAGGAATGTAGCTTTGCTAAAAAAGAGTTAGTCTACTTGGGGTTTGTTGTATCATCTAAAGATCTCAAAATGGATCCAGAGAAGGTAAAAGCCATCTTGGAATGACCTACTCCAAGGTCTACTACTGAGTTAAAATCATTTCATGGTCTGGTTAGTCTTTATAGAAAGTTCATTAATAATTTTAGTGGCATATGTACACCCCTGACCGACACAATAAGGGGGGATAGAAAAGAGTTCAAATGGACTGCACTAGCTATGAGAAGTTTTGAATTGTTGAAGAAGAAGGTGACATAACAACCTATATTGGTACTTCCTAATTTCAATAAGGTGTTTCAGGTGGATTGTGATGCTAGTGGCAATGCTATTGGGATTGCATTAAGCCAAGAAGGTAAGCCTATTGCATATTTTAGTGAAAATTTGAATGATGCAAAGAAGAAGTATTATGTTTATGACCAAAAGTTCTATGCAATAGCTCAGGCCTTAAAGAAATGGAGGAATTATTTATTGCCAAAAGAATTTGTCTTGTATACTAATCACCAAGCATCAAAATACCTAAATAGCCAAGGTAAATTGAACCAAAGACATTTGAAGTGGGTAGAATTCATGCAGAGCTATACCTTTGTGTTGAAACATAGAAGTGGAAAGTCTAATAGGGTTGTAGATGCATTGAGTAGGAGACAATTGTTGCTTACAATCATGCAGGTCGAAGTGGTTGGGTTTGATGACCTCAAGAGTTTGTACCCTAAGGATCCTAATTTTTTTGAAGCATGGAAGGTTTGTAAAGAACCTTTTGTTGTAGACAGAACCAGGTGGCTAGACTATTTGATTTGGGATAGTAAGTTGTTCAAGGGCAGCCAATTGTGCATTCCAAGGAGTTCGATGAGGGAAAACCTAAATAAGGAGAAACACAATGGAGAGATGGTAGGACATTTTGGTTGAGATAAGACCATTTCCATTCTTAGAGAACATTATTTTGGCCTCAAATGTCATAGGATGTGAAGAAGTTGGTACAGAGTTGTCAAGTATGTCAAGTGGCCAAAGGATTTAGTCACAATACTGGACTATATCAGCCATTACCTATTTCATCAAAGCCATGGGAGGACATAAGTATGGATTTTGTTCTTGGATTGACGAGGACACAAAGGGGTAGTGACTCAATATTTTGTGGTGGTTTATAGGTTCTCCAAAATGGCACATTTCATTCCATGCCACAAAACTCATAATGTTGTCCATATTGCAAATTTGTTTTTAAAAGAGGTGGTGAGACTACATGGTCTCCCAAGGAGTATAGTTTCTAATAGAGATACTAAATTTGTGGGGTATTTCTGGAAAACTTTGTGGAAGAAGTTAAGGACAAACTTGAAGTTTAGTTCTACACATCACCCACAGTCTGACGGATAGACATAAATGGTAAATAGAAGTCTGGGCAATTTGCTAAGATGTTTAGTTCAGGATAAGCCAAAGGGATAGGATTTGATTCTACCACAAGTATAATTTGCTTACAATAACTTTGTAAATAGAAGTAATGGTAAATCACCATTCCAAATTTTGTATGGAAGTAGCCAAAGGACTACACCAGAATTGATGAAGATGGAGCAAGGGGAAATGATAAGTGTTGAGGTAGAAGAATTTGCTAAACATATCAAGTGCCTACATGAGGAGGTCCATGCCCACATTACCAAGATGAATCAATAGTATAAATCTAGGGCTGATCAAAGAAGGAGACATAAGAAGTTCTAGGTAGGGGATTTGGTCATGGTACACTTGAGAAAAGAAATATTTCCACTGAGTATTTACAACAAGATGAAAATGAAGAAATTTGGCCCTTGCAAAATTCTAAAGAAACATGATTTCAAAAATGCATATGAGGTGGAGTTGCTAGATGGGATTCACATTTCTCCTATCTTCAACATTACAGACTTAACAGAGTATCATGATGATGGTGCAGATGAGGGGTTGATGTTGGAGCCATGTCCAATTCCTACTTCTAAGAAGGAAGTGATAGAAGAGATTCTGGATAGTCATGTGGGCAGGAATACCAGAAATAGGCAATATGAAGAGTACCTAGTAAAGTGGAAAAGACGACCAATAGAGGGTTCAACTTGGATATTAGTATTAGAGGTTTCCCATTTGGGTTTTCCTCTGCCATCCATAAAGTGATAGGGTCACTTTTCAATCTACCCTAGGTGTCTGATGCACAAGCATCCAGTGGTGTAAAGGCAATCCTGTGTCACCCAAAAAAATATGCTTAGAAGTAGTTTCTAATTAATGTGTTTTCATTTCTAGATACACATTTGGGTCAAAAAAAGGTTCCAACTCTCATAGTTCCACTATTAGTGCTCTAGGTTAGAGTTTCTAAGCACCTTGGGATACGTGTAAATGCCTTAAAAAGGGGATTAGGTAATTGAGCCATAATTATGGTAAGTTAGAAGGTGTAAATTGAAGGGACAACTGTATTTTTAATTTAGAACACTCCAAAAAAAGAATCACGTCAAAAGGCTCCACGGTTAGAAAGTTATTGCAGTTTTTCAATTTCTAAAGACCAGCTAAGAATGCTTCAAAGTCATATTTGAGGCACTAAATGACCTTGTATGGGCCGAAAAAATGGGGGAAAAGAAAATCTATCCATAGGACTATAGAGCACTTTGAGAGCTTTCCAGAAATGTAAACAGTTCCTCAATCGAAGCTATGGCTCAAAATTTATGCCTCTCAAAAGTTTGCCTACCACTTTTGGATTCTTCTAATTTTGCACTGACTTCTAATGTGACTTTTGGAGCCTTCTATTTTGGTAGTAGATGCCAACTAGCACGTTCTAGAATGTATTCCTAATCCTTATCCCTTTGGGGCCTATTTAAGAACATTTCTGGCACTATAAAAGGTAGTTCAGAGTGGAGTTTGAGAGAAGGTATTGTGAGAAGAAATTATCTCCAAATTCATACTATTGTAAGCCATAGGGCATGTTTTGAGTTTTTTTAATTTGTACTAAGTGTACTAGTAGATTTTCACAGATAATAATATTTCCCTTTTTTTGGTGTGTTCATTCTAGTCTTTGGTTGTGTCCCCATGAATTACAAGGCAACCCAAGATGCTCCTACGTCATCTTACCATTCATATTTTCCTTTTTCATTAAATTTTCTATCAAATCTGCTACTTTCTCTATGAGATATTTTTCCACTTTTTTGAAATATTCGACCTCTTTTCCTTTTGCTATGCTTTTATTTATTTTCCAACTTTTTTTCACCCTTTAAGGCATACAAACATGCATCTTCAACACTTTCCATCTTTACAAAACTAATATCATCTTGTATAGAAGTCCTCTAACCATTAATATATGTATAAACCTTCTCAACTTCATCATCAATATATCTAGATGTAATGTCCAACTTATAAAATTCTTTAGTATAATCTTTCATAGTCATGTCTTTCTATCTCATATTTTTTATTCTTCTCAACATATTAACTTGATAATCACTAGAAAGGAATTTCTTTCTCAACTTACCAACTTTCTTGATCTTTTCTTTTTGTCTACTTTGTCTATCAGTTTGAAAGTGTCCCCATATAAGAAATGCATGTTCTTTCAACTCTGTCACCATTATCTTTACCTTCTTATCATTAGAAATACTTTCATAATCAAAATAGTTCTCAATCTCATAGATCCTATCTAACAAAGCATCAATATCAAGTCTTCTATTGTACATAGAAAGATAAAAAATGGGTCTTGAATTTTCTCTTGCGAAAGATTTATAGTGTCTTTCCTTGTCTTTTTCTTATTCTAGTTTAGCCTTAGGTATTGCTTATTCTTCTTCATTACAAACATCTTCAAGATGTAATCCTCTTCTCTGGGTTGTTTCAATAGCTTCAAGCCTAGTTGCAATTTTTCTCAAGATGTCTATAATAATATTGTTTTTATTTCCTCTACCTTGAACCATTTTGACAATAGTTCCTACAAGAATCGTAACTCTCTACAAGTTATAGGTCAAAAAACAAGGCTTCCGCCTACAACTAATCCAAATTAGGGATCTCTATGATCCCAAAACTCTGCAAGGAAATAAATCTTCACTCTGATACCATCTAACATAATGTAGGAAGGGACAAAATCTACTCCCAGCCTACCCTTACTAAAGTTACACATGGAAGGAAACCAATGTAGAAAAAATTATAAGAAATTATAGAGAAATCAATGCATATATGATGAGACAATATTTATTTAAAGTATTAGGCATAAGGCCTACCTAGTTGCATCCGTATATACATTCAAAATACAATCTATGAGCTTAAGATGTTGGACTTATAGACCCAATTCCTTTGTATTTCCTTATATTTAACTTCGTTGTAATTTTCCTAATCCTAGATCCATAATTTTTTACTTAGGGAGATATCTTGATTATTTTAGGCCAAGGAATCATTTTTGTTGCATGGGATAACTCATCTTGGGTTGTATGTTTTGTTGTACTAGCTTTATTTCTCTTTTGATCTTTGTTGAAATCCTTTCCAAAATATTTATGCAAATTCATTTAGCTAAAGTATCATATATCTTTAGACATGAATTCCTTATGGAGAATATCATTATTCTTTGGGAGATGATTGATTTCTTATGTGTTGCATTCATGACTTGGTTTGTCACTATTGTCAACAAATAAGTTTTTTGGATAGTTCTAGTAGAGTTGTAGAGATAGTTTTGTTTGGAGAGCTCAAATGTGGTTGGTCTTATTGAAATGGTGTTAGTTGCAAGTTGGTGGATGTTTACAGATTCTATGTCTATGTGTGCAAAAAAATTATGAATTTTTTAGAGAGTTACAAAAGTTATGGTAAGGACTAGTTGCAAGACAATTTTTAGGAAATTGTACATTCTTATTCATGATGTTTCTTTTTGGAGAGGTTAAAGCTTGTTTAGTGGGTTTGTATTTTGGCTAATTACATGTTGATAATGCTATGTTTGAGGTGGAAGAATTTGATTTTCCTTCTATGAAGACTTGTGAAGGATGACATGGGGGTTATTGCTTGGAGGTTAACGATGTTGTATTATTGATGTATCTTATACTGTAGTGTGTGGAACTTAAATGTAATATCTTATGATGGTCTTATATTACTCATTTTACATTGAGAAATCCTTGAGTTTGACTCAATTTTTTATTAGGAATTTTTATAAAGGAAAGTTATTTTCTAGTTTAGTTATAAGTGTGACAATGTGTCATATGTATTGTATGTGAGCATTGGATGTGAATTTTCTAAGGTCAAAATAATGTTTGATGTTGAGGATAGGTTGCAAAATTCAAAAAAAATGTATTAGAAATATAAGTTATTGTTTTACTCAATTCATCTCTCTTTGATAGGTAATATTGAATTGTTTAGTGAAAATAATTCTAAAGCAATTTGGAGAGTGGGTTCAGTTGTCTTCTTATCAACTCCTAATAGGGTTGGAACAATTCCTAGTAGGGTTAGAATCTCCAAACAGAGATTCAAAGTCTCCTAATATGGAATTATATATATTGATTATATTTATTTGAATCCTATAGGGTCACACCATTTCACAAGGAACTTTTATATTAGTACATCATCTTATTGGCATCATTCCCATTAGGGTCTTACCTTTGATCAAGTGTTTCACTAGTTAAATTATCTTGTATCACTTTGCTTGGTTATCATCTTGTGGTTTTTATATCATTTGGTTGTATGTTTTGGATTTATTAAAGTTAATAGAAATTATTTAAAGCATATGATTGATTCATCCCCTCTACCAAGTTGTATTGGTGGACTTTACTTTCTAAAAATTGATATTAGAGCACCAAGTTCTTGAAGAGAAATGTTAATAGCTTAAGGAGATCCATGGTTATTTTCAAGAAATCTAAAGTCTAAATTTTCATAGAGTTAACTATGGCAAGTAGATTGTTAGGATGAAGACTCAATTTCTATGCATGTGAGTAGATTATTGGTTGGTTACAAGGAAAAGAGAGACAATGATTACGATATTACTTTTTTATTACAAATATGGAACACAACTAGAAAAGAAAGGTTTAAAAATCATTCTTTTTTTTTTTTACATGGGAGAAATTTTTTTTGTTTTTATGTATGATGTAAATATGTTAAAGTGTTTTGAGCTCTTTGACAACTGGCATCTAAATTTTCTAAAGTAGGTTAGTTATTTTCTACAATTTCTAAAGTAGGTTTGTATCTTGCATCTCTTAAGATCCTATTTTAATCGTATCAATTATACTTGGCCACAATGCTTCTTATTGTTAACCTTTGTAACTAGGTTTGCAAAACTTGCATGAATCATGACTAGCTCAAACTTTGGATCAATTTGAGCTTTTCAATTTTTCTTACAATCTTAAATGTGATTAGTTGACGTGTTAATTTGATCTAATATTGAGTTAATTGTTTAATCTTTAATGCTTAGAAATGTTGATAGTTCCATTTTTTTCCAAATAGGAAAAATATTTTTTAGAGTTGATTATTAGAAATTTTCAATCGTGGTTTTTAGCTAATCTAATTGTTACAACTTATGTCTTTAGTTTTTTCTAAGAAACTCAATATAAAAATGTTTCTATTAGTTTGTCCAAATTTAATATTTTATCATCTATTAGGTGATTTTTTGTAGCTTACCATAAGAAATAATACAAGAAATATAATTACTTAGTATACATCCTAAATTCTATTGTACAACAAGACTAATAAATCATTTTCAATTTTCAATCTTGTTAATTATTATTTTGTTCTTCACCAAATTTAAAGTTTGTAATTGTTTCAAAAGAATTTTCATGGAATCTACTTTCTTTCATTTTCAAGATTCAACAATAATATTTTTAATATGATTTATTTTTCTTCTACACCTAACTTAGATTTTTTAATTATTTTTGAAGGCTTACCACAAAAACTTGTTTCATTCATTTTCAATATCCATTTGTAATTCATTTGAAATGTATTTTCCTAGATTTAACCTATCTTTACTAATCAAGTGAATTCTTAGTCCACTTTGTTTATAAATTTATAGCAAATGGCTAGATTGGGTTGACAAAGACTATATAAAGAGAATGGTGTCAATAGTTTTATAAAAATATATGAAAATGGAAATGATCACTTGGCATATAAAGAATTTATGAGCCTTCATCTTTGTATTTAGTAAAGAAGTATATATTTCCAATCCTTTAAGTTTAAAGTAGTCTTATGTTTACAATTAAGATTATAACAACATTTTAAATCTTATTCACTTGATAGTTTTTAGTATTATTTATAAGCACACTAATAAGGGACAAAGGTTTTACTGATGAGACTAATTACTTTTACTAAAAAATGGCTACTTTACTTGAGACATTTTTTACTAAAAAAATATCAATGTGTGAAAAAGTTAATCATGGTGGCCAAGTTTATGTGAATATCATTCAGATGTTTTTGATATTATAAAGTAGTAAAAAATAGTTGAATGGCCTAGAAAGTAGTAAATATTTTTTTATATGGCCTCCCTTGATTTCCCTTGAAGAAAGGAGGTCTCCTACCATTATTATCTATCTGCTTTTGATTCCCTCTAGACCTTGAGGGTGGAGGTCTAGTAGATAAACCACCATGTCCCATCTTAAGGTTGTCTACCAAAGTAGCACAAAGGAATATATCCTTGAGAGTATTCAAGTGAAATACCTTAACTCCCCCAATAATGTGGTTGTTGAATCCATGAATGAAGTGTTGGATTTTTAGAGGTGACCCATCACTATATTTAGCATGGGGAATGAGTTCAAAGAACGTTCTCTCATATTCTTGCAATGAAATTTCCAACTATCATAGATTGTGAAACTCATCAACCCTTTGTTGATGCCACTAGTCAGATAAAAACCTATCTTGGAAGTTTTTAAGGAATAGTTCCGATGTGAAATTCTTCATGGATAATCCAAACTTTTTTCCAAGATGTTCTGCTAACTAGTACCAAACACCTCTAGGTACATAAGGTAAAATCTCTTCATGTCATTGGTGTCAAATTCCTACATAGAAAAACATTTTTTTAATGCTATCAACCAATTGTATACAACATATCATGTTTCTATGCCATTAAGCTTAGGAGGATTAATTCTGAAAAGATACATTTATGTTTCCTTGATAGACTCATTTTTATCATCTATATGTCTATCTTTAGGACTTACTTGGCCTTTTCTTCATTCTTAGAATGTTAGGATTCTCCATGATCAATTCTCTTAGGTATAAGTAGATGTTCCAAAATAGCCTGAAACAATTGTTTAGTATCGATTTCTTCATAGTCAACATGTTATTCTCCATTACTTCTCTACATGTTTTTCTTTTGCACAAAATCCTCTATATGGACTATAGGGGGTCTAAGTTTTTCCTCCCCTACAACCTCTACCTTGACCTAAGCTATGGCCTTTGGCAGTAAATCTAGTTTTAGTAACCACAACTCCTAATGTATCCAAGAAAGTGAACCATATGTCAAAATCAGTAACAAGAAACAAGTTATAAAGCATAGTTTAAGAATTCAAGTTTGAATTGCAAATGTTAAAAGTTCCATGTTTTGTTTTGTAATTTTGGTGTTCAATTTTTCATCATGTTTGATTATGTGTTATTAAAGAGACACTATGTTCCCAAAGTTCCCAAAATTTTCAATCTTGGCTCTTATACTAGATGTAATGCCTCGCCTAAGAGCTTAGAGAAATTAAACTAATAAAGTCACTAAATTGACTAAACATTTTTTGGTTTAAAGTTTATACAATATCATTTAAAAGAGTGTGAAATCAATAAAAATGATAATATATTGCATTCATGTACTTATGATATCAATATAGGTTATATTTATGTAAGGTTTTTAAACAAGGAATCACATGTATTAAGTTAAGCGTCTAAGTTAATTACAAGATCATTATTACACCATCATAAAGATTGAAAATACATTATCTTATTGAATGAACCATTATTAAAATATTATTACATGATTAACTTGAGTCCATACTATTAGAATTTTTTAAATAACTAAGAGTGGGGGTGAATTGGTTATCCAAGATTTAGATGTACCAATTGAACAAACAAGCACTTAATTTTTTTTAGATCTTTACATTCAATAACTTGGTCTCTATAGTCAACTTTTAGTGACATCAACTTGCAATCCATTGCCATAAATATAATACACTTGAAAAATGTAAACATTACTTAGTCAACCACCACAAATAACATCCACACAAGTTTGACACTCGGATTTAATGTGGAAACCCAATTTGGAAAAAACTACTAGTAAAATGTCACAATTTTCTCACTCTTATAAAGTGAGATATGTTAGGAGCCAACCCTATGAAAATTTACAAAACACACTCTTAAATGTGATCTTGTTAAAGGATTTAATCACCCTATTAGGAGTGTCCTTATTAGAGGAATTTAGAACATTGCATTAGAATGCCACCTTGATTAAAGGATTTGTATATGACTATTAGGTCAACTTTCATTAAAGTATTTTAAATACTGATATAATGGTTACAAAGTAACAAAAAAATTTGATTTGTCAAGTATAACTTACTTTGCAAATATAGATCTTAGTTTGACTCACACACTGATTCACTCTCCGGCCTTCATTGTCATCTCAGTCTCTGATTCATTAGGTAGCCCTTCAAGAAATCACACTTCACCTCTTCTCAACTCTTCTCATCCTTCTATTCAAGTTCATCTACCAATAACATTAGAAATTACCTCAACCTTTAACCATGTTTGAAGCTAGCCCTTGTACCTCCTAAAATAGGTAGTTCTAATATTTTTTCTCTTAAACACCACCATACTTCTTAGGGTTTAGGATTAGATTCAACACATACAATGAATCTTATCGCCATTTTCTAAATCTTCTTCTTTTCTAGAAACTTCTCTTGGAATCCATTCCTTAGGTCACTTAGCTAATCCTTTCTTGGCATTAAATGATCAAAATCATCGATCCTTATCTTCAATACACTTTCCATATTCTAAGAAATCAACATAGTTGGTAGGAAATTAAGATTTCTCACAAACTATTAAATGTTGTTCCTTTTTCAACATTATGTTCTAACACTCGGGCATCACTAGGTTACTTTCTCACTATTAAATTTCTTTCTTAGCATATAAATTATCATTGGGTCAATATTCATGCTAGGTCAACACTAGCATCACTTGACATATACTTCAAGTTCCTTAATCTATTGCTCTGTTGCTTTGTCAAGCCTATGCATTTGGTCTATCTTTGATCACTTCTTTAATTATTTAGCATTATTATCTTCTCCACTTGTAACATTATTTAAAATATCACTTTATCTTGTCAAAGTGAAACTAATCAAGTATTTCTTTATAGTTTCCTATTCATAATTCAACTTTCCTCTAGATACTTTTGTTATGAACAACTTTTCAAATCCTCTTCATCAATCATATAGATATGACAATGAGATTAGGTAGAAAATTATCTCTCCAATATGTTCAACATCAATGAAAACTTAAAAATTATTTCAATTATTGTTTGGAAAATAATCTCCTTCTTTGGCATTGATGGAAACACCACTTGTTACCATGCAATCCAAAACATGTACTATCTTGAGAAACTCCTTTGTACAACATCAAATATTCATTAATATTCTTACTTTCATTTTGAGTCTGATCTTCTTATCTTTGTGTCCAATAGTCTCTTTCTTTTAGTTTGATTATAATTCTCATCCATGCAACCCTAATATAAAACACACAGCCTCCCTCTACCATATTGGATCATGAAATCAATTAGATTCTTTTGTATTGCTGACACCACCTTTAATTCAATTTTCTCCCTCTTAGTAATCTCTTCCTCTTTTGATAACAATATTTCCCATAATATCTCTCTTTCATTTTCTCCCCCTTTCTTATGGTTACTAACTTTCATTATCTCATCTTTGACAACAATGCTAAAGACATTTCAACTCATGCATCTTTTCCATGTAGATGTCTTCATGCCATTTTTGAATCCATGTACTATCCTCTTTGTATGATTGATTCAACATTTTGTTCTTCTTCCTCACTACTACCTTAGCAATCTCCTAAATTAGGATTGTCTGCATTGATTTGTAAGAGTTTGATCATCACATTTGATGGAGAAAACCATTCTTTTCTTAAGTATCTTTTTTCTAGGGAAAGCACCCCTAGTTTATCTCTTAGATATTAATGAGCATGTTTAGGTAAAACTTTAGTGAATATATCATATATTTTCTCTGTAGTGTTCACATGCTCCAATTTAACTTCTTTTTCTTAAATATCTCTCTCAATTAATAATACTTAATAGTAATATGTTTAGTTTTTGTGTTCATTATAAGATTCTTTGATATGTTAATAGCACTAGTGTGACCACAATAGATAAACGCTAGATCTATGATCTCTTCCTTCATAAATTTCAATAATTTATTGATCCATATGATATTTGAACAATTTATTATTTCTTCCACATACTCAACTTGAACCATTGATTGAGAAATATAGTTACACTTCTTGCATTTCCATGAAATTATCCCCTTTCATAGAAATAATACACCTCCACTTTTCCTCTTTATGTAATCAACATTTCCTTCCCAATCAGAATTAGTAAATACCTTCTGTTCAAATTTATCATTCTTCTTGTAATACAATCTATAGTCTTCTATTCCTTTCAAATATCTCAGTATCCTTTTAACCGACATCATGTGATTTTCCTTAGGCCTTGTAGAAAACCTTTTAACTATCCCCATCGCTAATGCAATATCAAGTTTGTTGTGAACAACATATTGTATTTTTCTAATTATTCATCTATATAATGTCTAGTTCACATTAATAGAGTCATCATTCTTAGATAACTTCTGGCTTGTGACCATTGGTGTGCTAATTGGTCTTGAATCTTCCATTCCAAAAGTTTTTAGAATTTCTTTGATAGATTTGGATTGAGTAATGAAGATGTCTTGCTTAAATTGATATACTTGTAAGACAAAAAAGAATGTGATCTCACCAAACATTAACATTTTAGATCCCCTATTTATTTTATTAGAAAATGATTTGCATAATTCTTCCTTGCCTCCAAATACGATATCATCAGCAAAGAAATTTGATAGCAATACCTCATTAACCTTTCTATTCTTCAAGTATAGATTGTTGTTATCATTAGTTCTTGCAAAACTAATCTTCACCAAATAATTTTTTAGTCTTTCATACCATTCTCTAGGATCTTGTTCAAGCCATATACAGCCTTATGCATCTTGCACACAATATTCTTCTTACTAGGATCTAAAAATCTGTTAGGCCTCTCTATGCATACTTCTTATTTAAGTATGACATTGAAAAAGACATATTTGACATCCATTTGACATACCTTAAATCCTTTATAATAATAATATGAAAAAGTGTTCTAACTCCTTTTAGTCTTTCTTTAAGGGAAAACATTTCCCCATAGTCAACACCTTCTTCGTGTGCATATCCTTTGTATACCAATCTAGCCTTGTTTCTTGTGACTTCACCATTTTCATTCACCTTGTTCTTGAATATCCACTTTGTTCCAATAACATTTTTATCTTTAGCTCTAGGTACTAGTGTCCATGTTTTTTTTTTTTTCAATCTATTCAATTTCTTCATTCATTGTTGTTATCCAATCTTCATTATCAAAACCATCTTTCACAAATCTGGGCTCAAACTCACAAAGTAAGCATGTATCACTTCTATGTATTTTTCTTATCATTACACTAGATTCTTTATCTCCAATTATTTTTTAAGGTACATGATGTCTTCTCACATATTTATCTAGTATAGATTGATTTCTTCTTTTTTCTTCAACAAGATCATCTTGAAAAATGATTTCAAACACATTATCTCTCTTTGGTTTAGGTTCTATTTCATGTTCTACATGCTTAATATTGTCTTCCTGATGTTTGGATTTCTTTGTTTGTGACTCAGCATGATTCTTTTTCTTCTCGAGACCCACAGTCTATTGCTCTACAAATAGCTGTTGCAACTCAGTTTTCCTACTTTGTTGTTGATTTGTAGTTTTTTTCATCAGTTCAGGTGGGGTGTTAGGAGAACTATCATTCATATATATGAATGAACTATAGTCTTCAATTTCTTTCTTGGATTCAAATTTATTCTTTTCTATATACTCATCAACTTTCACATTTGCACTTTTCACAACTTTGTTAGTATTAGAGTTCAAACACTTGTAAGTTTTTCTCTTAGTGGAATAACCTAGTAATATGCCTTCATCACTTTTAGCATCAAGTTTACCATTTCTATTATTTTTAAGTATGTAAAGTTTTCTTTCAAAAAAATTAAAATACTTTTCAATAGGAGCATACCCATACCATAATTCAAAAGGTGTAGCATTTGTAACTTTCTTGACTTGCACTCTATTTAGAGTATAAACTATTGTACTTACACCTTCTCTCCAATATTTGTATGAAAAATTCTTCTCCATCATCAATATTCTAGCATAGTCCATGATTGATATTTTTCGCCTTTCATCTATTCCATTTTGAGGATGGGTCCTAAATGCTAACGTCTAACTTTTGATTCCTCTGTTAGATCTGAAACACTTCAAACTCTTTCGAGACTTCTTTTCAACTTTGGTCAAATACCACTTAAGTAATTGAAAAGCATTAATTTTTTCTTTAAGAAACAACATAGTCATCATTCTAGAGTAATCATCAATAAAGAGAATGAAATATTTTTCTCCACAATATCTTTGGACACCAATAGGTCCACATAAGTTAGTATGAACCAATTCCAAAATATCATTTGATGAATATGCCTTGTCCTTGAAACTAGAGTTTGTGATTTTTCCCAATTAACATTGTTTACACACAGCATCATCTGGTTTCTTCACTTTTGGAAAACCTCTTACTCATTTCATTTTACTAATGCTAACCAAAGTGTCAAAATTTATATGACATAACCTCTTGTGCCATAACCAAATATCTTCATATTGTTCAAGAAAACATGTCTTGTCTGATAAATATAGATAGATTAAGTTACCTCTTGTTTGATCACCACTTCCAATTGATCTACCATCAACATCAAATTCATTTTCATTTCTATGATGGAACTCAACTCTTTATTCTAATTTTTTTAACTTTGCAACACATAACAAATTATATTTAAGTCCTTCGACCCAATAAACATTGGCACATTTGATTTTATCAGTCAGTTGTATTGATCATTTACCTTTTGCAATATATGAAACATCATTATGAAATTTAGCACTTCTACTCTTGTATGTTTTAATATTCTCAAATTTACTTCTATCAATAGTCATATGATTTGAATGACCACTATTAATTATCCATCTATCACTTTTATTCACATAAGATATTGATGCAAATTTCCCATCTTTATCAGAATCTTCTTTCATAGCAAAATAGATTACTTCTTCATCATTACTTTCAAATTTAGTATCAGTTTCTTCTTTAGAAATATAACCAAATTTCTTACCTTTGTCTTTTTAGTCCTTGTGCTTCTTGTTGTCTCAGTCATCTCTTCTTCCTTTTAACTTTCTTTCCTTTCTCTCATCCTCATCTTCTCTATTAGGGTATCTTGCAACAATATGACCAACTTTTTTACATGAGAAATAGATTATAGGAAGATTACATTTGTATTTCCCTTTGCCTTTGGAAATTCCTCTAGCCATCAATTCTTCAAGTTCATCAAGTTCATCATCAGAAGTATCACTACTACTTTTCACATGTTTTGCCTTTTCCTTTCTTGCTAAGAACTAGTTGTGATTTAAAAGAAGATTCAATAGTAGTTTGAATATAATTATCAAAATTAGACATCTTAAAAGGAGTAATCCTACCAATAACACCTTCCAGGGTTAGGGTTTTACCTGGGGTACATCTTACTTGTTGTATTGTAGATACCTAAATAGCATAATAGGAAGTAGAGTTCTCAATAGCTTGCTTATTACTATTTCTTCCTCAAAATTTCCATTAGCTCCTCTAATAGCATTGACAACATCTTTGATTCTTGCACAATATTGAACTATATTATCACATGCTATCATTCTCATTTCATCAAACTTACCTGTCAAGCTTTTTGATTTAGCTCTCATGACATTATCATCTTGATGCAGGAGCATCTTAGGCTTTCTTGCAATCCTACATGTTAGAGAGATTTTGGTTTGTGGTTGTAGAATTAGTCACCAAACAAAGTGGTGCTCATCTATCATTGGGCATAGTTTATGCCTGGGATCTTAGCATACTCTAAGAGCTCAACATACACTATAGAGATTGACATGCTCTATGATGCTCAACATGCTCTAGGAGCTTGGCATGCACTATGGTACTTAGTAATGTCTTGTGTTCAGAAAGGTCTTGGAGCTTAGAAAGGTCAAAAAGGTACTGGAACTTGACGATGTCTATGGAGCTTGACAAGCTCTTGGAGCTCGGCAATGCTTGTGAATTTACTAGTGCTTGTCTTGGTTTTGCTAATGCCTAGCATGGTCTTGGTTTCTATTAGTTTTGAGTTGTTTGTGAGCCAAATTTTGGCATTTAATTTAAGTATGGTTATTTAATTTGTGTTGTAGTCAACTTGTGGCTCGACATATATTTAATGTGTGGGATTTAATTTAGTTTTTAATGGACTAGGCTGACTTCTGGCTTAGTTTGGTATAAGTAGGGGGTCTTGTAGAGTCTTTATCCATAGTGTAGAAGTGTGATCATTCAACTTGGAGAAATTGATGTAAATTTTGAAGAGCTACGACAGTGGCTTGAGAACTAGAGGATTGCTTGGTGGACCTGAGGGTACAAGTGTGGATTCTTCTTGGTGTTCCTAGCTAGTTTTGGATCTAGACTAGCTAGGATTGAGATTGTAAGTTAGATCTTGTTGGATCTTGTATAACTAATTTTTATTTATTGTTTGTATTTTTCCCTAACCCAGAAGGCCTTACAGCTAGGCATCTTTCACGTAATTAGTTATTATATGAATAAATAGTTATGATTTGGTATCAGAGCTTTCGTTGTGGTTTCTTTAGTTTTATGTTTCCATTGTGTAGATATTTGCTGGGGGTTTGGACATCTCCTTTGGGGATTTTCTTTCTTGGCACTGCATCACATCTCTTCCATATATGGTCTTTAGTTTATCCCACATATCCTTTGCATTCTTGCAATATTTTATGTCTTGAAACTTAGCATATCTTAGGGTTGAAGAAATCTCCAACATTGCATGATTGTGTTCTTGCTTCTCTTTTAGTTGTTGAGTGGTCAAAGGGATTGTTGTTATATCCACATATGTATTGTCCACAAACTCTAGTGCAGCATCACCAATACTAGTTGTATATAACCTCATTAATCTATGCCATGTAGGAAAATCCTCTTTGTTCAAATTTGGTACCTCTTTTTTGTACATCATGATCTTTAGCTTTGAGCACCTTCAAAATTTTCTCTACAAGTACCAATGCTCTTATGAAAATTGTTAGAATTTTTAGAATAATTAAGAAGGAGAGGAGGTAAATCAGTTATCCAAGGTCTAGATGTACCAATTGGAAAAAAAAAACACTTAAACAACTTCAAATCTTAACATTCAATAGCTCGGTCTCTATAGTTGGATTTTAGTAACATCACTATCCTAAATATAACAGACTTGTAGAATGAAAATATTAATCAATAAATCACCATAAATAACACCCACTCAAGTTTGATACTAGTATTTAATGTGAAAACTTAATTTAGGAAAAATCACCAGTAATATGTCACCAATTTTTCACTCTTCTCTAGTGAGCTATATAATGAGCCAACCAAGTTAAAGGTTACAAAACACCCTATTAAATGTGACCTTGTTAAAAGATTTAATCACCCTATTAGGAGTGGCCTTGTTAGAGGACTTTAGAACATTCCATTATAATGCCACCTTAATTAAAGGATTTACATATGACTATTAATTCAACCTTGATTAAAAGATTTCAAATACTGTAAAATGGTTAGAAAGTAACAACAAGTTGTGATCTATCAAGTACAACTCACTTTGGAAATATAGATCTCAATTTGGCTCACACCTTGATTCACTATTTGGCCTTCATTGTCATCTCAATCTCTAATTCACTTGGCAAACCTTCAAGCAATCACACTTCACCTCTTCTCAACTCTTATGTTCCTTTTATTCAAGTTCACCAACCAGTAACATTAGTAACTGCTCCAACCTTTAACTACATTATAAGTTAGCCCTTGTACCTCCTTAAATAGGTACTTCTAATCTTTTTCCACTTAAACACCACCATAGATCTTAGGGTTTATGATTAGATTCAACACATACAATTAATCTAATCATCATTTTTTAATCTTCCTCTTTTCTAGAAATAATTAAATCTTTATATGTAGGTTTATATGTGTGTGAATGTATGTATGTGTGTATGTGTGTATGTATGTGTATATATATCTATGTGTATATATATATATATATATATATATATATATATACATATATATACATATATATACATATACATATCTATACATATATATATATATACATATATATATACATATATATATACATATATATATGTATATATATGTATATATTTATGTATATATATGTATATATATATATGTATATGTATATATATGTATATATATATATATGTATATGTATATATATGTATATATATATATGTATGTATGTATGTATATGTATATGTATACATACATACACACACACACACATATCTGTGTGTGTATATATATGCATTACATGAATATATATACATACATACATATATGTGTGTGTGTGTGTGTGTGTGTGTGTGTAAATATATAATATGTATATAAATATATATACACACACATATATTATTGATAATGTTCAAACTTGTTACTATGAATGTTTCTTTTAAAATGACCCTATTCATTTGAGTAGGGAAAATCAAAACAACAATTGAATAGATTGAAGCTCAATAACTATCAAACCTCAACCTTCCTCTACATTTGAGAGGGGTGGCTCCCTCATGAATTTTTATTTTTGTGTACTTTTGACCTTAAAGCACAAAAAGGATTTTTAAAAAATAAAAGATAATGGTTAACATGAATATGAACCCCAATAGTAAACATATGACTCTTATCTAAGATTCACAAAATCAACAATTTATAAAGGGAATCAAGAAGATAGATGCAATGATGGAGAAAGAAATATAAAAAATCTGAACATATGAAGTGATTAACTATATGATTACATTCAAATCAAGATACCATGAAATGAATGTGTTCTTTTGCACCAAGTCAAATGATTCAAAGGAATGCATAAAAGAATCTAACATACGAGAAACAAGTGATCAAGATTCAAAAGAATAATTTGGACATAGGAACAAATGTATTCTTCATTATCTTTGTGAATAGACAAACACAAAAATACCCTTACACATAATATGAAACCAAAATTTGTTTACAATTTCTCTGAAGAATATTCTAGAGTTTTCCCCTTTGTAAAAAGTTCTCCCTCCTTTTACATCACAAATGGCCTTATATTTATAGCCTTCTCAAATAACTACCTTGTAACCAATTAGAATAACTTCACTACCGCAAGTGCCTACCTAACTACTTAGAATAACTACCTAAAGTTACTACTTAGAATAACTATCCAAGTGACTACTTACAATACTACCCACTTACAAATGGACATGACTATCCTCCCTACAAACTGTATAGTTGACCAATTTTCAAAATATCAAAAGCATCATGGATTTTTTTAAAAAATCAGCATTTGGTCTTCATGATTTGCATAGTTTTTAGTTGAAAACAAAAAAAAAATGGGAAAAAATCACTTCATTTTTGTGAATCTAGAAAAAAAGTTTGACTTTTTTTTGTCTTTAGTGCATTTTTTTTGGAGATTAGCCTATCCCTTTACAAACATGTTAGAATTTACCTAGCTTTTAAAATAATAAAATTTAACATCTAGCTTTGAATAGAAAAAGTGGCATGAGTCACATGTGAAGGATCGGAATTTGAGATGTCCTTTCCTAGGCTTGCAATGTTCTGCAATGATGTTGATGGAATGTTTATTAAGTGATGTCAAACCATTAATCCAAAATATTGATTTAGCCTAGCACTTAGACAAGCCTACCAATGACAAATCATTTATCACTAAAAGAATTGGCCTCATTCTTAAACATATCTACCACAAATATGATATTGCTTCATGTACACATTGATCTATGAAAGAATCATATTTTGTCTATGAAGAACTAGCTATCAATAGAAAACTAGGCAAACAAAATACAACACTTCACACTCTTATTAAGATAGCAAAGAAACTAAAAATAGAATCAAAGATTGATGCTCCTCCAATCTCCCCTTATATCATATACACCAATTATCTAATCAACACTTGATAAAATATTAAGAACCATGACCATCAAAGGAAATAGAAGAATAGATTGATGAAAATAAAAACATGAACGTTCCCACAATTGGTCATGAATAACATAGACAATATAATGAATCCCTTGCAACATAAATTATATCCACAAGAGAGCTCACTATGCTCAATACAGTCCATGAGATATCTCTTTTAGATATTATGTTCGCTAATCAACAACTTCCAATATGTTTCACATGTCTATCAATGTTTAACATATAGATACAGTGTGCCTTTGAAATTAAACATCACACACTAAGGGAAGAATTAAGCTTGGGAAAAAATTCAACTTTGACTATTTAACACTTTTGATATAGGAATTAAGATTAATGTGTGATATTTAATCCATTCTCCTTTGAAACATTATGAAAAATGGCTATCATGATTGTTCATTCTTTATGATGGTGCTACTGCTTGAACATCTTTTGTATGCACATTAACTAGAGATTATGCAACTAGATTTCCATGGATATGGAGGTATTGAGGTTTTGTATCATCATTATCAATTTACATTCATTGTCAATGATTATTTTTAAGAGTTCTTGCATTAGAATGAATGTGAATGAGACTGATAATGATTATGTAATGTTTCAAAACACCCATAGGTTGCATTTTGTTTGAAAGTTTCTAAAGCTTTACAATATATTTTGTATGAACAAATATATTTTTCTATGAAGTTTACAATCATTTATTTCCATGAGATAGAGTCTCTTTATCTTAAAATAACCTTTCTTGTATCTTTCTTCAAGAACATTTCCAAATATGATGTAGAGCATCTGAGCTTCTCCAATGCATACTAGTATTGTTTTGCATATACACAAAAGATAATGGTGATATATTGTGGAATGGGGCCTCAACCCCACAAATTGTGCTTAGTCAATAGTTTTTAAGAACTTTGAAGCAAGTTCATTTTGCTCAAATCTTCAATCAATGAGCCAACACAACTTTGAGGCATTTTTTTGTAGATCAAGATTCATTTTCATGAGTCTATTTATTTGGATGTTGTGGCAAAGAATGAACCATCCTTATATATCACACATCTAAAGAAATTAACTTTGAAATAGAAAAGTCAAATAAAGTATTTAGCACTTTTATTCTAGGAATGAAGTTTAGTGTGTGATATTTAAGTCATCTCCAAAGAATGGCTTCCATCTTGACCATAAAGAAGGAAAGTAGGGAAATGATTATTTAGTTATTTTTAATGTGTCACCACACCTTCATAACATGTTTCCACCTTTGCATAAATGTTGATTTATGTATTTCATACATTATTCTTTGGTAGAGAATCTTCATTTTATTGCAGTATGAGCATGGAACTATAAACATCATTTTTTAATCCCTAGTGCCAATTGCATTTTATCCAAATGAGGAACATGGATAGTTACAATAACTACAATGTTGTCTTTGATTCTCATCATAGTTTTTTATCATGAAGCTAAGTTGCCAATAAGAGAATAATTCATCCCATCGATGATTTTAGAATGTATCAACTTGCCAATTAAACTAACTCTCCAAATTCATAAGCATCAAAGTTCAAAACTTCGTGCAAAGATTGATATTGATCTTTAAATTTTCATTCACAATTATTATCGTTTCACCTACATAGTGGATTCTCAATACAAAACATGTCCCTTAGTCATTTCATGCTCTTTTAAAATATTTTAACTTTCTCGCCTCTATCAAGCCTTATTGTGTCATCAAGTCTCTAGAGAAGTTATCAAACATGTTAAATTACCAATGCAAAGTTGTGGGTCTTTAAGGGTGCATTTGGCTATGGAAATAGAAATGTGAGAACTAGAATTCTTATTCTGAAATAGTTATTATAGAATAGAAAAATTGGGATACATATTCCTATTCTTGTTTGGTTCAGTCAAAATTTGAAGGGGAATTCACAAACCCAAAAATTTATGTTTTCTAAAATAAATACAATTGGAATAGGAATACGTATCCCAATTCCACCTATTTAGGTGGAATTATAAATGCTCATTTTTGGACCAAAATTGGAATATATATTCCTATTTGCAATTGTGATTTTGTGCACCCAAATAGAGAATTCAAAATTTTAAGACTTTACATATGCCTATTCCACTAATATTCCCCCTACCAAATGGACCCTAACTTTCTTCATTTTTCACCTTCTCATCGATACTTTAAACAATCCAATAAACTTAGTTAAATAATCAAGACATAATGATCATTTATTACCTTAGCATGATTGACCAACTTTATAAACATTCAAAGTTGAGACAATTTAACCATTGAAATAACTTTCTTCTTCATTGCCAAGTTTTGGGTAAGATTTTGTTTTTTAGATTCTTCCAAGTGGATATTGTCGGTATTTTTGAAAGTTCTCAAACTTATTAATTTCCAATTTATGTAAATCTACCTCTTGCTTAAATAATGACATCACCAAGTTTATAAACTAGGTTAATTCTCTGAAGATCTTGCATCTTCAATCCCATATTTATTGTGAGGTGAATTTCATACTTTGCCACTATAATCATGAGATATTTGAAGATGAAAATCATTTATGACTTTTTGTTTTCTTGTCCCTTTGCCATAAAATTTACCTTGATGACTAGGAGCAATTGCGAGAACAAATGCTTCCATGTTGATTCTATCAAGAACATCCATGCAAAAGCATTTTTCATCATTCTTCATAGATCTTTGAGATTAATAACTCATGTGTTTATTTCTCACAATTTTCTATTTTAAACCCAGATTGTGATTTTCATTCACTCCACTTCAAATGTTAGAAGATTCATCATATGAGGGTGATTACAAATATTTTAAGCCAAATACTACTCCATCATGGTTTGGAAAGAAATAAAATTCATTTTCCAAGTTTAAAAATAGGTTCTAACAATTGGCTCTAATTGGGGACAAGGATTGCAAGGGATGTAGCATGAACCCAAATGACTTGCTTGAGGATCAGCTCTTTATCCAATGGAAAATAGAGTCAAAATGATAGGAGGAAACATTAGAAATTATGAAGGAAACTTAAGGCATACAAAAAAATGAGACATACAACAAAAACTCCACCTATTCACATTATGTACAAGGCATGAAACTTAGCAGTGATGAGATAAGCCCATTTACTATTTGAGAGAAGTAGGAAACCTTATAGAAAATGATTGTGCATTCCTATAATGCTCAAAAATTTATTAGGTTTACCATATTGGCATACTCAAGATGAAAAATATCTTTTACCAACAAGCCAAATAACCATTTCGCATCATAATTTGGTGAATTCTCTTGAATTTCTTTGGTACCATTATGTATGTTTTTGGTCATAACTTCTGGCAATTCTCTGGACATTCCAAAATCATCTCTTTGAAGATCCCCTTGATAATTTATATTGAGAGACATCAAACCACAAATTGGAAAACATTGATATAGCTTGTAATGGGAATAAATTTTCACCAACTCAAAATTTGAATCCAATCTTTGAATTTCAGCTTCTTAAGAGCCACCTATAATAATACATTCCTCTACTTTATAATAATCTATTTCATTTGCCTCCCTCATTAAATCAGTGATATGAGGCATTGATAATTGAGATGAAACTTTAGAAACTTTTAAAAATATATCTTCAAATTAGAAGGTTTCAAGAGTTGGGTCATTTTTCATCTCTTTTCTTAATGGTTCCTCATTGCAATCCCGATTGATGAACTTGAATGCCTCAAATTTGGGTTGCGTGTGTAAGAAAGAGTGAAGACTTGATATTTCATCCTCTATTACTTGAATTTGATCTTTAATCTCCATGTTCATTTCACTTTCCATTAAATGTTCATAAATTTTTGCTCAAAATTGGCTCAACAATTCTTCTTGATTACCATCTTCACAAAATTGGAAAGCTTCATATTCCACTTGCATGTAACCTTGAAAAGGATTTCTTGACAACTCCTCGTCTTTTTCTTGGAGATGATCTTCTAATACTATGTTTATCATATCACTTATTGAAAATATCTCAATATCTTTGAATTTAAAGACCTCTATTTCTAAAGCTAAGGATGATGTCTACACAATTTCACTTGAGGTTATTTCTTCAACAATGGTAGTGGTAGGAGATTGTGTAGTATATTTTAGAGAATTGAATTTGCCAGTATAGTTGTCCTCTTCAATGATTATTTGAAAATGAATAGAAAGTTCTTCTCCACATAGGAAGGTATTATCTGAAGCCTCTAAACACCAAGTGGGAATAATAACATGAGATTCATCTTCTAACACTTATTCTTCATCATTCTCTTCAAGTTGTTGTTGTAAGTATGTATGGAAAACATTTGATCTCTCTTCTTCAAGTTCTTTATTTTTAGATTGATCGATGATGTATTTTTCTTCTCCATGGGGATCTTTGAAATGCTTATGACAACAATCAATACAAATTGTTTTTTCTATCTCTCCCACTTATCCTTGATATTTTCTTTGCATGCACCTTGTGATGAATCTATTTCAATATTTTTCTCACATGATTTTATTAGAAATAGGAAATACTAAGAGGGGGGTGAATTAGTATTTTACAAACATTTTCCTAATTATGGATATCAATAACAATCTTATAGCTTGCATATGAAAGTAAATTGATTAAGTTGAAGAGTAAACACAACCATAAAGCAATGCAACACATAACACCATATTGTGTTAACTAGGGAAACCTTGGTGGGGATGGTACCCACAAAATAATCCACTAATCAAAAGTATTTTGTTAAAGATATTGACCCTATTAGGAGTTTGTTACATTTGTATAGTTTCATGGTCCTTGTTGTTGACATTAAGTTCAATTTGTCTATTAGTGACTTAACACTTAGTTAGATAGTTACATTGCTACCGAGCTCTAAAGTTGGTAATAAGCTTATCATTCATCTAGTACTATTAACCAACTATTTTTCTTGCTACCAAGCTAAGTAGTCCAATTGTAGTTCATGTTGAGCTTCATAGTGTCCAACGAGCATTTGAGATAGTTTACTATATCACCCAAGTGTAGCAGAGTCTACCAAGCTATTTAGTAGAAGGGATGAAGATCTTAGTGTTAACTGATCTTTGTAGTGTTAACCAAGTTCTATAATGTCTACCAAGATCACAGTGTTAATGAAGTGAATTCAGTGTTGACTGAGCCATGCAGTGTTAATTGAGTGATTCAATATCTACCAAGTTTCTCAGTGTTCACCAAGTCACATAGTGAGGAGTTCATGCTACTCAACATAATTAGTATGGACCAAGATTCAACTTCAACCAAGTGCCAAAGTTTTTTTAGTATTGATAGTGGTTGCCAATTGTTAGAACATCACTGAATTTATCTTCAAAACCAAAGTTAAAGCAATGATCCAACTTTGTGAATTATGATGAATTTGGTACTCTAGTCGACTCTAGTAAGTAGTTAAATGGATTGATATATGCAATTTATTGTATCATATCCAAATACATTATTCATTGACTATATGAAGAAGTATAAGCAGAAGAGTGCGAGTTGAAAGCTACAAGAAATATATGTTATAGCAGAGACTTATCTATCATAGTCAAATGATCATTGCAATCTAAGGAATATCATTCAAGAAATCATAGTTATAGATTAGAGATCAGCCACTAATTCATTCTAATAGGTGCATTAGTTAAATCCTTTAACTGGGTGGATTTAACAATATTTTGCTAAATCTCGTAACAAAGTGCATACTTCATTTCATATTTGTAAATCCTTTACAAGGTGGACTTAACATTCCTTATTGCTCCTAACAAGGTAGATCACTAGAAGTGGTCAATTGTAAGCCTTAACATGCCAACTTTATACTATAGTACTAAATCTTGTGGGTATCATTGCCACCCATTTTTACTTTCTAACTAGAACTTTTGTAGGTCACCATATCTTGTGTCAAAGTGCTATGAATGTTTTATTGCTTTCATTCTTTCATGCATGAAATTAGATCAAAATAATATATGAAGGATTAATTGGTGAAGTGAGTTAAAGTTTTATTGGCTCTTGATTCACCCTTCCATTCTTAGTAACCTAGCCTACCTTATATTTCCAACAATTAGTATTAGAGCTCTTGGTTCTCACATCAAAATTTTAATATCTTGAGATAATATTAGAGGTAATGGAGGTATACAGGCTAGGAAAGGTTATTGAGAATTAAAATTTGGATCTAGAATTTTCCATTGGACAACTCAAGAAAGAAAAGGAAAAACTCTCTCAATCATTGAAAAGAAGGCAAGATCTTGCAGCACAAACGGATGATAATTTTTACATCGAAGAAAGAATTGAAGACTTATGCCTAGAAATAGATTCAACTAGAGCTGATGTAGCAATCAAAGACCTACTTGAGAAGAATTTAAATATTCAAGAAGAAGTTAGAAAGCTGAAAAAAGATCAATAAATCCAATCAATCAGATTATGTAAAGTCATGGAACAAAAGGACGAAGCTAAAGAAAAGATAGAAGAAAAGGACAGTGAAATTCAATAACTATCCCTTCAATAAACAAACTTTATTGATCAATTCAATGACGTAAATCAAGATCTTATTAATCTAAGGATAGACAATGAAAGACTATAGAATGATCTCAGCATGGAAATGAAAACCAATGAGAGAATGATGAAATCTCAAGAAAGCGTGAATCAATTGAATGAAAAAATTCAACATAAACACAATAGGATATAGAGAAGAAGTGGAATCTTCTCAGCAAGGAGCTCAAAAGAACAAAATACCTACTTTCAATCATTGTCGTAAGTTGGGTCATACATAAAATAAGTGTTGGAGCAACGGTAAAGCAAAATATAATGGAAAATATTATAATTTCAATAAGCATGGTCATAGAGCAAGTGAATGCCAGTGAAACCTAAGTTTGAAGGAAAGTGTCACAATTGCAAAAAAAAAAAGGACAAAAATCTTCAGAGTGTAAGACCGAAAATGGAACCCACTTTGGATGGGATTACAATACATGGTATAGATGTCACTAATATGGTGAGTTTGGGAACATTGGAGAAAATTGTGTAAAAAAACACATGAGGAAAGGAGACACTACAAAGAGATGTTTTGATTGTATAGAACTTGGACATCTTGCCAAGAACTACATGAACAAAGGGAGAATTGAAGATGAAAAGAAAGATAAAGCTAACAATATCATAAAACAAATGAGGCAACAATGGGTATAAAAATCTCTAGAGAATGCAAGACAAAGTCATGAAGTTGTTCACACCCAAGTCAATGAGTTGGGTGACTCAACCATTTTAGCTTGGTTCCCTATAGGGATCATTGGAACTATCATTCAAAAGAATTCATCTAACATCAGTTCCAACCAGCAAATAGAAAGACCCATATCAACATTTAAGATGCACAAGGATCACCAAGCTCGAAGTTCTCTTTATGTTGGTAGTTCCTATCGAGTTGGGAGACCTTACCAAGTTGAAAGTGTCTTCCAAGCATTAAAGACTAGACTAAGTGCATAATAGTATATTGAGTATGCATACAAAGCATTAATGGCAATTATAAAGATCTACCAAGTTCAAAAGGAAGCTGAAGTTGGGTGAAGAGGATGAAGCTAAATAGATTATATTTCAGAGGTCTGCCCCAACCCTTCAAGAAAGATTGAAAAAGATGGAATAGAGAATGGGTATGACATGTTTTAAGTCTCTTATGTATGAGACTAGGAGCAAAGAGGAGAAAAAGAAAATTAGGGATGCCCTTATAGCAAAATTGGGTAAGTGGAAGTATTCACCTGATGAGTTAACACAGCAAGTTCTTGATGTACTTTTGAAAGTAGTCAAACCTCAATGGGATAGTGCAATGAAAGTTTCTAAAGTTATCAATGAACAAACCTTGAGACAACTTATGTCGAGTTTCAGTGAATAAGAGGTGAAGGAATCATTGAAAATGAATGAAAACAAAATAACACCCAAATTCAATACATGCATAATATTGCTAAATGGCATTGACTTGTTGTGCATTTTGATGACAAAGATGTTGAACAAGATGATGTGGAAGAAGAATTAGAAATCAGACATGATGAAATAGATTATGTCAATCTTGATGATGAAGAAGAAGAGCAAGAAGCCACTAGAGGAAGTCTTCCTTAATTAAATAAAAAGTATTGAGGAATCTGATGTAGAAAAGATTGCAACAGAAGTTATGACTTCCTTTCCTCATTCTCTAAGAAAATCCTTAGTGAAATTACATTTAGAGAAGGCTTCTATCGAGTTGGCAGAGGTCAAATCTACAACACCAAGCTCACAACCAATCTCTAGAATTTCTCTGTCTAGTATTTCAATGACTAAAGTGTCTAACAATTAATCTATTGAGTAGCAAGTCTTTCCAGCATTAGGTTTGACCGAGCAACAACAAGGTATTCCTATTGTCAATGTTATTCTAATATTATAACATTTGGTGCTATTCATACCTTTTCAACAATTGTTTCCACCATGGCTAGTTTAATGATAGTTGAGACCCAGCCTCAACCGAGCACAAAAGTTTTGAATAAGAGAAAAAAATGTATTTCATCTATTATATATAAGGATAAATATAAAGAAGAGGAAGACATTGATCTAGATGAGGATATTATTATTCCAAATTGGGATACCTCTGACCTCACTCCTGAAGAGATGGATACCATTGGAGAATTTTGGAAGAAATGGGTAAGCAAAAGAAGCTTATAGAATAGAGGAAAAAGATTAATGAAGTCCTTGAGGACATCAAGAGCATATTTGTTGATGCTCAGAATATCGAGGTTGAAGGGGAAAAACCCATTCTAGATTAGTTAGTTGAGATTGTCCACAAGTACAATGAAGAACTAAATGGACAAGAAAAATTGTTACAAAGAGTTGAGAGAAAATTTGAAAATAAAGTTTTGGAATAGGTAGCATAGAAGACTTCTATTGATCAAGTAAAGTTGTCTACTATTCTTGCTACACTAGAAACATCTATCAATAATGTTGTTTCATTATTTTTCAAGTTGAGTGATAGGTATATCTTTACAAAGGAAATCAAGGATAAATTATCTAATGTAGATGAGGATATGAAGGTAAGTGCACACCAACTATCACTTGACCCTAGTTGTAGTTCTAGACACTTTACAAAGATCATATATCTGATAAATCTCTAGGAAGAACTATTAAGGGAAGAAGTTAGAATTAGGGGCACACTTGCAAAAATTTAGGTAATGATTCTTCCAAACATGGATGCACTACAAAGTCACATTGCACATGCAAAGACACTCATCCATGACAATAACTTCTCCATAGCAAGTAAGGTATTACAAGAAAATTGGAACAAGACTATGACAATCATTTGGAAGGTACACATTGATTTCTTGTCACATTTTGGTATTAACTTGTAAATATTTTTGCACCTTTGGCATTTATGTCAAAAAGAGGGAGAAGATATGATTATTAATAATAAGGGGAAGAATATTATTGATAAGAGGGGAAAAGATTATCATACTCTAGATATATGTGTGTGGGAGGAGAGAGACATGTATGGGGGAGTAGTAATATACAGATAAGTATATATATAGCTAAGAAGAAAATGTTTACAAAAGCAATTTTGAAAAATAAAAAAAATAGAGTAATTTACTAAGCTACAATAGTAGTAAGTCAAAATAGAGTTGAAGTCATAGAATGTTGACAAAGAAAGCTTTTAACTTGTAATTTTGAGAATTCATATTTTGGTATGATAACTATTTTTGTCACTAATGCCAAAGGGGGAGATTATTGACATTAAGGTCAATTTTTCTATTAGTGACTTAACACTTAGTTTGTAGTGCCTCTCATGTTTGCATTTTGTACCTTGTTGTTATTTTGATTTGAGAGATATTTGATACTCTTTTATTTGTACCTTGAGATGACCTATGGATAAAATGTTATACTTTGATTTAGTATCATAGATGATATACTTCTATGATGTTCAGTTTATCATATTGCATGTTGATGCTACTTTGAGATGACAATAGATCTATGATGATATCTAATTATCTGGTTTATTGGACATATTTGTAGATTATGTTATGAGATGGATCTTATGCTATGGTTATTTACTTCATTCTTGTCCCTTTATGCTTTATGTGAACGTGAGTGATGTAAATGGATTAATCAGGTATTTAATTCATTAAGTGCTTTGGATATTTTATTATATGCAATTGCACTTGATGATATGTTTTAGTGTGCAGGAATTATATCCCTAGTAGTGGCCTGTGGAGTTAGTGATTTAGCTATTCATATTATACCAATGTCATCCCTGTATGGTTGATGTATACTTATTTTAATTATCTAAATTAAAACCTTTCAAAAGTTAATTAAATCTAAACTCATATGCATTATGTGATTAGACCAGTGAGCATGTTTGTGCATTTAGAGGTTCGCCTTACCACAAAAGTGTTAAGTGATTTTCAATGATTTTGGATTTTTAGGCTTTAAGTATTTTTTGATTTAATTTCTAATAGCTTTGCATTAGGTGAATTTCCATTACAAGAAATAACCTATTTTTGTTTGGATCAATTCAGAGTCTAGCTAGTCTAATTGGCAATTTTCCCTAATCGACTATTCACTCAAAAAGTGAATAAGTTTGGAAAGAGGAATTTAATTCCTCACTTTTTCTATTTTGGATTTTAGAAATTTTGAGAGTTTTTCTAAAATCCTCTTTTGAAGGATTTGATTTTTGTTTTTTTTTGGAGCTGTGAGCATGGGATTTTTGTGAGATCAGTCTTGTTGGATCAAGCTCAAGGAGGCCTTGCTTTGCTATCACTTTCGGTAGATTCAGTGGATTATTTATTTAATAAGGCTATTTTCAAATTTTCCCCCTTTTTCTATCAAGTAAGGCTTTCTAGTTTTCTTGTTTCTACTTCATTTCATCTTTTTTTTTTGGTAGTTGTTTGTCTACAAGCTGAGAACTAGTGTTCTCCTCCATTTCTATTTGTTGGTTCTACCTAGTTGGTCAGGTATGAATATTTTTCCTATTTTTGGGATGGGGGTTTGGGGTTTTATGTTGTTATGCTGGCTATTTTTGTATATGATGTCCCAACCAAAATATTATTGGATTTTTGAGGTTTTTGTACCCAAAGACCAAATGGGTTTTAATTTCAATTTTTTCTAGTTTTGGGGGTTTTTACCTCATTTTGCATGCCACCCTATTTTCTCGAGTTTTCTTGCCATGATGTTGATCATATACTTGGATGATCTATTTGGATGATAGTCAAACTACTATTGTACTTTTATGTTGGATTGGGATGTGTATCGCATTTTTCCTCTTGAGTTTGTTTTTAGTTAAGTGACTTTCTACTTTATGTTCTCATCCTGTCCTTGTGCTATGATCTTCATGATGGTGGTGCACCACACATGAGTACATGTGTACATTTATCAGGTAACTTGTTAGGCCCAATCTTCCATGATACTTTTGAAAGTTATGATCATTAGGGTTAGGTTGGGAATTTACATGCTACATCCTTAATATTATTGTATATAGGGTTATGAATAGTCAACTTGTGGCTATCTTAATCCTTAATTAAGTCATTTTATCATTATTATACTATAGTTTAGAAATAGTCGTTATGAAGGGTTGTGTCTATTCAACCTAGGCTTAGTTAGGTATATATAGGAGGTTGTGAGTCTTATTTCCACATAGAGATTAAAAAGTGTATTTTTGTTGGAGATATTTGGAGGTTTCCCCCTCGAAGTGGCCTATAAATCTCAACTATTATCAAGAATTTATATAATATTTCATATAATTCCTTCTATTGTGCAAGTTATTTCATTACAAGTGGTATCAAAGCATGATCTTGGCACCGTAGCAGCAAATTTTTATTTTTATTTTTTTCTCATCGTATTCGACCTCAGTCCAAGTGACAATCTCACCATACAATTACCATGGTCCCTTACAACCAATGCCCTCTAAAATTTCTCCTGAAAGCATTAGAGCTCTCTTCTATAAACACACCAAGCTTTGTGGTGTTACACTGAAGATGTATACGTTGTTTGGCTGGGTGTGAATACTCAAACATGTGTTGTATTATTTTATGTGGCTTCCTTGCATACAGATCAACCCTGCCGATATTCAAGAAATAAAAATATCTTGCCAAATTTGCACACAGTCCTAAAAGTTGAAGCGAACAAAAACTATTCAAGACAGCAAAATTTTTTTGGGGATTGTTTGTCAAAAACATTGCTTTCAATCATGATGGGGCCTACAACAAGAGGTAAAAATAATTATACCACACTAGGGAAATCCTCTAATCAAGATTTGGAAACAACAAAGGATAGTCAGCCCAATGAGGAACTTAGTAAGTTCAAGGAAGAGGTTAAGAAGGATATGTGTGACCTACGAGGAGATATATCAGACATACGAAGCATGTTAAGCACCTATATCAAAGAAACAAGAAAGGATCACTCAAGAAATCAAGGTGAAACTTCCAACTCAACAAATGATAACACAAATTTTAATCCTATAGGATCTAGGAATTTTTTTCCAAAGATGGATATGCACAAATTTGATGGCAAGGATCCTCTAACATGGATAAAGCAAATGGAGATTTTTTTGAAATACATCAAATCCCATATGGACAAAAGGTTATGATGGCTTCCTTATATCTAGCACTAGATCAATTCATTTGGTATCATTGGCTTTGTACTCATAGGAGAAAAAAGGGTCTCACTATAACATGGTCAATTTTTACAGAAGAACTCTAAGCACAATATAGCGATAGTGTGGTAGAAAATTTCTTTAGCCAACTTGCTAAGCTTCAGAAAATAGGATCAGTTAAGGATTATATTCAAAAATTCCAAAATATATCCTTAAGAGTGGATACAATTATGGAAGAGAACTTGAATGACTTATTCTTGGGTGGTCTCAAGGATCACATTCAACATGAGGTACACATGTTTTGTCCCAGTTCAATAAATGAGTCTTTTACATTGGCACGTAGGGTAGAGGTGAAGTTCTTGATTTCTAGAAATCAGGGGGCTAATGTGGCAAAAGAAAAAGGATATTCAACACCTTATCTTCCTCAACCTACTAGGTTGACTCCACAACAAATTGCAAAAAAAAGAGCAGAAGGGTTGTGTTTCAATTGTGATAGCAAACATGGTAGGGGACATAAATGCAATGAAAAGAAATTGCTCTATATTGAAGGTCCAAGTGAGTAAGAAGAGGATGAACCCATATCAAAGGAGGAGAAGGAGTCAGGAGAGGAATCACATGATTCCCAACCAATCATTTCTTGTCATGCACTTTTGAGTTTTACTGCACCACAAACTCTCAAGGTAGTGGGTTTCTTAAAGAAGCAGAAAGTAATAGTATTGACTGACTCAAGTAGTACTCATAATTTCATCAACAAAAAGTTGGGAACTCATCTAAATTGTTTTATATATCCAGCCCTAGAGTTTCAAGTTTTGATTATAGATGGAGACATAATTAGTTGTTTAGGAAAGTGTCATAGCATTAAATTATCCATTGGTGTAGCAGATATTGTTTTGGGAGTGCAATGGCTTACTACATTAGGAAAAATTGAGATGAACTTCCAAGAACTATTCATGCGATTTCAATCACAAGGAAAGGTAGTAGAGCTAAGGGGATTGAAGGAAAAATTCCCACAAATGGTAAGCTCTCATCAAATGCAAAAACTTCTTTAGAAAGGTGCAAATTGATTTGTGGCCCAGTTATGTTCATTAGAAGTTTCTCAATCTAAGGCTCTTACTCATTTAGATTTACAAGCAATAATTGATCGTCACTCAATTATTTTTGATATGCCTAAAGGACTTCCACCTAAAAGGAATCATGAACATGCCATACAACTAGTTCCAGGGAGTCAACCACCAAACATTAGGCCTTATAGGTACCCACACATACAAAAAAGTGAGATAGAAAAAATTGTTGAGGAAATGCTAGAGGCAGGAATTATTAGGCATAGCCAAAGTGCTTACTCCTCACTTGTTGTGCTGGTACATAAGAAGGATTAAACTTGGTGCATGTGTCCAGATTATAGAGTGCTCAACTAGTATACCATTAAAGATAAGTTTCCTATTCCAATCATTGATGATCTTCTAGATGAATTAAATGGAGCTATGCATTTTACCAAGTTAGATCTAAGATTAAGTTATCACCAAATTCAGATTAAGGAGGAGGATATTTGCAAGACAACATTTCAAACTCATGAAGGTCATCATGAATTTTTAGTAATTCCATTTGGTCTTACCAATGCACCATCTACATTCCAAAGTTTGATGAATTCCATTTTTAAGAAGTTCTTGAGAAAGTTTGTGTTAGTTTTCTTTGATGATATATTAATTTATAGCAAAACTTGGAAGGAAAATTTGCAACATGTAGATCAAGCATTACAATTACTCAAAGATCATCAACTCTATGCTAATCCATCTAAGTGTTCTTTTGGTCTTAAAGAGGTGGAGTATTTAGGACACATAGTTTGAGTAAAGGTGGACCCTAAAAAAATTAAGGCTATCATGGAATGGCCTATTCCAAAAACTATTAAGAAGTTGAGGGGTTTCTTGGGATTGACAAGATACTATAGAAGATTTGTGAAGAATTATGGTCGCATAGCAGCACCCCTTACAACTCTATTGAAGAAGGATTCTTTTCAATGGAATGAATCTGCTAATGTATCATTTGAGCAATTGATAAAGGCTATATGTACAACTCCAGTGCTTGCCACTCTAAACTTTATGAAGGAATTCATTATGGAATGTGATGCTTCTGGTAATGGGATAGGAGTAGTTCTCATGCAAGAAGGTTGACCAATTGCTTTTGAGAGTTGACAAGTAAAAGGTAAAAATCAACTCAAGCCTATTTATGAGAAGGAATTGTTAGCAATCCTTCATGCAATTAAAAAATGGAGGCCTTATTTAATGGGTCGACACTTCAAGGTTAAGACTAATCATGATAGCCTAAAATATTTCTTGGAACAAAGACTATCATCAAAAGAACAACAAAAATGGGTCACTAAGATGTTGGGATATGACTTTGAAATTGTATACAAGAAAGGGAAGGAAAATATTGTGGCTGATGCACTTTCTTGGAAGGATGAAAAATATGAAGCCTTATTGTGTGTCCTTTCAATATTACAAGAGAATTGGGTGGTAGAAGCCAAATAAGAGTGGAAAAATGATGTTGCAACAAGTAATCTCATCCAGCAAATCAAAAGTGACCCTAGTAGTTTAGATAAGTTTTGTTTAAAGGGCGATATTCTTTACTATAAAGAATGCTTGCATCTCTGCAAGAATTCCACTCTTAAACACAAGATTCTTAAAGAACTACATGAGTCCCCAATTGGTGGTCATTCAGGATTTTTGAAGAGATATCATACAATCAAGCAGGATTTTTTTTGGGAAGGGCTAAAAGATGATGTTCAAAAGTGTGTGGCTCAATTTTTGGTTTGTTAAAGAAATAAAGGAGAAACAATTAAGACTCCAAGTCTCTTGCAGCCTTTATCTATTCCTAGCAAATGTTGGGAAGAGGTATACATGGACTTCATCACAGGGCTTCCCAAATCTAAAGGCCATAATGTCATCATGGTAGTAATTGATCACCTCACTAAATATGTACATTTTATTGCATTATCACATCCTATTACAGCAAGTATAGTGGAAAAAGTTTTCTTGGAGAATATCCAAAAGCTACATGGTACACCTAAGGTTATTATTAGTCATCATGATCCTATCTTTACTAGTCACTTTTGGAAAGATTTATTTTCATGTTTGGGTACTCAATTGGCTCATAGTTCTTCATACCATCCACAATCATATGGTAAAACTGAGGTGGTTAATAAATGTTTGGAAGGATATCTATGTTGTTTCACTTTAGGAAAAAAATCTCAATGGGTAGATTGGCTTCCTCTTGCAGAATGGTGGTACAATACTTCTTTTCATAACTCATCAAAAATGTCTCCATTTTTGGCACTTTATGCATATCATCCTCCTTCCATCACATCATCATTAAAGGTGTCACCAATAGTTCAAGTAGTGGAGGATCACTTGCTTCATCAACAACAAGTACTTTCAGGACTCAAGGAGAATTTAGCTATGGCAAAAAATAGAATGAAACAACAAGTGGACCAACATCATAGTGAAAGAAATTTTGAAGTTGGGCATTGGGTCTTCTTGAGATTGCAGCCTTATAAATAAATCTCAATAAAACAAAAAAAAAAAAATAATAAGTTGTCTCCAAGATATTATAGACCATACCAAATCATGCAAAAGATAGGTAGTGTTGCCTACAAACTTGAGTTGCCACCAACAACAAAGATACATCCAATTTTTCATGTTTCTTGTTTGAAGAAGGTAATTGGGAAAAACATTTGTACACAAACAATACTACCAGAGAAGAAGGAAGAATAATTTTGGAACCAGAGTGCATTCTTCAAATACGCATGAAGAAGTTGAGGAACAAAACCCTGACTCAGTATCTCATCTAAAGGAAGAATTTACTAGTTGAAGAGGCCACATGGGAGGATGAGGAGTTCATTCAAAAGAATCCACACTTGGTTAGCATTGAGGACAATGCTTCTTTCAAGAGAGAGGGCATGTTGTGTCCTTAATATTATTGTATATAGGGTTATGAATAGTCAACTTGGCTATCTTAATCCTTAATTAAGTCATTTTATCATTATTATACTATAGTTTAGAAATAGGTGTTGTGAAGGGTTGTGTCTATTCAACCTAGGTTTAGTTAAGTATATATAGGAGGTTGTGAGTCTTATTTCAGCATAGAGATTAAAAAGTGTGTTTTTGTTGGAGATATTTGGAGGTTGCCCCCTCAAAGTGACCTATAAATCTCAACTATTATCAAGCATTGATGTAATATTTTGTATTATTCCTTCTATTGTGCAAGTTATTTCATTACATTACATGCCTAGGGGCACTCATCGTTGGATGAGCATGGGTAGGGTATGGTAGCATATGGAGGGGGATTCTATATCATAGCCTAGTGATCATCACATAATAGGCATGGTAGAGGGAGATTTAATTAAGTGATAACTAAAGAAAATACTAGCTGGTAATAAAACTTAAGATAATGAAAAATCTTATGTGTTTGAGCCTTCCATTGAGGGAGTTGAATCCGCACGATCCAAGCTTGGGCTTGTTGATGCCAGGTGACTCTCCATGATGTTAGCCCCTACTTAGTAGCCCATTGAGTGTCTAACTAGGACCTGTAGTTTATGCATTGTCTATGTTCTTGGTTTAGTCATCATACAATCTGGCATGAGTGTTAGCCATGGACATTATGCTTTATGTGTGTTTGTGGTTGAATCATTATCTCCATTAGCATGGAAAGAGTGGGCTTGTAGGTTCCATGTGGTTGGGATGTGTAGCTACCTATATTACTACTAGGGACTAATGTATAGAGATGGTATATTGTCCTAGTATGACCATTGTTGGATGTTTTCACTTGGTACTTCAAGTTTTGGAGCATGCTTTCTTGTGATTTATACTTTCATTGGAATGCTTGTATATCATTTTTAGATGATGTTAGTTACTATCATATTTCCTTATTATGATGATTATCATATGATACATGATGTTATCTTTTTTGTAGGATTATCTTATGCTTTACTTCTAGCAAGTTATATTTTCTTACGCTTATGATGTAGTATGTTCTAGTAGTGATGTCCCTCTATGATAGTATCGATGATCTGATCGGTAGCTTGGGAGGTTATGCACAGAGAATGGCTAGGGGCCATGATGTCTTATGATGTTATTATGGTTGGGAGGATTTGTGTACCTAGTTTGGTTGTAGTTCTCATTACGATGTTATTTATGTTTAATGTGATGTTTCTTTTAGTACACTACAATCTATCATTCTATCCTTTCCCTTCACTAATTGCTAGATGGTTAGATGGTTTTTTTTGTCTTCCAATTATTGTTCAAGTGTCCTTACCTCAAAATGGGAATCTTGTACTCCCTGATGTGGAGGAACTTTGTAACTTAGTTTTCTTAGCTTTTTACTAGTTTTGGTTATGGTGTGTTGTCCTGAGATCTCATGTGAGATTGCACTTCCTCACACGAGGCTGCAAGATCTCGCATGGTGTATTGGGTTTCTTCACATGGCTTGGCACTTTCTCAAATGAAATCCTACACTATTTTTGAGTGTCTTGGTTGTATGACCAAACACTTTATCAAGCCATTGAGCACATCTTCATGCGAAAAGGTATTTCTTCACATGGCATGTTGCACATATTTGCATAGAATTCTGCTAGAGGTAGGTTCTCATGCAGAAAATTGGAGCTTTCTCCATTAGTTTTCAGGGATCAATTTTTGGTTTTTCTAGTACCCATTTTGTTGACTTAATTTTCCTTGGTTGGGAAAATCTCAAATTCTTGGTAGTATTGTCATTTTGGGTTCCTATTTCTTGTTGTGTTGTGTCAGTTTGGGTAGTGGTGTCAAGAAGTTTGTTGGTTATCGGGATGGTGGTTAAGTCTTCTATTTTGATCTATGTGATCAGTGTATGATGTTGTCATGTGCACTCATAGTTTTTTTTTTTAAAAATCTCTGCTTGTATTTCATCCTTGTTCCAAATATCTTTAGGCAAGACATTACATTTGGTATCAGAGCCCATTTTGCTACATTGGGATCTCTATGTTATGCTTCTACTATGGTTTAGTTTTTCATTGTGTATTGTTATATTATGTCTGATTATTTGATATCTTTTTAGTTTATGGTTTTGACTCTTATGCTTGTGATCCAATTGTTTTGACAGTATCTTATTTTTCCCATAGTTATGTCTCCTATATGTAGACCTAGTGGTCAAGGTGGTACCCATAGCAGTAACTATGGAGAAGAACGCTAGGAAGAGAGGCATCAAGAAGGAGAGGGAGAATATGGTAACACAAATCAGAATGTCATGGGGGCATGGATGGCAGTGCTCAAGGAAATTCTTTCTCAGTTGGGCCCTCATGCAAAGGAATGCTGACAAGATCATAACATGGGTGAGGGATCCATCATGGGGATTCCCATCATTCAGACCATAGAGAGGAGGAACATGAACGAGAATGTTCTCATACTCCACTAGGGGGAGGAGCGCTCCATTGGGGTGGTAGGGACCACAATAGTGAATATTCCATTAGGTTGGATATCATGAAGTCTATTCAACAATCCAAACTACCATTATACGATGCTAAGGGGGTGGCCTCAAGGCTGAAACTTAGTTATTAGACATTGAGCATTGCTTCACCATGTACCCATATGCAATTAGTATGAGGGCACATTATGCGAGGGACCACACCTCCATTTGGTAGAATATTGAGAGTCAGAAGCTCTAGATTAGCATTACAAATATTACCTAGGACATTTTTGAGGAGAGATTATGTGAGATATTCTTATCTCCTTGGTTTAGGGAGGCTCATGCTAATGAGTTCCATGCAATCCAGCAAGGAAACATGATAGTGAATTAGTATGAAATTTGATTCTTTGAGCTCAAGCAGTATTCATGCTACAAAAATGACGATTTACTCCTAGCTCATAATTTCATCCAAGGCCTTAAGGATGCCCTCATTGGAGAATTTTGTATGCATCATCCTACAACTCTTGTTCTCATTGTAGAGAAGGAACGTATTGTAGAGGAAAATATGGCTAGAGGTTTCAGTAGTAGATCTAGTTCTCAGAACCAAAGTGCTCAAAATTTAGGGTAAGATGTGTAGTTTAACCAATCTTATGTGAAGGGCCAAGCCCAATCAGAGCCCTTTCAAGAAAATTATCATGGTAAGGGTAAGAAGAGGTTTTGCGGAAAAGGTGGACAATCTTCTAGTACCTTAGGAAAGAAAGGAGATAACCAAAATTAAGAACAAAAATCTCAACAAGATCATCTTCCTCAAAGTGCTCAACAGAATTCTAGCAGGGGTAGTGCACCTTATCCTAGTGCTACCTAGGGTAGTCATGGAATAGGTTCCAACTTCATAGGAGATTTTTATTCCTCTTGTTAGCGTAGCCATAAATATTTTGAGTGCTCCATTAAACAATCTTCAAGACCTAGTAAGGGCACAGTGAGATCTGAGCCTACTATGGGAGATGTTGGAAGGAATCATTGAGTCTTTGCGGTAGTTGAAAACTATCAAGCTAAGAATTAAGGTACAATATTTGAGGCTATAGGTACATTTCATGGTATTTTAGCTTTAATTTTGTATGACTTTGGTGCTTTATATTCTTTCATTTCACTGTCTCTTATTCAAAAATGTGAGCTAGTGGCAATATGTTAGGTTGATAGGTAGCAGGTTGAGTTAGCTTCAAGTTCCAAAGTGGTTGTATATCCTTTGGTTGGTTGTTGTAGTTTGAATTTAGGTACCTTCACCACCATGATGGATCTACAGATTCTACCTTTAGGATCGTACAAAATTATGTTGGGCATGGATTAGTTAGCCATCCATTAGGTGAATACAGATTATTTCCATAAATTGGTATAGTATGTTGATGATATAGGTGGGTAGGTGGAACTTTTGGGAGTCCTAAGACTAGTCTCACTTTGGATGGTCTTAGCTAATCAGCTGAAGCAGAGTGTGCAAAAGGGTTTTCAATTGTTTCTTATTTTTGTCAGTGATCTTGAAGAAGTTGAGAGTCATATGTTGATACTTGATGATCACCCACTCCTTTGTGAGTATGTTGATGTATTTCTTGATGAGATTCTAGGTATGCCACTACAACATGACATAGATTTTTGAATTGATCTTGTACTAGGAGTGGAGTCAATTTCATGAACCCCTTATCTCATGACTACTCAGGAGTTGAGTGAGCTCAGATTGTAGTTGAAGGAATTGTTGGCCAAGGGCCATATTTGTCCTACTATATCCTCATGGGGTGCACTAGTCATCTCATGAAAAATAAGGATGGTTCTTTGTATTTGTGCATTGACTACCAGTAGTTGAATAAGGTGACAGTGATGAATCATTATCCTTTGCTGAGGATAGATGAATTGTTCGATCAGATAAAGGCAGCACAAGTGCTCTCAAAGATTGATATAATTTTGGGATACCATCAACTTCGTATTTAAGAGGTTGATATTCATCGAACAACTTTTTGTACATGGTATGGGCATTATGAGTTCACAATTGTACCATTTGGGTTAACTAATGCACCATTAGTGTTTATGAGTTTGATGAATGGTGTATTTTTTACTTAGATCAATTAGTGTATAATTATTTTCTAGGATGACATATTGATCTATTTGACGATGGTCAAGGAGTATGAAGTCCATCTACATCAAGTGTTGCAGTGCTTGAGAGACCATCAGTTGTATGGAAACTTGAGTAAATGTGGGTTCTTCTAGGCAGAGGTGAAGTATTTGGGACACATCATTACTAGTGATGGAATTGCAGTGGATCCAAAGAAGATTCATGCTATCATGGATTGGTCAGTACCCACTAATGTCTCAAAAGTCCATAATTTTCTGGGATTGGTGGGTTACTATCATCGCTTCATGAAGGACTTCTCGCAAGTAGCTCATCCCATCACTTCTCTTTAGCAGAAAGGGAAGAAGTATGTTTGGTTAGAGTAGTGAGAGGAATGTTTAATTCTCTTAAGGAGTGTTTGAACAATACACTTGTCCTTATAGTGCCTAATCTTGTAGGTGATTTCATGGTTTGCATAGATGCTTTTTTGAAAGGCGTGGGTGTGGTGTTGATGTAGGATGGTCGAGTGATTGCATATGAGTCTAGAAAACTCAAAGACCATGAGCTTAACTACCCCACACATGATTTGGAACTCATGGTTTTGGAGCATTCCCTTATCCATTAGAGGAATTTTATTTTGCAACACATGTTTGAGTTGCATAGAAATCATAGGATCTTGCAGTATATCTCTACTCAAATAAACCTGAATGCATGACAGCGTCGCTGGATAGAGTTCTTGTAAAAATATGACCTTGATGTGTATTATATTAAAGGGAAGGAGAATTTCTTAATGGATGCCTTGAGTAGGAGGCAACATGAGGTAGCAGTGATGTCATTTGAAGTGGATTTGTGAAGGTGTATCTTGGAGGCTTTTCCTAGTGACACTTGGTATTAGGAGGTGAGGGAAGAGATTGATTCTGGATGTACCCTTGAGAGGAGATTTTTAGGTTATATGCTTGAGTCTGATGGACTAATGTGACATATGGGGCATATCTATGTACATATGTCAGGTGATCTTCATACTTAGTTTTGTCAGAAGTGCATCACTCATCATATTCTACGCAGCTTGATGTGAAGAAGATGCACGTTAATCTCAAACAATTGTACTTTTGGGTAGAGATGATACATGATGTTTCTAATTTTTTTGTTAGATGTCTTGAGTGTTAGAGAGTGAAGGTAGAACATTAGCATCTAGTAGGTCTTTTGCAACCACATACCATTCCAAAGTGAAAATGGAATATGATATCTATTGATTTTATCATAGGGTTGACTATGTCATCACATAGGCATGATTATATAATTGCGATAGTGGACAAGTTGTCCAAGGTAGCACATTTTTCATCCATGAGAGCATCTTACTCAAGTTCTTCAATAGCACATTTTTTCTTGGAGGATGTTTTTCATTTGCATGGGATTCCTCATCGAATTATTTTGGATAGAGATCTAGTGTTTACTTATGCACTGTGGATGTCTCTCCAGCATGCTTTGGGCATGCAACTCAGTTTTAGTTTGGCTTATCACCTAGAGACTGATGGTCAAACTGAGAGAGTGAATTAGGATCTAGAAGATATGCTTCACATGTATGTTATATATAGGCATGTGAAGTGAGAGGACTATTTGTACCTTGTTGAGTTTTCATACAACAATGTGTATCATAGTTCTCTTGGTATGTCACCTTTTCCAAGCCTTTTATGGTAGAGCATGTCATAGCCCTTTGAGTTGGGATCATTTAGAGGACCAAGTTGTTTTGGGTACAAATATGCTTCAGGACATGGAGCAATAGGTTGTTCACATTAGAGAGCATTTGGTTTTTGCTCAGGATAGTCAAAATAAGTATATAGATGACTTTCATACAACAACAAGTATCATAGTTCTCCTTGTATGTCACCTTTTTAGGCCTTGTATGGTAGACCATGTCATACCCCCTTGAGTTGGGATCATTTAGAGGATAGAGTTCTTTTGGGTCCAAAGATGCTTTAGGACATGAAGTATTAGGTTGTACACATTAGAGAGCATTTGGTTTCTACTCAGGATAATAAAAAGAAGTATACAGATGGCCATAGGTTGGATTGTCACTTTTCTATTGGTTACAAGGTGTTTTTTAGAGTGCATCTGAGGAAGAGCCCCATCCATTATTAGAAAGGCTCTAAGTTGGTGCCACATTTTGTTGGACCATTTAAGATCCTCGAGAGGATTGGTCTTGTTGCTTATCGACTAGCATTGCCACCTAGACTACCACACATCTACAATTTTTTTCATGTTCCTATTTTGAGGCAGTATATTTTGGATGTGACCCATGTTCTTGATTAGGATGCTTTGTAGGTAGCAGACAAGAAACTTACTTTGGAGCCCATTCCTATTCTATAGTAGTGGAGGCTAACCTTGTGAGGTTGGGACATTAAGCAAGTAAGGGTCCAATGGGACCTAAGTGATGAGACCTCTATGAATTAAGAAGATGCTACACATTTGAGAGGATTGTACCCCTATCTTTTTACCAGCTTCTAGGATTAAGCTTATGCTAGTGCAAGAGGATGTAGTGCCTCTCATGTTTGGATTTTGTACCTTGTTGTTATTTTGATTCGAGAGATACTTGATACTCTTTTATTTGTACCTTGAGATGACCTGAGGGTCAAACATTATACTTTGATTTGGTATTATAGATGTTATACTGCTATGTTGTTTAATTTATCATATTGCATTTTGATGCCATTTTAAGATGACAGTTGATCTATGATGATATATGATTATCTGGTTTATTGGACATATTTGTGGATTGTGCTATGAGATGGATCTCATGCTATGGTTATTTACTTCATCTTGTCTCTTTATGCTTTATGTGAACATGAGTGATGTAAATGGATTAACTGGGTATTTAATGCATTAATTTCTTTGGGTATGTTATTATATGTAATTGCACTTGATCATGTGTTTTACTATGTAGGAATTATATCCTTCGTAGTGGCCTATGGAGTTAGTGATTTAGCTATTCATATTTTACCAATGCCATCCATGTATGGTCAACGTATCCTTTTTTCAATTGTTTAAATTTGGTGATTATTAAATCTGAACTCATCTCCATTATGTGATTACACCAGTGAGCATGTCTGTGCATTTAGAGGTTTTCTTTGTCACGAAAGTGTTAAGAAATTTTCTATGATTTTGGGTTTTTAAGCTTTAAATATTTTTCAATTTAATTTATGGTAGCTTTGCCTTAGGTGAATTTCTATTATGAGAAATAACCTATTTTCATTTGGGTCAATTCAAATTCTAGCTAGTTTAACTAGCGATTTGCCTTAATTGACTATTCACTCTATAAGTGAATAAGTTTGGAAAGAGGAATTTAATTCCCCACTTATTCTATTTTAGATTTTAGAAATTTGGAGAGCTTTTCTAAAATCCTATTTTGAAGGATTTGATTTTTATTTGTTCTGGGAGCTATGAGCTTGGGATTTTTGTGAGATCAATCTCATTGGAGCTAACTCGAGGAGCCTTGCTTTGTCATCACTTTATGTAGATTCAATGGGTTATTTATTTTGTCAGGCTATTTTCAATTTTTTCCCCTTTCATTATCAGGTAGGGCTTTCTAGTTTTCTTGTTTCTACTTCGTTTTAGCTTTTTTTTTTGGTATTTGTTTGTCTAGAGGCTAAGAATTAGTGTTCCCCTCTATTTTTGTTTGTTGGTTCTACCCAATTGGTTGGGTATGAACATTTTCCTTGTTTTTGGGATGGAGGTTTGGGGTTTTGTACCGTTATATTTGCCATTTTTGGATACGGTGTCTGAACCCAAATATTATTAGATTTTTGAGGTTTTTGTACCCAAAGACCAAATGGGTTTTAATTTCAAATTTTTCCTTTTTTTTGGGTTTCTACCTCATTTTGTGTGCCTCCCAATTTTCTCAAGTTTCCTTGGCATGATGTTGGTTGTGTACCTAGATGATTCATTTGGATGTCAGTCAGACCACTGTTGCACTTTTATGTTGCATTGGGATGCGTGTCACATCTTTCCTTCTAAGTATGTTTTTGATTGAGTGAATTTCTATTTTGTGTTCTCATCCTATCCTTGTATTATGATCTTCATGATAGTAGTGTGCCACACACAAGTATGTTGACATACATTTTTCGGGTGACTTGTGAGGCCCAATCTTCCTTGGTATTTCCAAAAGTTATGATCATTCGGGTTGGGTTGGGAATTTGCATGCCTATGGGAACTCATCGTTGGATGAGAATGGGTAGGGTAGGGTAGCATATGGAGGGGACTTCTATCTTGCAGCCTATCAATCATGGCACCATAGGTATGGCAGAGGGAGCTTTAATTAAGTTATAACTAAAGAAAATACTGGGTGGTAATAAAATTTAAGATAATGAAAAATGTTTAGTGCTTGAGCCTTCCAGTTAGGGAGTTGAATCCACACGATCAAAGCTTGGACTTGTCAATGAAAAGTGACTCTCCATGATGTCAGCCCCTACTTAATAGCTCATTGAGTGTCTAACTAGGACCTATAGATTATGCATTGTCTATGTTCTTGTTTTAGTCATCATATTGTCTGGCATGAGTGTTCACTATGGACATTGTGCTTTATGTGTGTTTGTGGTCGGATCATTATCTCCATCAACATGGTGGGAGTGGGCCTATAGTTTCCACATGGTTGGGAGGCATAGGTACCTATACCACTATTATATTGTGGTGACTAGTTATGAAATTACTGTACATACTTCATAATTAGTGGAGTTCAGGGCATCGTCCCCAAAAAAAAAAAATTGGTACTATTCGTAGATTTTCCATTTGTAGATTTCCTACTAAAGTTATGGCTGACATATTATAACCCTAAAGTGGTTTAATACTTGTATAAAGGGTTTAGGGTTGGGTATTTTCATTATGATGTTGTGATGCGAAATTGCTTCTTGCGGCGGTATTGAGCTGTAAGGGATTACAGACTATAATCAGGTTGTAATCATTGGATTGTAATAAGATAGGACTTGCTATTTGGTTGACATAGCCTAGGGATTGGGTGAACCACATTAAATCTTGGTGCCTTGTGTTCATTTTTGTGTGATCTATTATTTTATGTTATTAGTTATATTTGCATATAGTTTTTTATTTATGTCCATGGTCTATCATAACAAGTGGTATCAGAGCCTAGTTGTATTTTTAGTTATCCTTTGTAGGGAAGTTTCACAGTTGAGTGGGAGTCTCACGGTTGAGTGGGAGCAATGGTAGATGAGGGTAAGTTGAGGGTTGATAAGTTTAATGGGTAGAACTTCCAGTTATGGAAGATGCAAATGGAAGACTATCTATATCAAAAGCATTTATGGAAGCTGTTGGAAGCCAAAGCCAAGAATCAGGGAACTATGTCATATGTTGAATGGGATTTTTTGGACAGAAAGGCACTTGGAAGCATTCGGTTATGCCTAGCACCATTAGTAGCATTTAATATTACAAAACTGAAGACGATAGAAGAGTTAATGAAAACCCTAGCGACACTGTATGAAAAGCCCTCCACTTCAAACAAGGTATTTCTCATGAAGCATTTATTTAATATGAAAATAGTAGAAGGTGGATCTATTCCAAATCATTTAAATGAGTTTAATACTATTACTAGTCAGTTATCTTCTGTGGGTATCAATTTTGATGAAGAAAATAGGGCTCTCTTGATTTTGTGTTCTTTGCCTGAAAGCTAGAATGGCTTGGTAATAGTTGTGAGTAATTTTTTTCCTAAAGCTAGTACCCTAAAATGTGAAGATGTGATCGATGTTGTTTTGAGTGAGGAAACTTGTAGGAAATCCTCATGTGGATCTACATCAGGAAGTGCTTTGAAAGCACAACGTAGGGGCAGAACAACTAAGAGAGGAAGTAACTCTAGAAATCATGGGAAATCAAGAGGAAAGTCAAAGGGGAAGAGGTCTCAATCGAGAGGACCAAATGATTGCTAGTACATTGGGAAACTAGGGCACAAAAAGAAAGATTGTTAGAATTGAAAAAAAAATGAAGGAGATAAATAAGATGGAGACAAGGAGGCAAATGTGGTAAGTAACAAATTCGAAGAGGATGCTTTGCTTCTATCTTTAGAAAGTGTTGAAGATTCATGGGTTTTAGATTCTAGTGCTTCATTTCATGCTACACCTCATAGAGGTTATTTCATTGATTATGTCCAAGGGGATTTTGGGCTTGTTTATTTGGGGGATAATGATCCTTGTCAGATTTCTACAAAGGAAGAAATTAAGATTAAGTTGTAGAATGGGAATCATTGGCTACTACATGAGGTAAGACATGTTCCAAGGCTAAGTAGGAATTTAATTTCAGTGGGGCAACTCGGTGATGAGGGTTGTGTAGTTACTTTTAATGATAAAAATTGGAAGGTTTCAAAAGGTTCCCTCGTAGTAGAAAAAGGTGTGAAAGTAGGCACCTTATATCTTTGTATAGGTCATATTGTTCATTCTACTTGGATTGTTTAAGAGAAAAATGAATGTTCAAGAAAAATTGCTGCAGTTGAGCAAGGAGAACAAATAGCTGATGTAGATTCTGATACAGCACTATGGCACAATAGACTTGGGCACATGAGTGAGATAAGTATGAAAGTACTTCATTCAAAGAAAGTTTTACGAGGTCTGGAATGTGTTAATATGGATTTCTGTGAAAGTTGTGTGTATGGAAAACAAAAGAGAGTGAGTTTTGTAAAGACTGGGAAAGAAAACAAAAAGGAGAAATTAGAGCTTGTGCATACAGATGTATGGGGACCAGCTTAGGTATCTTCCCTTGGTGGCTCTCATTATTATGTTACATTTATTGATGATACAAATATAAAAGTATGGGTTTATTTCCTTAGATAGAAATCTGATGTATTTCAAACTTTTAAGAAATGGAAATGCTTGGTTGAAAATGAGACTTGTAAGAAATTAAAATGTCTCAGATCTAATAATGGTGGTGAGTACTGCAGTCATGAATTTGAAGATTATTGCTCCACTAATGGTATTCATAGATAGAAAACTATTCCAAGGACTCCACAGGAAAATGGAGTGGCCAAATGCATGAACATGACTATAATGGAGTACGCAAGGAGCATAAGGTTGCATGCTGGGTTGCCCTTACATATGTGGGTAGAGGCTATCAATACTATAGTACATTTGATTAATAGATGTCTCTCTACTCCTTTGGGTTGTGGTATTCCAGAGGAGGCATGGACTAGTAGGAAGGTGAGTTATTCTTTTCTCAAGACCTTCGATTGTGAAAATTTTTCTCATATAGACTCTGAAAATAGAACCAAGCTAGAAGCTAAATCAAAAAAATGTGTCTTTGTTGGATATGGCATTAATGAATTGGTTATAGGCTTTGGGATTTTGAAAATCTTAAAATTGTTAGAAGTTGGGATGTCATATTCAATGAGAAAGTGTTGTACAAAGATCTATTGCAGCAACATGAGAAGAAAGAAGATGATTATGTAGTGCTGGATGATATTCCAAAAATTGATGTTCTAGCCATTCCTCATGATGTGCAACAACCGCAACAAAAAATATGAAACACACCATTGAATGTTAGACAGTCAACAAGGCAAATTAGACCTCCATAAAGATTTTCTCCCTCTTTGTATTCTATTTTACTTACTGATGCTGGTGAACCTAAAAGTTATGATGAAGCTGTGCAGGTGGATACTAAGATTCAGTGGGAGTCTGCAATAAAACATGAAATGGACTCTTTGCTGAAGAATAAGACATGGGATTTGTGCAAGTTCCCTGTAGGTAAAAAGGTTTTACAGAATAAGTGGATTTATAGGTTGAAAGAAGAGGAAGAAGGTAAGAAAATATTTAAAGCCAATTTAGTTGTAAAAGGATTTGCACACAAAAAGGGAATTGATTTTGATGAGATATTTTCTCTTCTTGTTAAAATGACTTCTATATGTACTATTTTAAGTCTTATGGCTACTGAAGATTCGCATTTAGAGCAGCTGGATGTTAAAAAAACCTTCCTTCATGGTGATTTGGATGAAGAAATATATATGGCTCAACCATAAGGTTTTGAGGTCAAAAGTAAGGAGAACTTAGTGTGCAAATTGAAGAAAAGTTTATATGGTTTGAAGCAAGCACCTCAGCAATGGTATCTAAAATTTGACATGTTTATGCATGAGCATGGCTATAACAGGTGTCATTCAGATTATTGTGTTTATTTTAAGAGGTTGGATATTGATAGCTACATTATTTTATGTTTATATGTTGATGATATGCTTGTAGTTGGGTCTAACATGGATCATATTAAGGGGCTGAAATGCCAGTTAGCACATGCATTTTCTATGAAGGATTTGGGGGTAGAAAAAAAAATCCTTGGTATGAAGATTTTTAGAGATAGCAAGAACATAACATTAACGCTATCTCAGGCTGATTATGTTGAGAAGGTGTTGCAATGTTTCTCTATGGAGACTGCTAAAGTTGTCTACATAATTTACCTTGTCATTTGAAGTTGACTAAGGAGATGTGTCTTTAGACACAAGAAGAGGAGGATAAAATTTTCAAGGTACCCTATGCTTCAGCTATCGGAAGCTTGATGTATGTTATGGTATGCACTGGGCTAGATATTGCATATGCAGTGGGAATCATTAGCAGGTATATGAGTCACCTAGGATTTGAGCATTAGAATGCTATCAAGTGGATTTTCAGATATTTGAGAGGAACATCCAATAAGTGTTTACACTTTGGGGGCTCTACTACTAATTTCCAGGGCTATGTTGACTCAAATTTGGCAGGGGATATTGATAGTAGGTGGAGTACTACAGGTTATTTCTTTACTGTTGGTGGGGCAGCCATGAGCTGGGTTTCTAGGTTACAGAAGATTAATGCTCTATCCACTATAGAGGCAGAGTATGTTGCTACTACAGAGGTAGCCAAGGAGATGATATGGCTTCAGTTCTTCTTGGAAGAATTTGGACATCCTCAGAAGGATAATTATTTGTTCACAAATAGTCAGAGTGCCATTCATCTTGCAAAGAATTTAGCTCTACATTCTAAGACCAAACATATACAGTAACGATACCATTTCATTCAGTCAATTTTGGAGGATGGATAGTTATAGCTGGAGAAGATACACACAAATGACAATCCAGCAGATATGTTGACAAAGGTTGTAACAAGGGAGAAGTTGAACTCCTCTCCAACTTTAGTTTGTCTTCTAGACTAAACATGAATAAAATAATAGCAGAGTCTAGGGTGGTTTGATCTAGTGGGAGCCCCATGTGGTAGTGGTATTTCTATAGGATCAGTCTCCAAGTGGGATATTGTTGTTTAGTGTGGAGCCTAATCAGTCCCCAAGTGGGAGATTGTTAGATTATGGTGACTGATCAAGAAAGTTATGGCTAATTTATGGCTAACATGTTATAACCCTAAAGCAGTTGAATACTTGTATAAAGGGTTTAGGGTTGGGTATTTTCATTATGATGTTGTGACGCAAAATTGTTTCTCGCAGTGGTATTGAGCTGTAAGGGATTACGAACTATAATCAGGTTGTAATCACTGGATTGTAATAAGATCAGACTTGTTGTTTGGTGGGCGTAGCCCAGGGATTGGGTAAACCATGTTAAATCTTGGTGCCTTGTGTTCATTTTTGTGTGATCTATTATTTTCTGTTATTGGTTATATTTGCCTGTAGTTTTTTATTTATGTCTGTGGTTTATGCTAACAACCACTGCTGGGGACTAGTGTACAGAGATGGTCTATTGTCCTAATGTGACCATTGGACCAACTATAAGCCTATACCCTTCTACTTCAAGCTCTACAAAACCTAGGCAAGTGTACCTTAGATTCCTTTATATGGTACTAGTATTCAAAAGAATAGACTTGAATCTAACAAAGCAAATAATACCCTTAATCTTCTAAAGCAGATAACACAACCTATGAACTAGATAAGACAAGGGTAACTCTTTTAGCTCTTTCAACATGAAAGGGAAAAGATTTGATTAATGATGTTAAATATCAGCAAGACTAAGGTATGAACAATAGGAACATGCATTGAGAATGTCCCTTATCCATTGGGCATTCACTAAGTCAAAACATACACATGGATATCCAAATATACTTATATATTTAGATATCTGATTTATCCATTCACCTTGTAAACAAACGTCTATCTTCAAAATGAAATTCATGTTTATCATATCCTCTCATGATCCTTACAATTATGTCAATGTATATCAAGAAATTTACTCAGGTCCTTGACCCAATAGAAAAATATGCAATGGCATACAACTTCAAAGCCAAGATGCAATTGGACAATATGTACCTTATATGTATATCAACAAAAAATTATTAACTTATGAAGATGGAGACAAATTTTAGATTGAAACTTTCAATAAATCTTTCTATTAATCTCGTTGAAGTCAATACATCAAATGTATGCAAGACTTAGAATATGCACATCAAACAAATATGTTAACTGGTTTCTTACAAGAAACTACAACATTGTTGTTAATAACAAAGGAATACTAAAGAATAGTGGGATCATAGTAGTCATAAAATTCTCTAATACTGGAACACTAGAACCAAAATTGGAACTCCTTCATCCTCATCTAGGAAATCCTTATAAAGGATTGCAATAAGAAATAGATGAGTGGACCATTAGAATTACAATAGGAATGGTAAACTTATGAGGTGAGGGGGGGGGAGAGGGGGGATGAATTAGTAGTGTAAACTTGGACCCATAAAACTTTCACCACACATCTATCTCATGCATTCAATAGATAAACTAAAATAACATGTAAAGTACATACATCTAAATCATGTAAACACATAGAAGAATTCACACACATGACACAAGATATTATTATCTAGAAACCCTCCAAGTAAGAAGGTAAAACTGGAGTGGGGATGACACCCACAAATGCTCACTATTGCAGTAATAAAGTGTATCCAATTAAGGTTACAATATTTTGATCATGAGTCATATATACCCTACAAAAGGTCTTCCCTTTTAAAGGCTTACAAAGACTATTAGGTCTCACATTGTTAGATTATATCAACACCCTATTAGAAGTGTGTCTTGCTAAAGGACTTAACTCACAATTAAGTAAGAACCATGTTAAAGGATTTCATACATCCTGTTATGACTACTCTGTTAAGAGGTTTTGATTGAAATCTCCTATTAGAATGTCTCAGCATTGATCCTATGATTAGCACTTGATTTCTTGATAATATATCACCTCTAAAAAATTTCTTCTTGATCCTTCTTGATCAGATGTCTCTTTCATGTATACTCTTCTCTTTCCTTTGTTCTGCTCTAACTAAATCTGCAATGCAATCTCACTTCATAACTTCCAAGTCACCATGAATGCTCTTATTTTAACAATCAAACTTCTCTCTTTTCTCCTTCAATAACATACAAAAATGCTCATGAGAGTTTAGTTTTTTTCCTCCTTAAGAAGACTTTTGTGACTTAGGGTTAGGTATGAATCTACGACTAAGATTCATCCATTTTTCCACTTACCTTTTTCCATTTTTTGATTGGCTACATGCTATTGCATTGAGAATCCAACTTAAGATTTGTCCTTATCGAAAACTATTGTAATTCATCCTTAAGTTGGCTCAAAAATGGTTTACATAGTTCTTTATGCTATTACAAAAAGAAAAATCAAAATTGTCTCACTCAACAGCTAAAGTCTCGGATACTCAGCATATACCAATCTTTCTACTATGACTCAACACTTATATCACTTGACATCCATTATTCACATGGCTCCTAAATTACTCAGCATATACTATCTACTCAGCACTTGAGGGACTCATCACATGAGTGGCTCGACACTCACTATGAACTCAACATGTTCTATGTTTTGCTTGACATATGTTACTTGTTCAACATGAACTATGTAAGTAACTTAGGTGTGTTGACATTGACTTTTGAAAACCAATCTAAGATCAAAAATCTCCCCTTTTGACATGAGTGTCAAAAACTCTTGAGTGTACATTAACATCCTTAATCTCACAAGCATAACATATCTATAACTTGGCTTATATACAAAACCTCAAATTTACAAAAAAAATGATCAACTTGTATACATCAAAATTTGATAACTCCCCCTAAGTTAATATGTCTATTCTATAACCAAAATTTTGTAATCCTACTGAGTAAATGTTTTTGTATTGATACATTTTGACTTCATGTTGGTTTGTCGATACTTTTTCATCTGATACTCCTAATATGTTTTGATGCTTGCTCTCCCTTAGTTGATTATGGCTTTTCTCTGTTCCTATTATTTCTTACTCTCTTTATATCTCCCAAAAGTAATATCTCCCCCATTCTCTTATTTCATTCTCCCCCCTTTCTCTATTTCTCCCCCAAAAATAATTCTCCCCCTTTTTGACACTTATGTCAATGGGTTATACATTTATTCTATGTTTTTCAAGAAAAGATTTATGGACATCCAATATTATATTGAGAGTTGCATCCCAGCTCTTGCATGCTACATCCAATGACTTGAGTTGGATAGCTAACTCAGTAGCAAGGTGGACTAGACCATATAACGTAGAAATATTGGGGTCTTTCTTCATTAGGGTTTCAACATAGCCTATTTCATTGTGTAATATTTCCATATGGGGGTTGAGAGTTGCCTAGATGCTAGTCAGTTTGGCCCTTATCTTGGCCTCATCTACTATCAATACAACTAATTGACTCTATGTTTGAAGCAATGTCCTAAAATTCTTCTCACTCTAAGTTTGATTCATTGGTAGTTTTGTACTTGATGCAATAATTTGGCTCTCTAGACTTAGAATGTGACTTCTAGTGTCTTGGGTGAACAGTGAGGGATTGCACAATTTGGTGTACAATGAGAATATGTTCTCAACTACCTTCTTCACATCCTCAACCTTAGTTGCCAATGCAACTTTTGTTAGTGTTGTATCACCTGATATTTTCTCATTCACTTTATTTTGAAACTTCTTTTCTGACCATTCTAGCAATTTAGCATTAGTATCTAGGTCTTCATTACTAACCTTCTCCACTATGTCTGTCAGTTGTTCCAATAGTGGCTTGGTCTCATCAGGAGTTGGAAGACTAAATACATCTCAAAAGATGTCTTTAATATCCTATAGTGCCTATTTCTACATGTGCTCCCTTCTAAGCATTTCCTGGTGCTTTTTTCTTGCTAGGACCTACTAGAATATGCCCATTTGTTCTATAGTCATGCTATCATACTCATACTTAGGAAAAATAATCTCTTCATCAAGGATCACATCTCCATATTGAATTACTTCTTCTACCTTTTATGAACTAGGATTTGGCACTGAGGTCTATAATGGAGTAGCATCCGTGCTCAGCTTCTGAAGACTATGACTTGATGGAGTGTAAAATACTAGTAAGGTAACTAGGGCTTGGATGGTAGTTTTCTTCTTTACTTGTTGTTTCATTTCACTCTCTTTAGCCTTTCCCTATTCTGCCACAATGACTTGACTTGCACTATGCTCTTCTCTACTATACCAATCTTAGCAATTGTATCAACCTTATTTAATATGAATTTTTTAATCTTGACCAAAGGTTATACATTTGTGACTGGAGGCATGATAGAAGGTAGTTCTTATGGATTCACCTTTTCCATTTTCATATCATTCACTATCTTCTATAGTTCATCCACACTGACCAGTATAGTATTATCACAAAGTTTTGTCTGTAATATGGACTAATCTAGGATCTTCTTGAGATATTCCTCTATTTGGAGACTGATATTCTGAGCTAGTAGATCAAAAACATCCTTAATAGTTATTTTTTTAGTGTTTTTACTTGTTACATGTTAAGGGTAGACATTTGGCAATTGTGTGTCTTGCACACTCTATTCTTCATGTTGCTCTTCTTTAGCTATTGACTTGTCATCTATATGCATGTTTGTTCCTCCCTCAATAGTACCTTCATTCATCATCATTGACCTCTATGAGTTCTTCTTCAACTTCCTTTGTTGTAGGCAACCCATAAGTTACTTTCCACATCTGAGTGGATTTCTTAACAATATCCTCAATATTGTTTTGCAAAATGCTAAAGGCTCTATATTTAGGTACAAACCTAACTACATATTTCTTTACAGCCTTAGCAATTTGTACCTTAGATATTTTTGGCATCACTTGGGCTAGAGAGGTTTCTCCAATTTATTTCTCCAAATCTAGACAATAGTGCCATTTCTACTCAACTTTGTCATATAGACTCTTATACATTGAGTTGGCAATCTCTAGTGAAGTTTTCTTGAATTTTTCCATCATGGCATATATGGCCTCTTCTACTTGATTTTTCTCTACTTTTCCCAACTTATCAAAACCTACATGTGAAAACCTTGACAATTCTACACTATTCTTAACATTTTCACATAAATTTTCAAGATCTGAAAGACGATTATGACTCACCAACTTAAATTTGCTATTGCCATCTGACTCTATTTTCTCTTCATCAGAATATGCTTGTGCAACATATTTTCTTCTTGGTCTCTTTTTCTCTTGACCTCCATGTTCTATTTTTTTTTTTCTTTTCCTTGGCCTTTTGGGCTATTGCGCAAGTACTAGCCCTTGTAGTAGGTGCAATAGGCCTGAGCTGACTCAACTAAGCTATGTTCTTAGTTTTAGTCACTTGTTGAGTCTTAGCTTTTCTCTTCTTTGGCTTGGTAGTATTAGGTGCTTCCTTGGCTTCTTCTCCCTTGGCACCTTTAGTCTCCTCCTCTTCCTAGTCTTCTCCCATACCTTGAGTTAGTGGAAGAGGTGCTTGTGCTTAGGTTTCTTCTCCTCTTCATCCTCTTCTTCTTCTTCTTCTTTGGTACCCTCTCCAAAATTAGCATTCAATTTCTTCACTATCTTCTCCTTTTTCTTTATGGTAGAGGCAATCTTCAATTCTATGGTAATTTTGGACTTTACCATCTCATAATTTCCAAATATTTTTATAGTTTTATCTACCTCTTTTGCTAGTAAGGTTGTTATAGCTGCAAAGGCCTCATCCACATTTATTTCATAACCTAAGGGTCTCAACCATCTCATCCGTGGTGTAGTAGCTTGTATAAATGTATAATCAGCATCCACAAAAAAACATACATCATCACAGTGTTTCTCAACTAAGGATATTGGTATTCTCAGTCTTTCCTTCATTGACTTCTTGTAATCCTCAAAATAACATGTCATTAAAGATTCAAAATTCTCTCTTAATTTCTCAATGTACTCACCAATCTATACTACAACTGATTTGTTAGTTTTCCATCCCACTATCCCAAATGAAGGGAATTTTTTTTGTACATGAAAGAATATGAAAATCAATATAGAACCTACATTGTGCACTCTTTTTCTTTTTTATTGCTCCAAGATTCTCCATCAATTGTTGCAATTGTAGCTCTGCTAGATCATATGTGTGATCTTTCTTTACAAGTGTGTATCCACATCCATAGCTATACAAAGGCACACTATTTAATCTACTATATTGATAGAACTTGTGTGATATAACCCTTGCAACAAAGACTATCAGAGGATCAATGATTGTGTCTATTGTTGTGCCTCTTTTGTTCCATATAGGTCTAGTATTTTTCTCAATCACATCCTTCAAATCTCTTCTTAGTGTCTTAGGCTGATCTAGCATTGGGTAACCAATAAACATATGGATTATTCTCTTAGTGATTTTGATAGGTCCATTGTCCAGCCATAATGAACCATCATGAATTCAACTAAGCACTGTTCTTATCCATTCTTTCCTAAACACATTTGGAAAATCTAAGGCTCGAGTTAATCCCTTTATCTCAATGATTTTGAACTCTTCCTTCAAAACACCATTATCACAGAATTTTTTGTAGGCTTCCCTAATCTCTAGATCTCCAATGCTACCAATCTTACAATTATAGCATTTTCTCACATCTTGTACCATTATCACATTCAGTGGAATCATTGACAATGCGCCAAAAGGGTCTTCCTTGTATGTAATATCAAGAATAGCTTTGAAAATGGGTTGCTTGACTTTGTTACTCACTAAGTAAACACTCAAAACTTCCTTTCCCTCTACATTCTTCAAACTAGATGCCATAAAGTGAAACTAGGGTTTGCAAAAATTAAACTTTGTAGCTCAGCTTTTGATCAATACCTTATTAAATCTGATGAATTGTTGTGAGATCATTGCTAAAATATTCTACAACTACTTTGGATGGATTTCTAGACTACCTTCTACTTTGTTCACTCTTTCTTGAATTTGAAATGATGAAAAGTGAGCTAAAATTGATCAAATATCCTTTAAGAACCTTGCAATAAATGTTGAGTACTTACATAGCTCTAAGCTCAACATAAACCAATTTTAGGCTCACTTAGCATCCATTAACATTTTAACCACTTGGAAACCACTATGAACTTGGCATCTTCTAGCATTTTACTTGACACACATAGGAAATATTTCATGCTCAGTAGTAACATGAAAAACTCAAAGATTTATCTTGGATTTATAATAACATCTTGCATCTTTATTCATGCTAATGTAATCTTTTTAGAACTAATTTATTTTGGAGCTGATGTATGATAAAACCTTTAAATATCAGTCCCACATACCTCTTGATTGCCTAGTTTGATGAGGTGTGATCACCTAACCCATTGGGTGAAGTGATCCCTTCTCCATTTGATGTGTTGCAATCATCTTTCCTCTCCATGTCTTGTTCATTTCATTTCTAGCATTTTCAACATCTACATTGCCTTTTCCTTTGTCAAATTCACAACTCGGTGCCTTTGACTTTGTTGGACAATACCTACAGATGTGACCAGTCTTCAAATAGCTAAAACATTTTTTTTGACTCAATCACCTTTTGTAGTCACCTCTAAAGTGTGTCCTAATACAATTCTCAGGAACATGTCCATATTCTTGACAATAATGACAATTATATCTTGTATTATAATCCTAGTTATAAGTGTTGCCATTGTTCCTTACCTTTTTTTTCTTGTTTGATGACCACATAGATTTGAATTTTCATTCAAAAGCTCTATGTCCATACGTCTGAAAGTTGTAGTAATATCCTTCAAATCTTTGTTTGTGCATTGTCTTGCTTCTGCATTCATGTGCCTGATGACCTTGTTTGTTGAACTTATGATAGTGAACCATGCTCTTATGATTAACATTCTAATTTGTATTCTTTCTCCTACAAATTTTAGTAGTATGTCCTTTCTTACCACAATTATGACAAGTAGGTTTGGAGTTCTTACCTTTATTTCTCCTTTCTTCAGCACTTTTGGATGATTCTTCTTCTTCAATACTTGTGTATGCCAATCCTAATGTATCATTACTAGATCTATGGGATATCATTAGTTGCATAAATTTTTTGACAGCTTCACTTGGTTTGTTGAAACATTTAGCAAATTATTTTTCCCTTTTGAGGTCACTCTTCAATTTTTCATTCTACAACTTCAATGTTTTTATCACAATTTCCTTGACATTTAGCTCATATTTTGCATTCATCATTTGACTTAGAGTATCCAAATGCATGTTGGAAATCTTGGCTAGCTCTAATGATTTCTCTTCCAATCTATTGGCCAAAACTGTTTTATCTTATTCAATCATGGCTTTGTCTTCCATGTCTTTCTTCTTTTGTTCAATCACCTCTCATAGCATTATGGCTTGTGATTATTTTTTCTAACTTGAGATTTCCAATTTCCTTGGCTTGCACTCTATTATTTTCTATTAGATCTAAAATAATTGCATAAAATTTATTGGAGTCTCCATCTGCAAATAGCTTAGTAGTGTCTATCTCTTTGTATTGTGTGTCATTCTCCTCAATAGCGATTTCCTTCATTGTCTTCAATGATTTCTTTAAGGCTTCTCTTGCTTCATTCAATTGATATAGAATTAGATTTATTTCAATCTCCTAATTCTCAATAGTCTTTCCTAACTTGTAGACTTCCATTTCAAGATCTTTCCTCAAATCTAGAAAACTTCTCTTTCATAGAACAAGGCTCTGATACCAATTGTTGAAATTTAAGCTTGGACCCATAAAACTTTCACCACATATCCATCTCATGAATTCAATGGATAAATTTAAATAACATGTAAAGTACATACATCTAAATCATGTAAACACATAAAATCATTCACACACATAACATCGGATATGATTACCTAGAAACCCTCCAAGTGAGAAGGTAAAAGTGGGGTGGGGATGACACCTACAAATCTTCACTAATGCAGTAATAAAGTGTATCCAATTAAGGTTACAATATTTTGATCATGAGTCATGATCTACATTATGAAAGGTTTTCCCTACTAAAGGCTTACAAAGACGGTTAGGTCTCACCTTAGAGGATTTCAACACCTTGTTAAAAGTGTTCTTAAATCACAATTAAGTAAGCACCTTGTTAAAGAATTTCATATAGCCTATTATGACTACTCGGTTAAGACATTTTGATTGAAATCACCTGTTAGAATGTCTCATTTTGATCCTATGATTAGCACTTTATTTCTTGATAACATCTATCACCTCTAAACAATGTTTTCTTGATCCTTCTTGATTAGATGTCCCTTTATTTTCTACTCTTCTCTTCCCTATGTTCTTCTCTAATTGGTTATGCAATGCAATCTCACTTCATAACTTCCAAGTCACCATGAATGCTCTTTTTCTCACATGCAAGCTTCTCTCTTCACTCCTTCAACAACATAGACATATGCTTATGAGAGTTCAAGGTTTTTCTTCCTTAAGGACTTTTGTGACTTAGGGTTAGTTATGAATCTACAACTGAGATTCATCCATTTTTCCACTTAAATCTTCCCATTTTTTGATTGATTGCATGCTATTACATTGAGAATTTAACTTAAGATTTTTTCTTATCTCCAAAATATCGTAATTCATCCTTAAGTTGGCTCAAAAATGGTTTACATAGTTGTTTGTGCCATTACAAATAAATAAATCAAAATTGTCTCACTCAATACCTGAAGTCTCTAATGCTTGGCATACACTAATCTTTTTGTTGTGACTTGGCACCTATATCACTTAGCATCCATTATTCACTCGACTCCTAAATTACTTAGCATACATTGTCTACTTGGGACTTGAGTGACTCAACACATGAGTGGCTTGGCACTCACTGTGAACTTGGCATCCTCTATGTTTTTCTTGGCATATGTTACTTGTTCAGCATGAATTAAGTAATTTAAGTGTGTTGACACTCACTTTTCAAAACCAATCTGAGATCAACAAGGACACATGTCAAAATCAAACTAGAAGACAATACATAGAGATATTAAAATGATATTGCATTCAAAGCATTCTTTGTATTTGGACAAAACTAGGACAATGGCTACTAAATCAGCATGGTGGAACTTTCTACAAGAGTCCTCAACTAGATTTGGTTTGTCCTCTTCTGCCTTTCATCATGGAATTCTTCAACTACCTGACAAAATATTTACTTCTTCTTGGTGGTCATTCCATGAAACTAATTTTATTTGATTTCCACCATATCCTTACTCTACCAAAAAATCTAATCTTCATCAAAGTTGTTTTTCTCTAGCATCGACGCATCCATCTATTTGGTGTTGACCTACACCATGCTCTATTTTTGCATTATATTTTAATATTTCATTCGGCACCCTAGGGTCAAAACCCAATTGACTACCCAATGAAATTCACATATTATCTTTTAAAATTTTGTTGAACCTTTTGACTTGTGATGTAGAAAAGACCCTTAAGCAAACCCTTTGATCGCTACTTCACCATCTCATTTTAAACGTTTTGAATTCCAGTCATTACTATGGAGAAATTTTAGCCTTTAACCATTTTTGTAGCTTCGCTACTACTTTTCTTGACTAGTTTTACTAACCTATGACTTTGTGACCTCTTCATTCCAACCATCATCACAACCTTGCAGCTATCTGACATTTTTTCCTTCTAACTATTGTGATCAAGCAATATTTTCCCTTAAACTACTTCACACCTCTAGGATCATCAGACAAAATATAGACCTAAATTGTGCAATGATGTGTTAAGCATTTTCATTGACTAAAAGATTTGTTTGCATAATTGCAACTAAGAATTAACCACATACATAATTTCCATTTCAATGAAAAGATGTTGAATGAATGTTTTTTAGCCTTTATCAATCAAAACATCTCCTTTGAAACATGTCCCATCTTGTCATTTGACTCTTAATACTTCCTGAAGCATGCCACATGTTAGACTCTAATTGCCTTTTCAATAGAGATATAATGAATGACTGCATTTGGCCTTTTTCGATCAATATTCCCCCAACAACATGGTAGATCATAACATCATAAAACCATTTTCATTTCTTCATGATGTCATGACTAAGCATAAAATTGTAACCCATTCCTTTTTGGGAGGAAAAAATATTGGATGAATGACACTTGTATTTATCAAAGCATATTCATCTGATAGCTTGAGATAGGCCCACCATGTGACCTTGTGATGTCACAATGTTACAACACCTTTAACAAGATCACTCCATCAGCACTTAATAGTGATTACATTTTTCAAATGAGCTATTAAATGAAATAGATTCAATTTTATTGATCAAATATATCAAACTCATTAAAAAATTGACCCTACCCTCTCTTGTTTATTGTCACACCTCAGCCAATCCTACATCCACAACTTTAACCTATAGTTATACTTTAACACCTCTGATCATAAGAACATAGCATATTGCTACCTCACAGCTGAAACCCTAGGTTAACCCTTACTTGATGCAACCATGCAATGAGGGTTAAAAATTTGACTGTTGCATTCATTATATCCTAGCCTATAGGGACATGTGGCAAGTGGGTGTGTCACTACTTTCTTTTGTTGGACTAGAAAATAGGTAAATTTTTATAGTAAAAGAAATCAAAAAAATTTAAATAAATTCAAACCAATCTAATCTACCATTGAAGAGATTGAAACAAAGGTGCATTAATAAACATGAAAAACTCATTAAAAAACTCCCTTCTCTAATTCTCCAATGTTATCCTTTCTTCTCCACAGAGTTGATGTGTATGTAGCTCCAATTGACAAGATTTGCCTACAATTAAAAGAAAGATAATGATATGATAGCGAGAATACTTGGATTGTGGTTAACAAAAACAAGTGAACAATGACTCAATTTATAGGATTTCAAAGCCAAATGAAAGAAATGGAAAGAAAGAATGGAAAAGAGAAATATGTCATAATCATGTGTGAATTTTGGAATTTTCTATGACAAAGAAATTAAATTTGGAAAATTATGACACAATATGACAAACTATGACAATGTGAAAGAAATATGCATAAAAGTGTGTAAGAAAAATGGAAGAAGAAAGTGTAAGAAAAATGCATTGAAAGGCGTAAGAGGTGTAAGATAAAAATTAGGAATGTGTAAGAGTGGTAAATTTTAAATTTTAAAAACTCATAATTCCCTCTAAAGTGGAAATTATAAATTATACAATTAGGAGAATAGAAAATGGAAAAAAATCAGAAATGAGAAATAAAACTTAGGAAATTAGAAATTAGAATTTAGGAAGATGAGAAGTTAGAATTAGAATTTAGAAAATTAAGAATTCTCATAATTTATGAAAATGCAATCAATTAATTAATAAAGATTAATTAATTGATAAAGGTTAGTAAAGATGAATAATTAATAAGAGGGGATAAAATTAAATAATTAAGAAATAGGAATAGACTGTGTGTTATCTAATCCTATAGGAGAAATGAAAAAATTGATTGGCCAAGATGATGAAATAAATGTAGGATAATCCTATTGGAGGATCATGATGAAAATACAAATCAAATGTGATGATATTGCATTGAACCAAAGAAATGATCGAATGAAATAAATGATGCTAGACGAATGACAGGAAATGATGACTTGTCAGGGACACATGACAAGGGTTGATGACATATGACATTTAATAAACATTTTAAATGTCATAAGATTGATTAAAATTGATTGAAAGGATTGATCATAATAGCATCAATAGATGCAGTAAATGCTATTAAATTGATTTAATAAGGACATGTTTAGAATTTGAAGGACTCAACAATGTCGAGGATCAAATTGATAAAAAATGATGATATGCCAAGGATACCTACAATTTATTAATGAATGTTGACAAGGCACTGAAGGACGTAATAATTCCTAAAGGATCGATGATGAAATGATGACATTGAAATGGTTTTGAATTGATTCTAAGATAATTTGCATTTTGATTGAATGATGATCAAGTTGGCCAAAAGATAAAAGTTAATGAAATCATAAAATGGGACAAGTTAGGATGTAAAGGTGATAAAAGAGTAGGTGTGAACCATTTTTGAGTATCTACATTTTTTCCCTCTTTGATACAATACAATTATGAGCATTGTGTCAAAGAATAATAATGAAAAGGACCATTTCCCCAATGAAATTTAAAAAAGGATGTAGCGTGCCCCTTCGAAAAATTGAGCAAGAAATTGACTTGAAGACAATTTTTCAAAAAGAAAAGATGATGAGGGAAAGAGATTAATTAAAGAAACATTAGTAGAAGAAGGAAATGAGACTAAGAAGAGTGATGAATCTTTCTTCCATAAGTGTATGTTATGTCATAGGAGCTTTATTTTAATGTAAGAAATGGAATGCAATGCATCGTGACATAGAGAGCTAGAGAAAAATTGCAAGCCTTTTACATAAACAAACACGATGTAGACAAAGAATGACCTTAGCTACCCCGAGGCATATAGTCATGCCCCAAACTACCAAAGAAAATTTGAAAAACAAAGACAAAATTGATCATGAACCATACCAGCCGCTCTCATAAATTAATTTATATCATCAAGTAGCACAGGAACATGATTAAAAGAAAATAAGGAAAAAATAAAACACTCACTAAATAATGTGAGCCAACAACCATTCTGATCTATTATTACTTGCTTTATTAGGTGTTGGTTGGGATTTCAAAGATTGATGTTTCATAGGTTGATTGTTGAAGATTGATTCAAGCAGTTATGTGTGGACGTTGTCAAAGCATGACTTTGTTGAAGCACAAAATTTAAGTCTAAGTCTACATGTGCAAGTGTTTAGCAAAATGAGTGATTATTTACATTGATTATCTACAAGGTTTAATACAATTTTTCAAGATTTTTTAAATTTTTGTGGGGGGTGTTTTTGAAGGAAAAAAAATTGATTTTTTTGTGTTGTAGTGTTTTTTATTTTAGGACATTTTGCAATTTTTAGGATTGTTTTCTAGTTCATATTTGATTTTTAATGTTTTGTTTAGGACATTTTATGATTTTTTTTATTGAATTTTTCAAGACATTTTATGATATTTTTTGTGGATTTCTTCGGGACATTTGTTAATTTTTTTGAACTTGTTTTCTAGATTATATTTGACGATTTAAAGATTTTTTCAGAATCATATGTGAATTTTTTGGATTTTTTTAGGTCTTTAATGTATGTACATGATGTCATCTCCAATCTGATAAGAATGATGAGTCTAGTGGACTAACTATGGTCAAGAAGTTTTCTCTAGTTCAAATTTAATCTCATGGGATTTGAGAGTAAATGCCCCCAGATAAGACGCAAAATATATACAGAGGCCAAGGACAAGGTATGGACAGACTGATGAAATATGAGAAAATAACATGAGATATTAGTTAGTTCATAGGCTATGATCGAGGACTAAAAATGTCTCAGAATATAAATGGTGTGATCAAGGAATGAGGTGCAAAACCAAATAGAATCCCAATAGATGGAGGAGCAACGACTTGCTACACATGGTGCATGTTTGCCAAGTTTTCACCATGGTACTTGCCCAAAGTGCCTGTTTTCTAGGTTTTCACTTTTGGATGGAATTTTTCTCTTTTTCCACTTTTTTGTCATGCCAAGATGCCTTTTTCCTAAGTTTTCATCAAGGCATTCATTTTTTTCATGAATTTTTTGTATTTTGTATTTTTTAAATTTTTTTAGGACTTTTTGGAAAGAATCATGAATGTTGTTAACAAATGCTGAAAATGAATCTATTGTTGGTGCTACCAGCTGATAAACTTTGGACCCGCAAGTGACTATAACTACATAGGATTCATTCCAAGTTTGTAGCTAAAATGAAACCACTAAAATAGCCCCAAGATATACCATCATGTACTGCATGCAAGACAATATCTACCTCTCACAAATCAAGGCATCTAAGAATAGTTGTGTCAAAGGATCTTTTATATAGGATGTCACTGATGATGATGTACTCAAAAGCTTGCCAGATAGAGGTTTGATTTTGGCTGTTGGACAAATTAGGTAGTAGGATTTGGTCATAAATAGATGGATACAAGGAAGAACTAGGAGGATTGAGACCAAAAACTTTCCACATGAAGGTGATCAAGAGAGCTCAAGTATAAAGAGAAAAAGACTTTGTGACATGTTGAAAACTAGATCACTTATATTCATTGCATCAACTTGTTCACTTTATATCCTTAGGAGTTTCTTAGCATTTTCTTTTTCATGGCCTAATGGAAGCTTTCATTTTTCACCAAGAGACCTATTCTTATCATTTATTCCATTTTTCTCTTTGTTTTTAGTTTTGCAACTGGAAGATGGATTTGACTCCCCAAGATATACCAATTAGTTCAATTCTAGAGAAATTTCTTCTTTATGGCCACTAATCATAATGCCTTCATAGAATTCAAAGGCTTTTAGAAGAGCATAATCATTTTCAAATGTATCAAAGATCAGTGGTCCATGTTGGTCCCAATCCAATAGTTCAAGATAACTTGAGTGTATGTCATCATAAATGTTGAATGGGTTTTGGTCAAAGGTATATATATGGGTATCAAATTCAATAGTATCATTGGGGCCATGTTCAAAAGTTGGAGGACCTTGATCCCAATGTATGACAATCCAAGATTTAGGATAATATTGAGCAATAGGTGGAGTTATAGTAACATGTTTATTCTCCATAGGTGGACTATTAGGGTCAACAAAGATATAGTCAAGTGTATAATGGCTATCAAGATCATCAATTTTAGGTTAGAGATTCTCAGATGCCTTTTCATCATTCAAAACATCCACAACCTCACATGAGGGTAGCTTAGTACTAGGAGGACCTATTCACAATGGCCTAAATCCAAGCCCTAAACTAGGAGGTCATCCTTTTTTAGTGATAGGCTCAATTATTCCTTGTTTCTGAGATCAAAGACCACTACATCCATCATAACCTTTTTCTACATGATAGTAAACCCAGGTCCATACTTGTTAGGAGATATTCCAGAGTGGGTTCTTGTTCTTCTTTAGCTTTCTCAATACAAATGGATGTATTCTCATAGAAATTTTCTTCAAGTTGTCCATCTCCACTAGTAAAATTAGTAGAAGTGGCATTTTGTGTACTAATCTTGGGCTTTTTTATTTCGACTTGGGCTTGATTAGGAAGGTTTTAAGCTTGCTTAGGCTTGTGCAAATGATTGGAGGATGGATTAGGATGGTTTAGGATTAGCTTAGGGATGGGCAAGTGGATGGCATTTAATGAGGGTGGGTGAAGGAGGAGATATTTGTTAACTTTGGCTTGGGTTAGTAAGTTTTAACCTATGTTTAGGGAATGTGACAAGGTTAGGAGGGGATTAGGATTAGGTTTAAGGACATCTTCTAGAAGAGTCTAGACTTTGGATGAGGATAAAGAATTTCTAGAATAGTCTAGAACTTCCTAGGATGAGGATGAAGACTTTCTAGAAGAGTCTAGAACTTCTTAGGATGAGGATAAATTAGATTTTTAGGAAATAAATAAAGTTTTATTTATTTCAAGGGTTTAGGTTGAGGAGATATTTATTAAAACTTTTTTAATAAAGATGAGGATTAATATTTAATGTTAATTAAATATTTTGAGATGGGATTAGGGGTAGGAAATGATGGGATTAGCCTTTAATCAAAATTAAAGAAGGATTAGAAGATTTTGGAAGAGGTTAGTGGTCTTAAGGAAATTGGCCAAGTTTTAGGCAAAAAAAAAAAAATTTTATTTATTTTGGGTTTTTTGGTCAATTTATAAATTAAATAATTAATAAATAAGGAAATAATGTTTAAATAAGATTTAAACATTTTTGGGAGGGATTCCTTAATTAAATATTTTTAATTAAGATAAAGGGATTTAATGGCATAAAAATAAATTAATTAATTAATTAATAAATGATGATGTCATCAGGAATTTTTCAGAAAATAGAAATACTTTATTTTCTAAAGGTTTTTAGGTGTCCACATTTTGCCCCTCTTTGATGTGATGCCGCTAGTGGCATGGCATCAAAGATAAGAAAATAAGATGCCCAAGGCTAGAGCAGAAGAGGAGAGAATGGATTGCAAGATGCCCCCTCAAGAAGGTGGCGAGGAGAGAAAGTGAGGCTCAATGACTTCTTGAAAAGTACAAGAATCTGAGATGAGCAAGAAGACTCAGATTGGCTTAAGAGAAGAGGTTTAGTTATCTCAAACTCTCACTACAGGAGAATGATAAAGGGAGAATCAGAGGCACAAGAGGAAGCAAGCTTAAGATCTCAAGGATTGTAGAGGATGAAGGAGCGGAGCACTATAAAAGGAATCCAGGATGGGGAGATGGATGAGGGGACTAAAAAGCTTATGCAACAAGATTTCAAAGAGTTAGATTGGCGGAAGATGGGTTTCGGAGATCCCTAGCACTAGGATTGTAGATCTCGAAAGATGAGGCTTGGTGGATTGATTTGGATTGGTGGATCCCTAAGACTAGGATTGTGGATCCCTAAAGCTAAAGGTGAGGAGTGATTCAAAGAGATATTGATGCATAAGCTGGGGTAGGAGAGACGGATGCTGGATAATGGAGATGAAGAAAAACCATTGAGGCTTTTTTTTTAGCAAGGGGATACTTCAAAGAGAAGTACCACCATGTAGTTGAGCACTAGATTTGCTATAGGACTGTTGGTTAATTGCCAAGGTTACCAAGAACATCAAGGCCTTTTCACCAACTGTCTAGAGGACTGATGAACTGAGTCAGAAAAAACACGCAAGGATTGCCCCAGTATCACACATGAATCTCGAAAGAATCAGAGTGGAACCGACACTGGGTAACCCACAACCAGAAAAGAAAAACAAACAAAAGACTTGATCAAGACCATACACCCAGATTGCCCATTTCGCAGTATACCATGATATGGAAGACCATGGAAACCTTGAGGAGGGAAGAAGGAGATTTCTTTGAAAAGATACTTCAAGACCCAAAAGGGAAGATTCCAAATCAAAAGAAAGTGAAAATCCAAAAGAAATACATTTGCCAACGAGATGGGTAGGATGAGGTACTAACAGACCAAGATCAGACATGAGGAAATCGATATCCTACAAGAATCTATCAGAGAGCACCTAAGCTGATGGATCTAGATGAGTGATGCATCTGGCAAGCTAAACTAAGAAGGATAACACTTTGGTGATAGGAGATCTAGTTAAAGGATGAATTGGAATAGCTAACCAAGGGTTGTGCGATGTGTGCAAGATGCTGATCAACGAGGAATTGACATGAAAGCTGGATAGATACAATGGTACTAAGCTAAAGAGGATGTAACAGCTGATGGACCAAGATATTTACAAGCTGAAGCTGACCAAGATAGTTACAAGTAGGCAAAATCTCAGGATGATAGGATAGCAGGATGGTTTGATGTTGTGCAAGATGTGAAAGCTAAGGGTAGGGTGATAGCGAAAGATATGGATTTGGCAGGATGCATCCAATGATGATGACAGATTTTGTGACCAAGGATAGCTAGAGGAGCAGGATGAGATGGCTGGATAGGATGGTAGATAGCTAAGATTATGATGGATATAAAGAGATGACATTGGGTTTGCATGAGGATAGCCTAGAGCTAGACACCAATGACGAGGATGGACAAGACAAGATCTCCAAGGAATATAGTGCCCCCAATCAGAAGATAACATGTGGAAGGAGGTCTTATGATGGATGTGATAGGATCAAAGCTAGGATGGAAAAAGCTGAAGGGGCTAGGGAGATGGATGATAGCTGGGATGGTTGGCTGAAGCTGCAGGAGATAAGTGGATGGTGTGAGATGGAAGATGGAGGGTGGAGGATAGGTGGATAGATTGGAAGATGGAGTTGGATGTCAAGAGATGACCAAAAGCATGAGGGTGATAGGCTAAGCTAGGGATGGCGGGATTACATATGACGCTTGTTTGCCAAGTTTTCATCATGGTACTTGTCCAAGGCACTTGAATTGCCAAGTTTTCACTAGTGGACGCTTTATTTTACTTTATTATTTTTTTTGACTTTTTGACTTTGGACTTAGCTAGAATGATTTTGGCTTTCTTCGGCCATTTTGGCTTTTTTGGGATTTTTCACTGGCTGTTGGAATGTTCAATTTTGTTGCTAATTGTTGGTACACCGGATGTGTGATTTATGCAATAGATTGGATTAGATGGGATTGATGGTAGGAGATGGAGGGATGAAAAGGTTGGAAAGGAGCATGAGATGGGGATGCTTGCAAGAGCAACATTGGCACATGTTGGGATGGGTGTGAAAAGAGCATATGGGGGATAGATGGTAGATGCAAGCATGATGGAGGATTTGTGGAAGCGTGCTTGGGGATATAGGCATCCAAGATGGAGTTAGGAGATGGGGGACATGAGTCACTGGATGGAGGATAAGAAATGGTGGATGCCATTATGCATTGGGTTTCAAATTTTTTCTTTGGGATCCACATGGTTCTGGATTTTCTTTTCATAGGCTTTTGCATTATTTTGCATTCTTTGATTGGATTTTTCCTTTTTGGAGTATGTCTTTTAGAATAGACATATGATTGACTAGGATGTGGATTTTTAGCTTTATGCATTTTGAAGTTGGCATTTACATTGTTGTGGTAAGCTTTGGGAAGATGGTTAGGAGAAGCTTTGTGAGATGGAGAGGATACGGGACAGCGTGTAGGGGGATGATGATGGATGATGTGCTTCGATATATGCCTTTTCTAATCTTGCATAGGAATGGAGGGAATAGGATTTGAATGATGGCTGATAAGAGGATGGAGGATGGTATATTTTGGGACATAGAGACCCAAAATGGATTTAGCGGATGAAGGGGGGATATGGTAGGTTGTTTTAGGTTGCAAAGATGGTGGAGGGGGGATGACATAAGATTTCTTGAAGGAGTGATGGGAGGTTGGCATAGGGGGTTTGGAGATAGGCTTGGTTTGGGGGTGTTGTTTACCAACACCTTTAGATGGTGAGCCTTTGGATACATATCCAAGACCATGAAATCCTAGATTTTTTTGTGCAATAATAGGCTTTCTGATTCCTTGCTCTTGTGGTCCTAAACCTTGGCCTTGATAATGCCATCGATTGAGCATTTAAACTAGCCAAGGATACTTTTTGCTTGCAAAAAATGGTGGAAGTGCTTTATCAGATGTATTGCAATAGGGAGATACTATTATTAATTCTTCTGCTGAGAGGAGGCCACTATGAATGAATGTAAGTGAACCAAGAGGGTATATTATAGATGGTGAAATAGCTTGGATAGGTGGTAAGATGGAAGCATGGAGTGGAGGAGATGGTAGGATAGGATCTTGATTTAGCTGATGGGATGAAAAGATATCCTGCAGTAGAGAAGGTATGGCTTGAGGTTTTGGAGATGGAGGGGATGGTGACTGCAATATGGATGGAAGACATGGTATGATGATATCTTCATTTATGCTTTGGGGGATGTCAGCATGCTTTTGGGTAAGATCTTGATAGGATTGGATTGGAGTGGATGGTGCGATAGGAGGTGAAGAGATGGATTCTTCAAAGGTAGCAGATGGATTGATGGGAGATTCAGTAGTGGAGATGGGTGAGTAGAAGATGGATGCATAAGGGTCATTATGGGAGATTTGGGAAATTCTTGGAGGTGATGTGGATAGGATTTGGAGGGATTTGATAGGTGGTGGGATCTTGATGGTCGCAGGAAGTGGAAGGATTTTAAGCAATTTGATAGGTTTGGGATTTCATGTTTTGATGATGAGTCGAATGGGCATGGGGTCTTGCATATGGATGAACATGGAAGCTCATGGTTGGATTTGGATTAAATGCAGATTTTGGATTGGTTGATGAAAGATTTCCTAGGGAGAGTCAAAGCTGTATGACAAACCTAAGGAGGATTGGCTGGAGAGCTTTGTCTTTCCTATGGATGGAAGACTTCAAGGGTATGCTGTCAAAAAGTGAGAGTTTTGCTTTCCTGTGCGCTAGATTTGCTAGTGGCTGTGTCAACTTGAGGATAGACTAATGATCCTATGGGAATGACACAAGATTGACCACTTGTGGATCCCAACCTTTAACTCAAGGTGATGAGGGATATAAATGACAAAGCTGGATTACCCTAGACAATGCTCTATCAGAGGGATAACCTTGGTGAGATTGGTTGATTGGTTAGATTAATTGGATAGCAAATTCTAGCAAAATGACAACAAATCTCTAAAGGCTTGGGTGTGATTTTGGATTGGGTTGCTAGCTGGTTGGGGGGGGATGATTTGGAGAGACTTTGGATTTGGGACTGTTCTAAAGCAAGGAACTAGATAGATTCGGTTGCAGCGGGGGAGCTTGGATGATTTTCTAATGAGGAAGTGACTATGCTAAGTATGCCTTGAGCTGGGAGATTTATGCTTTTTTGGGATTTTGACCAAAGTTGGCAAACATTCATTCAAAAGCTATGAACAAACAAGCAGACAAAATTTTGGAGCAAGCACGTCAAATACACCAACATCCTAGGAAGCTTTCTACAAGGATAAAACTTGTTATAGCTAGGGAGTCCTCAATATATGCAAGGTACGTGAGGCCCAAATCCATAGATGAAACCAAAAAGATGTCACATAGTCGAGAGGAGTGGTAACTCACTTCTCCTCTTTCACTTCTCAAGGGTATAAACTTCCTTGAGGCTTAGCCTGAGTGACAAAATCTTGATTCCAAGAGAGGTGTCTTTAGATTCACCTCCCAATTTTTATACTCTGTCGGAATGCTGGAGTTGAGGTCATCCCCAGGGCTGATGAAATCTCAAGTAGGCCTCCTAAAAAGTGTAAAACAAGACCACATACATGATCTTGCACTTTAAAAGACACACGTTTATTCCAATTGATGATTTAGATTTTGTAAGCTATGATTGAAGACACTTGTGATTATGGCATACAATGTTCATTCCAATTTGACAGCATCATTAGCATAATGAAATTCAAGAGATTGTCAACATAATAAATGTGAGCATCATTGAAAATGCGTCCAAACCATGCAATGTTCATTGATTGTTAGGCATTCAAGATTGAGTATGAGTTTGTTTTAAGCCCAAAACAAAGATGTGTCAAACTCGATTACCAAGCATGCGCCCGGAGGCCCTCCACGTCAATAGTTGTTCAATTTTAGTTCCCAAACTTGAAGTGTGATCGATTTAATCTAGATTTTTGGTCATTTAAAAGATTGTATAAAGTTAAAGCAAACATTCAAAGACCAAGTGAGTGAGTTAGATTGTGGAACATTTAACACCTTTTTCAAGTAGACCCATCCCCATAAATGGCACAGAGATTGCAACCAATGGTTGAATTGATGGGTGATTAGAAAAGAGGTGATTCCAAGGAACTACTCAAATTGATTTTTGCAAATTTTTATTTTACTTAACAAAGTTTCTTAAATGTCCAAAAATCAAACTTTACCTAAATTGCATGTGGAAAAGAGATTTTTTTTGTTCAATTTTAGAAGCTCCAAATGAAGTGTTTGATATTGCAATGGTTAATTGATCCTTGGCATTCAAGATTAGATTTGTTGTTTTAATCATGTATTAAAGAAAAATTTGATTTTAATCCATGGCACTCAAGAGTGATTTTAGCAACATGCATTCAAAGACAAGTGATTAAACATTCAAGTTTTTTCCTTTTGAGCATTCAAGATTGAGATTTTGTGTGTTGTTTTAAGAACTTTGAAGTGCTTTGTTTAAACATTAGATCATTCAAGATTGTTTTGGACTCAAAAGTGAAAATGACTCTTTGGACTTTGGTTTTCATTCAAGATTTTGTGTTCTAGTTTGCTTATTTTAAGCCCAAAAATGATATTCCTAGATTGTTTTGATGCATGAAAAACCTAAGAAACATTCAAGATTTTGCAACAAGACATTTGTTTGGAACAAATAACAAAGCTTTTAGGACAATTTTTGGCAACCATTTAGGACTCTTAGTTTTCATGAGATTTTTAAAAGAACTTTAAAATATTTCTAAATGAGGTTCATTTTATCCTTGATTGATGCTTTGAGTTTGATTTAGATTTTAGTGTGCACTAAGTGTTGATTTTGAACCTTTTGAAATGGAAACTTGAAGTTCTTTTTAAATTCCCAAAAATGAAGTGTTCCTAACTTTGCATGAATGCATCTAAAACTTTGATGTTGCAAGGATGCAAATGATTGGATTGGTTTAATTTAACTTGTTAAAAGATTTTTTCTTTTTTGCAAATTTTTAATTTTTTAATGGATTTAAGTATGATTTGGGGGTTCATTTTAAGCACTAAAAAGAAGTGTGTATGATTTTGCTTCCTTAAAAAAAAAATGGCCAAGATCTCCCACAAGAAGAAGAAGAAGAAGTAGATGGAATAAGAAGAATATAGACAAGAAGAGGAAGAAGAATTTCAAGTGCTTTGTCCACCTATAAGCTTGAAAAATTTGCAAACACTATGAGATAGACTATGAGTTCCTTTGTCTTTTTCATGCTCATGTGGACCTACAAAACCAATGTATACAATCCTACCAATCACAAAAACAAACAAAATTAGCCAAAATTAGCAAATGACATACAAAACTTGACTAAAAAAGCTAATGAAGATGACCCATGCGGGGTCCCACCGGGCGTGCCAAAATGTATATGAGCAATGTTAGTATGCTAATAGAAACCAAATTTAAATAAAGCTTCTACAAACTAAAAGAAATTCATAAACTTCAAGATAGACTAAGATGAGCTCTCAATTGAGAATATGAGCCATTAATGGGCTCTCTCAATAAGAAACTCTCTTGTTGAGTGGCTTTGTCTAAACAGATAGGATGTATGCTCAAGCTTATGCTTCAAAAAGGGCTTCAAATGGAGTTGTAATTTGGGTGTGAGTGTATGGTTTTGATGTAAAATGGCTTCTCAAAATGGTATTATGACTTTACTTCATGGATTTTGTTGTTTTGCAAAGGGGAAGGATCCAATTTATAGGCAAGAGGCTTGAGGGATTAAGGGCTAAGATGCAAGGATGGGAAAAAGCTCATGGAGGGCTCAGATTGCATGAGAGGAGAGCACATGGATTGTGCTTCCTTATAGCCAATCAGGGAGTGACACATGTCACAAGGTGAGAGGATGGAGAAATGGGGAAGGATGAGTCAACAAAGGAGGCTCAAGGGATAAAATCTTCATAAAGACCCTCATAATGGCTTGTAAGAGCAATAAAAGGGCTTGGAAGAGTCATTTATGGCCTAGTGGACTTCATAAAGTTTTATGGTTGGGATATTTTGAGGGATATGAGAGGAATTTTGACTTGGGCTTGATCAGGAAGGTTTTAAGCTTGCTTAGGCTTGTGCAAATGATTAGAGGATGGATTAGGATGGTTTAGGATTAGCTTAGGGATAGGCAAGTGGATGGCATTTAATGAGGGTGGGTGAAGGAGGAGATATTTGTTAACTTTGGCTTGGGTTAGTAAGTTTTAACCCATGTTTAGGGAATGTGACAAGGTTAGGAGGGGATTAGGATTAGGTTTAAAGACATCTTCTAGAAGAGTCTAGACTTTGGATGAGGATAAAGACTTTCTAGAATAGTCTAGAACTTCCTAGGATGAGGATTAAGACTTTCTAGAAGAGTCTAGAACTTCTTAGGATGAGGATAAATTAGATTTTTAGGAAATAAATAAAGTTTTATTTATTTCAAGGGTTTAGGTTGAGGAGATATTTATTAAAACTTTTTTAATAAAGATGAGGATTAATATTTAATGTTAATTAAATATTTTGAGTTGGGATTAGGGGTAGGAAATGATGGGATTAGCCTTTAATCAAAATTAAAGAAGGATTAGAAGATTTTGGAAGAGGTTAGTGGTCTTAAGGAAATTGGCCAAGTTTTGGGCAAAAAATAAATTTTTATTTATTTTGGGTTTTTTGGTCAATTTATTAATTAAATAATTAATAAATAAGGAAATAATGTTTAAATAAGATTTAAACATTTTTGGGAGGGATTCCTTAATTAAATATTTTTAATTAAGCTAAAGGGATTTAATGGCATAAAAATAAATTAATTAATTAAATAAATAAATAATTAATAAATGATGATGTCATCAGGAATTTTTCAAAAAATAAAAATACTTTATTTTCTAATGGTTTTTAGGTGTCTACAGATGGAACTGCTTTCATGGCATGGATCCAAGGGCATTCCAATATCATATTACAGTTCATTTCAATATCAATGACTTGGAATAATGTATTCTCCATAATAGGACCAACTCTGATAGGTAGTATTATAAACCCATTAGAGAAATGTTTACCATCATCATATATCTTTATTATGATCCTACAGGAGGCATCAATTTCATCTTTAGAGTATCCAAGACCTTTGATAACTTTCATGGTACAAATATTAAGTCTCACTCCACCATCTATTAAGATTCGTATGACCTTAGCATTACGGACAAAGACTTCAAGATGAAGGGGATCATTATGGTTAAGTCTATTTTGGGGAATATCATGAGGTGAAAAAGTGACATGTTGTGATGCTAACAAGTTCCCTATCATAGCATGAAATTGGGCAACATCAATGTCATTGGGAACTATAGAATCTTTCAATGCTTGGTCAAGGATCTTCTGGTGCTGAGGGGATGAGCATATAAAATCAAGAATAGATATGTGTGCAAGAGTCTTTCCAAGTTGGAAAATAAGGTTATAATCAAAAGTATCTAGAGGTCTAGAGGAAATTGCAGGTCTAAGAGGAGCTAAAGGTTTAGAAAGAGCTCCTAGTAAGGTAAGTTTGGTACAATGGGTAGTAACAACATAGTGGAGATCTTGGTTCTTGATGGTAAATTTGGACACGTGTATCAATCTCCTCAAAGAAGTTGATAGTATAGTCATATTTAGTGTGGGTTTAGTTAACATTGGATTTAGCCTTTGAATTTGAACTAGAGGCTTTTCCTTTATCATGGTCCACCAAAGGATTTTTGAAAATGGTGTGATCAGTATTGGAGGATAATAATGATGATGGATCCATCTCAACCAATCCTTGGTCTATCAAGTCTTCAACTACATGTTTAAGTTGAAGATAAGAAGTTTTCTTATGTCCTTTTGTTTGATGGTGATCATAGAACTTCTTGTCATCCCACCAAGAAGGCTTTACTTATGGTTCATCTTTGACTACTGGTAATTGTATAAAGTTATTTTGGATCAATTATTTTAGGAAAACATCAAGTGGCAACATCAAGGGTGTAAATTTATGGTTCTTATTTTTGGGAGGTTCTCTAAATCGATTATGAGATGAGGTATCAAAGGTTTTCGTTTGAGTTATTGTCTGAGATGTAGTTTGTGTGTTATTTGTAATAGAACCCTTGATAGAAAACTTGGGTTGTGTAGTGCTAATCATTCAAACATCCATAATACCATCATTTGTGACATTATTTTTTTTAGAAAAGAAATTTTATTTATTAGTGTATGAGCTCGTGTTGTTTGTATCCTTGTTGATCTTTAGGAACCCCTTTCAAAAAAGGGCATCTTCAATGCTAACTCCTTTTTTCATTAACTTGGAAATGGTGCTAGAACTCTTTATTTTAAATTCATACATCAGTTCAGGAACTAGGTTCTCAATTCATAAGTTCACTTGTTGTTCTTCTGGGATAGCCATTGGAATTTGACTAGCAAGATTTCTCCAACATAGTAAGAATATCATAAATGGTTCTCCAATCTTTTACTTTGTTGCACATAGATCAGATAATGTAACTTCATTTTTTATGTTGAATGGAAAATGGGATATAAACTTTTCTACCATATCATTCCAAGATTTGATGTTGCCAAATAGTTTAGAGTACCATTCAAGTGTAGGTCCACCAAGGCTTCGAGGAAATAACCTCATAAGATATGTTTTTTCTTGACCTATTTCAGTACAAGAGGCACACAAATCTCTAATGTGGTCAATTGGATTTCCCTTGCCTCGGTATTTATCAAATCTTGGTGTATCAAAGTTTTCTAGAAATGGAGGCATGTATAGACTTTTATCAAACAAATTAGGACATAAATCCCATTCAGTGTATAAAAATTTCTTACATTGAAATTCCAATGCCTCAACTTGCTTAGTCAATTGTTTAAGCTTTTGGAACATCTCATCATTAGGCATGGAATCAAAATTAGTTGTTTTCCCTTTTTGATTATGGGTTGACCTTTTACTTCGATGAGAGTCATGTTGGATCTATTCTGATGCATCTAAATCTAAAGCATATGGGGATCCATCACTAGGTGGCGGTGGTATGTTAGCACCACGAATGCAAAATGATTATTTTTGTGGTTGTGTAATTTTTTGTACATATTTTTGGGGTACCTCCACTTGTTGTTTGATGTCTACAAATGTATGATGTTTTTGTAATGGTATTTGTTAAAAATTTTATGGCACATAAGGTTGTTGTTGTAGTAATTTTTGTTGGTATTCTTGTTGTTTTGCTAATTGTTGGTTCCATGACATGTATCTTTATAACTATTCATTTTTTGTTCGTAGTTTTTAGGCATAAATTTCTTTTTTTTGTTGTATTTTTGTTGCCACATCGCATGTATGTAATGTGCATTTTGATTATGTTGTGTAATTGGAGGATTGGATGCTTGAATCATGTATTGTTTTTTTTTTTTGTTCTTTTTGCTTTGGTTGATGACTATGTCTTGAAGGTGCAAATCGCATCTTAAGATCTTGAACCTTATACTTTTGAGGTTCTAAGGTGTTTCCTTGCGACATCATATTCACTTAGTTTTTTTGAAACTGTTGTTTCTATTTAGGTTGTATGTTCTTTGGTGGAACTAGCATAATGTCAATGAGACTCTTTTGTTTTAATTCAACAGGTTCACTTGCAACAATAGTTGTTGTTAAACAGGATGCATTTATAGTTGACCCCATATTAGTTGACATTGTCATAGTTGGTAATGTTAAAAGCAAAGGGGTACTTTATTGAATATCTTTCAAAAAATGTACATCAGGCATTCCCATTGTATACATATCCTTAGTTATCCTACAGTATCTCTTGTTGATGAATCATTCGATTAAGGTCGACCTCTAATGTACCTTTGTGGGGCATTGTTGAGATTATTTTCTTCTTGAAGTATGGGAGGTGCATCAAAAAGGGTATTTTTGTTGATTTATCCAAAGGTAGTTCATGATGGAACCTCAATGGTTGATTCTTTTTTAGGTCTTTTAGATGTTACCTTTGTAGTTGATGGGTCCAAAAGTTGTTTCCCTTTGTCTAAGTCTAAGTTGATCAAAGGTGGAAGTTCTTCCAAGTTTAGATTTTCTCAATTCTTAGACTTATGCTCCTCTAATCTAGGATTGAATTTTAATACTTCTTGAGTCATAATGTGTTTGATGTTCTTTCAACAAGATTTATCTTGAAATGCTTTGTCCATTTGTTCAATAAGGGTTCCAAACTCATCATCAGAAGAGTCATCATAGGTGTTTTGCATGGTTTGTAAATTGTTTGAAGGTTCCATTTGTGGGTTTGAAGAATGAAATATACTTGTGTTAGGTTTGTCAAAATCAAACGAACCACTTTTTTCATCTTGGGTTGTTGTGGGTACACTCCAAATCCTGGTTGCATAGGTACAAATTCTGGTGAGACCAATTGGACTAGTCCATATGAAGGTGAAGTGCTAGGTGGAAACCCCAAGTTACACATGTAATTTGCAAACAATGAAGTGTCTATTTAATTTCCCATGAAGGTAGGTTTTTGAAATTCTTGGGTGTTATCCATTGGAGGATACATGCTTATAGGACCAATTTGTTGAGGTTGTTGTGTTTTATTTCATCTTGTCTTAGAAGGTTGTTGTATTTCTGCTTGAGGTGTGGAGATAGGTTGATATTGACTTTGTGGTTCTTTGGATAATTGAGCCCTTTTGAAAACTAGCATGATATCCTAGTATGCACCTAAGTACAAGAATGAACTAAGGTATGCAAGATCTTTGTTTTTTTTTTTTTTGGGATATAAGGTATGAAAATGCAATGAAGGTATGATTTTGCAAAGGCTGAAAATGCAAATGTTGTTTGATTTTTGACTAAGAGATGTAAATGGGAACTAAGACATGGTAAGGTCTAAATGCATGCAAATGTTTTTTGAATTTGGACTAAGCTATGAGATGAAAATATATGGGTTTTGGGATTTTGGAATTTTTGAAATGCAAACTAAGGACATGCGTGCAAAATGTTTGGATTTGGACTTGGATTTATGCAAAATGTAACTAAGGGATTATGCAAAATGTTTTTTTTTTTTGGATTTTTGATTTTTGGATAATGAAACTAAGGTTTAAGCATGCAAATATGAAAAGAGTTGATGTTGTTGGGATATGAAGAGTTGTGGAAAGGTTAACCTATGCAAAGAAAAGTTTGGTTTTTGAAAGGATTGGAGTTGACAGAGTTTGATATGTGAAATTTTTGGAAATGGTTGGTTATGGAAAATGCACTTTTGTTTCTTCATATTTTTGAAGGATAATTAAAATGATATGAAAACTAAGAGGGTATGAACCAATAGGAAAAATGAGTATGAGGAAGCTAAGGATATGCAAACTAAAGTTTGAAAAAAATGAGGTTTATGCAAGGTGCAAACAAAGGTTATGAAAAATGCAACTAAAGATATGCAAAGGTTTTGAATTTTGAAGGAAAATATTTGGAAAATATTAATCAAAGAGTGTAACATTATAAGGATGAGCAGTGGATCTTGACCAAGAAAGAGAGATCAAAAAGGACCAAGTCAAATTCATCAAGACATAGACAAAATTTGACTCAGAAGATAAATGATAAAAGACAAATGACAAAGATCAAGATCAAGATCCTTTACTCATCCATACAAGAAAATGCTCTAAGACCTATATTTTGTTTGGATTTTTCTACCAAATTCAAATATCCTAGGTTCAAAATTAGGACTAAAGTGAAGATTATGAGAGATATGCAAGGACCTAGGTGCTAAATTTGACTTATGAGAGGATCAAAATGAGGGCTAAGGACTAAGAGATGAAAAATGAAAGTGAAGGATAAGCCATGCAAGATATCCTAAGTTCAATAGAATGATGATTATGCAAGATGAAAATGATTCCTATGGGTCATGCCAATGAACACTAAGGCTACAAGTTTCTATGTTTGTAATTGTTTCAAATGTCAACAAGTGTATGTTCGTAATTATGTTTCAAAGGTCTCAATGTGTTTTTGTGAGTACAATTTTTTTTGCAATTATCTTGATTAATGAAAACACTCATGGAAGACATAATAGATAGAATGGTTGTTGTTAAAAATGAACAAACAAACTACAACCTAGGCTAAAAGGATTGTATCCACTGAATTCTCACTCGAACCAAAGTTTAGTCATGCTTGTCCAGAGAAAACAGCCTAGAATCTTGGTAGCATAGGCTCCCCCTTATAGTGCACTCATTTCTCAGGCATATCTAGATCCACTTCCCAACATGCATCACTTCCAAAGGGATTGTTGTTTCTAATAAGGACAATGAGAGTGTGAGATGTCTTCATGGGCATGGGTGACCCTAGTGGATAGAAGGATTTTGGTCACTACAACAAAGGTTTTTAGTCTGGGACACTCTATTCAGTTGGTGGATGATAAACATATATAGGAGGTCTCCTAGCCCTGAGAACCAGGGTTTGATGCACCTCTAAGAGTACTAGAGGAGAGCTATCACCCAGCCATACCATCAATTGGGCATTACCCACAATCGATCCTTTATAGAATGGTTAGAGTGGAGACCTGGCTTTGGCTTGTTACCACTCTGAAGTCATCCTTTGAATACCCAATATCAAAAAGGTAGGCTTGTCTAAAAGAATTATACAGATTTCTCTTACACCCAAGATCCACGAAGGCGAGGGGAGCTTGGATACATCTGTATAACCCTTTGGGATTTTATTAACACTACTAAAACACCAAGTAGAATAGAAAATTTTATTTTAGAGCACCAAAACTAGACATTTGCTAATCTACTAAAAACTATACACAATGTTTTAACAAACACACAAGGTCTTCATCATAATCTTGCATCAAATGGATTAGTAGTTTTTGGTATTTGTCTTTGTCAAATAAAAAATGGAGGTCTCCTTCTTGCATTAAAAAACACAAAAATTAGTCTCTAAAAATTAAAAATTAGTTTCTAAAAGCCAAAACAAATCTATTTTAACAAAACAAGACAAACCTAAAGTTATGTTAGATTAAAATAAAAATAAAAATAAAAATCCAAAGTAAACTAAAAATCAGATTTAAATTAAAATTAAAATTAATATCTAATCTAAATTAGAAAACTAAAAATTTATTTTAAACTAAAAACTAGATGTTAATATATTCCTAATAACTAAATTAGAATTGACAAAAAATTCGGCCCACTTATTTAAATCTAATCTAAACATAAATTAAAAACTAAATCTACATCTATTCTAATTATTATAACTAAATAAAAAATTAAGAGAAAAATCTAATTTAATAACTTCAAAAATCTGAAATCTAAAAATAAAAACCTTAAATTCTAAGTCTCACGTGCCATATCTAAAGTTAAAGTGAATTTGTTAAAAGATCTAAAGCTCAAAAAATAGAGCAAAAAATCTGCAATGAAGGAGGTTATTAATGCTCAAAACCAAGAAATATTTAATGCTGAAAATGCAAGGTTTTTAAAAAGAGGGCTATTCAATTAATGGAATGCAGACCTGAGCTGCAAAATAGTGGAGCAAAACGATGTAGTAACAAATTTAATGTGTTTGATGATGAGAAACTCCCAGTACCATCAATGATGAATACAGTCCATTATATATTGCAAGCACAAAATGTAGCATTAGGAAATGAGATATAATATATTAATAAAGATATGTTGCAAATAGAAAAACATTTTGAAATTTTTTTTTTCTTTTCTCTTTCTAATTAGGCTAGATTAGATGACATTAGATCCTTTAAATCCCTATTTAAGGTAGGTGACTTTGTTGTTCATTTTGGATCCAAAAGTAAGAGATCCTGCAAGTAAATAAGGTTAGACTCCAAAGAACATAGATCTTCCTCCTTGCACCTAAACAACAAGTAAATATGTATTAGAATGTATGTTTCACATTGGGTTCACTAAATGTAGGACTAGAAAATAGGTAAATTTACATAGTCAAAGCAACCACAAACTTTTAAATAAATGCAAACCAATCTAATCTACCATTGAAGCCATTGAAACAAAGGTGCATAAATAAACATGAAAAACTCATAAAAACACTCCCTTCACATGATGTTCCAATGTTATCCTTTCTTCTCTATAGAGCTGATGTTGATGTAGCTTTACTTGACAAGATTCATCTATAATTGAAAGCAAGATAATGATATGATAGCAAGATTATATGATAGCGAGAATACTTGGATCGTGTTAGCAAAAACAAGTGCATAATGACTCAATTTATAGGATTTCAAAGCCAAATGAAAGAAATGGAAAGAAAGAATGGAAAAGAGAAAGATGTCATAATCATATGTGAATTTTGGAATTTTCTATGACGAAATTAAATTTAGAAAATTATGACACAATATGAAAAATTATGACGATGTGAAAGAATTATGCATAGAAGTGTTTAAGAAAAATGGAAGAAGAAAGTGTAAGAAAAATGCGTAGAAAGATGTAAGAGGTCTAAACTGAAAATTAGGAATGAGTAAGAGTGGGAAATTTTGAATTTTAAAAACTCATAATTCCCTCTAAAGTGGAAATTATAAATTATAGAATTAGGAAAATTGAAAATTGAAAAAAATGAGAAATGGGAAATAGAATTTAGGAAATTAGAAATTAGAATTTAGGAAATTAGGAAATCCCATGATTCATGAAAATAGAATCAATTAATTAATAAAGATTAATTAATTGATAAAGGTTAGTAAATAGGAATAATTAATAAGAGGGGATAAAATTAAATAATTGGAAATAGGAATAGATTATGGGTTATCTAATCCTATAGGAGAAATGAACAAATCGATTGGCCAAGATGATGAAATAAATGCAAGTTAATCCTATTAAAGGATCATGACGAAAATACAAATCAAATGTGATGATATTGTATTGAACCGAAGAAATGATTGAATGAAATAGATGATGCTAGATGAATGACAAGAAATGATGACTTGTCAAGGACACATGACAAGGGTTGATGACATATGACATTTAATAAACATTGTAAATGTCACAAGATTGATTGAAATTGATTGAAACGATTGATCATAATAACATCAATAGACATAGTCAATGCTATTAAATTGATTGAATAAAGACATGATTAAACATTGAAGGACTCAATAATGTTGAAAATCAAATTGATGAAAAATGATGATATGCCAAGGATACTTGACATGTATTGATGACTGTTGATAAGGCATTGAAGGATGTAATAATGCCTAAAGGATCAATGATGAAATGATGACATTGAAATGGTTTTGAATTGATTCTAAGATAATTTAAACTTTGATTAATTGATGATCAAGTTGGACAAAAGATCAAAGTTAGTGAAATGATAAAATGGGACAAGTTAGGATGTAAAGGTAATAAAAGAGTAGGCGTGAACCAATTTTGAATTTCCACATCTTTAACTTCTGCACACTTTCAAAATTTGACAAAGCAACAACCCAAGATCTTTGACCATCTAACAGCTGAGAGATAACATTCATTTGATAACTGCATCTGTACATATGACCAATCATATACCAACTCACTCTGACACTGCATTTCCACATCATTGTGTCCATCTATATGGTGGAATGTCACATCTTCATTGCATTAACCCATGGTTATCATTCAACTCTGGTGACCATGTGAACCAAGATATTTTGCATTATTGCAACATAAATGTAGGGTTAAAGCTAACCATATGCGACCATGTGAGAAGGGTTAAAACTCCACTACTATGCAACTTGTCGTAGCTTCACAACTTAAAATTCTTGAAATTTTATATCCTTGTGAACATGTGATAAACATTTTTTATTGTTGCTACCTTAGACCCACTAGTACACATGTCAACTTGGCGTATCCCTGCTTTCTTTAAACTATGCAAATCTTAAAAATTTAGGAAAATGCCTATAGTTGATCCTAGAAGATATGATGGTCAGGAAACACTAAAGCCTTCCTTTGGCTTTGTCTTCATTCCTCCATGTGTTGAAAACTTGTGCTCTTGTAAGGTTGAAATTGTCAGTTTTGTGATCAATCATAAGTCATTGATCTTGTGTTCTTTGACTAAAAAAATAAAGAAGGCCTTTGAAATGTCCCTTTACTGATTTTTCATGATATTTCAAGCCTCAAATCAGATCTTTAAAATCAAACAACCAATATTACAATGATCCGCCAATTTCTCAATAAAACCCAAATCGGGTATGTCCAAATTAGTGCCAAAAAACTTCACAACTTCACAAATTATTAATAAATCTGATAATGGACATTTTTACAGAAATTTCAGCAGAATAACAGCCTACAAAATGAAATTTCCAGATTTGTATAGCCTTTACACAACAGCTCACAATTGTAGGACAAAACTATGCTCAATCAGGCTCCCGAAATTAACACAAAAATGCCCGGAAACACCACAAAAACACTCATAAACTATCTCAGAAGTTTAATCACGACCCAACACATATATTCAGCTCTATTTTAACATCTTAAAGTCTGAAATACAGCAGCAACCCAAACTGATATGAAACACTCAACTGAAAACACTAAACTCAAACCAAAAACAACCGCAAAAACCTACAAATCGGCACTATTCAGCACAAAGGAAAACTCTGTATGAGCATGCACATGGAATGGCTTCAAACTCCCATCCTTAGCCTTCTTGGAAACCTCCAAACTCTCATTCTTGGGTCTCCTTCTCCACAGGTTTGGCAGCCTCTAAAGAACAACAAGAAAATCAGCAAAAATCAAGTTCTAGAATGATCCCAAAATGCCTCCAAACCCCTTAAAATACGGCATAACCCTAACTCAAATCCAAGAGGGGTTAATAAAATATAATTTAATAATATTTTTTATTTATTAGTCCATTGGTTTCCAAAGATTAGCCCCTTTTTCTGAAACTTCACCTTTTTGGAGCCTGCCTGCCTTAGCAAAGTTTATTATTTTTAATTATTTTGAAAAGGGGACATGACAAGTACTCCCCTCCCAAATATTGCTTGTCCTTAAGAAATGAAGGTTGGAATTATCAAGAATATGTGCTCCTTCCCAAGTTGCATCCTCTAGTAGTAATCCTTTCCATTTGACCAAATGCTCTATGACGCTCCTGTTTCTCAATCTTTTCTCTCTTGTATCCAAAATCTCTTCTGGTATCAAAACTAATTATCCTTCATCATCAAGAGGTGGTAATTCTGTAGATACCATAGTTTTCTGGCCTAGAACCTTCTTTAGGCAAGATACATGGAAAATATTATGTATTTTGCTATTTGGTGGGAGCTCCAATTCATAAGCTACTTCTCCTACCTTCTTGATGATCTTATAAGGCCCATAGAACCTTGGCTTGAGTTTCTCTGCCCCATTCCTCTTCAAGGTGCTTTGCTTATATGGCTGCAACCTAACAAATACCAAATCTCCCACCTCAAAAGATCTTTCAATCCTTTTCCTATCAGTATATAAAAAAATTTTGGTTCTGTGCATGTTGTAGATTATCCTTGAGGGACCTTATTATGTCTTGGCTTTGCTTGACGAAATCACTTGCTACAGGTACTTTGCTATCAGAAAGTATTAGATCAAAAAAGGAAAGGGCATCATAACCATAAAGAGCATGAAAAGGAGGCATACCAATAGACATGTGATGAGATGTATTGTAACAATACTCCCCTAGGTGTAACCATTTCACCCAAGCATATTGTTGATTTGAAACATAGTTCCTCAAATATCCCTCTATCCATTTATTAACTATCTTTGTTTGTCCATCTGTTTGAGGGTGATAGCTAGTACTGGGAGTGAGTTCAGTTCCTACCAAATGAAAGAGCTCCTTCCAAAAAGAGCTGAGGAATCTACTGTCTCGGTCACTAACAATGTTTCTAGGCAAGCCATGTAATCTAAAAATTTCCTTGAAGAACAATTCGGCCACTTGTGATGCCTTGAAATTAGATGTGATAGGAAAGAAATGTGCATACTTAGTTAGTCTATCTACCACCACATATATGTAATCCTTACCTTGAACCTTGGGCAACCCAGTGATGAATTCCATAGAAATACTTTCCCATTTTTGTTCAGGAATAGGAAGTGGCTGCAACAACCCTGCAGGAAAATTTTGCTCACTCTTGCTTTGCTGGCATACCATACATTCTTTAATGTGTTTAAGGACATCCTCTTTCATACCCTTCCATGAAAACCGCTCTTGAATTTTCCTGTATGTCTTGAAGTATCCCTGATGACTAGACAAAGGTGTGTCATGAAAGGCCCTCAATATCCTCTCCTTAGTTTTTGATCTTGGCACTAAGAAGATCCTATTCTTGTAATGAATCAATTCATCAACAACCTTGTACCTATTATCATCCACTAACTTATCCAAAATTTTGGTGGCAAAGGAATCTTTAGCATACTCTAAAATTATGGAGATTTTCCAATCAGCAGAGATAGATGATAAGGAACACAAAGTGGGCTTTCTTAAGAGAGCATCAGCAACCACATTATTCTTTCCTTTCATGTATTCAATATCAAAATCATAAGCTTGCAATTTGCTTACCCATTTTTTTTGACGATCATTCAAATCCCTTTGGTTCAAGAAGAACCTAAGGCTATTATGGTTTGTCTTTACAATGAATCTCCCACATACCAAATATTGTCTAAACTTATGAAGTGCATGCATGATTGCCAACATTTCCTTATCATAGATGGAGTAACCTTTCTCTGATTGATTTAATTTTCTACTCTCAAATGCTATTGGATGTCCCCTTTGAGTTAGGACAGCCCCTATACCTTCTCCAGAAGCATCACATTCAACAATAAAAGGTAAACAGAAATCTGGAATTGCAAGCACAGGGCATGAACTCATTACCTCCTTAAGCTTATCAAAAGTTTTTTGTGCCTCTTCTGTCCAAAAAAAAGCTCCTTTCTTTGTCAAATCAGTCAAGGGGGCAACAAGCTGAGAAAATCCCTTGGAAAATCTCCTATAGTAGCTACACAACCCGAAGAAACCTCTCAACTATGTAAGATTGGTGGGTGGAGGCCAATCCAAAATTGCTTGGATTTTTTGTTGATCAACCTGTACTCCTTTAGAACTTATTATATGTCCTAAATATAGGATCTCTATCAAACCAAACTCACATTTAGATAGCTTAGCATAGAAGGATTGCTACTCCAAGATTCCCAAAATAGTGTCTATATTCTTTAGATGTTCTTCCCATGTTTTACTGTAAATCAAGATATTATCAAAAAATACCAAAACAAATTTTCGAAGATGTTGGCTGAATACCTTATTCATACAAGATTGGAATGTTGCAGGTACATTAGTGAGGCCAAATGGCATAACAAGAAATTCAAAGTGCCCAAAGTGACATCTAAAAGTAGTCTTTTCCACATCTTCAGTCCTCATTCGGATTTGATGGTACCCTAATCTTAAGTCAATTTTTGAGAAGTATACAACACCATGTAACTCATCAATGAGTTCATCTATGCATGGTATGGGATACCTCTTTTTTATGGTCTTCTTGTTTAGAGCCCTATAGTCTATACGCATCCTCATTGTACCATCCTTTTTCTTGACAAGTACCATAGATGATGCAAATGGACTAGAGCTAGGCCTTATGAATCCCATGTCCAAGAGTTCTTGAATAGTTTTTTCAATTTTTTCCTTATAACCTCTTGGATGGCGGTATGGGGTTGTTATAACTGGTTTGGCACCCTGTTCTAACTCTATAACATGCTCAAAACCTCTATCTGGTGGTAACCCTGGAGGCAAGTCATTGAAAACTATACTATGCTTATCTAGAATACTTTGAATTTCAAAATGGAAATTACCTTGATTCTTTGGAGAGTTTGTTGGATGGATCATGACTCCTGCTGCCCATGCTACTTGTCCTCTTCGAAAAGTCCTCTCCATCCTCTTTGCAGAGATCGCCCTAGGTGCTCCATTCGATAAACCTCTCAATATGACTTCTTTCCCATTGGAATGAAATTTAAACTCCATAGTTTGATGGTTCGTGCAATAGCCTCCAATAGAGTGCAACCATTGGACACCCAATACAAGATCTATCTCCCCAATACCAACCACATAGAAGTCATCACGTAACTCATAATCTCCTAAGGTCATCTTGAGTTGTTTCACCACCCGTGTGCAAGGCATAGTGAATCCATTAGCTACAGTAACATTGAATCCCTCAAAATCTTTTGCTTTAAGCCCTCTTTTCATGACAAATCCCTCATCAATAAAATTGTGAGTTGCCCCACTATCAAGAAGAACTGTCAACCTTTTCCCTTCTAGTACCCCTCGAATTCGGAAGGGATGGTATCTTGGGACTCCTGATAATGCTGCTAAAGTGCCATCCTTGCTTATTTCTTTTTCTTTCTCTTCTTCTACCTCCTCCTTAGTATCATGAAATTCCTCATGCTCATCTGAATCAAATTTTGAAGCAACTTCAATATAGTGCACTTGACCTTTCCCCAAACATCTATGTCCTGGAACCCATGGTTCTCTACAAGTAAAACAAAGCTTTTTCCTTCATAATTCACTCCTAGTCTCTTCATCTACCTTCTTTTTTGCCACATTCTTCACATCTTTTGGTGGTAGTGTTGGAAAAGTCTTTTTTTGAAAATTTCCCTTATGTTGCCAAAGATTTGGGGGTTTTTGATTAGTGACTAATTTTATAGGCACGCAAGTTTCAAGTTGCAAGCTTCTTTTGATAGCTTCCTGTAAGGTTGAGGATGAGAAAGCCTTAACCAAACCCTTAACAGAATCTTCTAACCCATCACCTTTTTGGAGCCTGCCTGCCTTAGCAAAGTTTATTATTTTTAATTATTTTGAAAAGGGTACATGACAGCCTCACCATCTCCATGTGGCAAATCATCGCTTCCTCATTATCCTAACCCATGATTTCACCTTAACTCAAATCAATGTGTGATCCCAAGAACTTTGCACCATCATTGCTCAAACCTTACGTTAGTCTTTACTCTATGCAATCATGTGACTAAAGAGAAATTTAAACCTTGATCATGCCATCATGACCTAAAATCCTTAACTCAATGTAAACCCTACGAGCACCTGAACCAAGCCATCGCCTAGTTGCAACATTAACCATAGGTAACCATTAAACTCATGTAATGTTTTGGACATACTGTAATTAACCACATGACTAATATTATCACCTAGTTGTAACATAAAATGTGACTACATAATTCTCCCCATGAAGCCATGACAACCACACTACCTCTAATCACTTAGTCGCATCATAGAGCATAGAGTTCTCCTTAACAGCTGCAAAACTCCACAAACCAAGAAATATAACCACCATCGCATAGTCACACCTTCACAAACTGTTAGCATAATAAATGGGATGATGTTGCAATCAAGTAATTGCAACATCACAACTTGAGAATGATAAGGGGGCAAGACATATATAAAAGAGATAACAAACGAAAACTTAGGGATATGAACATATGCATGGTTTTAAATGTATCCCATAACAAAAGGTTTAAACCATAAACCCTAAAAAAAAAAAAACAAAGCAAAGCACTAGGATTTGACATGAATGACATTTTTTCTAAAACCCTAGGCAATCTAGACAAAGAAATTCTTGATTTTCATAGGTATTTGCAAAAAAAATGGTAAGCAAAAAATTAGGCCAACATGAATTATGATGAATTTGGTATTGTAGCTAACTCTAGAAAGCAGTTAAATAGATTGATATGTATTTAATTTATTGTATCATATCCAAATGTATTATTCATTGAGTATATGAAGAAGTATAAGAAAAAGAGTGTGAATTGAAGGCTACAAGTAGTCAAAAAACAAAACAAAGCAAAGCACTAGGGTTTGACATGAATGACATTTTTTCTAAAACCCTAGGCAATCTGGATGAAGAAATTCTTGATTTTCATAGGTATTTTGCAAAAAAATTGGTAAGCAAAAAATCAGGCCAACATGAATTATGATGAATGTGGTATTGTAGCTAACTCTAGTAAGCAGTTAAATAGATTGATATGTATGTAATTTATTGTATCATATCCAAATGCATTATTCATTGAGTATATGAAGAAGTATAAGAAGAAGAGTGTGAGTTGAAGGTTACAAGTAGTATATGGTACAATAGAGACTTATCTATCATAGCCAGGTGATCATTTCAATTTAAGGAACCTCATTCAACAAATCATAGTTGCGGATCATAGATCAGCCACTTATTAATTCTATCAAGTACATCAGTTAAATCCTTTAATGATGTAGGAGCATCCTGAGTTGCCTTGTAATCTTGTACTTTTGTTCATTATGCCAATTGGTGCCAAGCATTTAGTGGTGGTCAAGTTCTTGATTATTGTCAAGTGATTCCTTTGGTTGCCAAGTGATCCTTTGATTGCTGAGTCCTTTGTGGTTGTTGAGTATTGAAGGATGTCAAGTTCATAGTTAATTTCAAGTGAATCTTTGGATGTCTAGCTTGTGTGGTGTTGAGTGCCATTATTTTGTGAAGTCTTTCTTTGCTGAGTTATTTGTGTCTAGTTCCAGTTCGGGTTGAGCTTGCTTGCATTTAATTTTGGTATAGGTAGTTAATATCTGATATGAGCCAACTTGTGGCTATGCATTCATTAAATGTAAGATTTAATTTTTTGATAGACCAACCTATGCCTATAAAAGTATTTAAGGAAGTCTAGGGTTGAGTTTTTAGGCAGATTCAAGAGACTTAGAGGATTGGAATGTGAATATAAAGTTGGATTGTGAATCTAGAAGCTATAATTTTTGTATTTGGTTGTAACCTAGAAGGCCTTACAACTGGGCAGGTATGTGAATTATCTAATGAATCAATAAGAATTTTGTTCTCTCCTTCCTTAGTGTTGTTCCTTGTCATTTGTTTCCACTATTTTAACTCTTGTAGGGTGGATTGGATAGCTAGGTGTGACTTGGCCCTAGTTATTTTGTCTCTCACTGCATCAAGTGGTATTAGAGATTGAGATTCATCCTTGTGGTGATTGGATCATGTAGAACCCTAAGTGAATTGGGTTGTAGGGTTGTAGATCTATGGATTTGACCTATAACTTGTACAGGGTTATGATATTGCAAGAACCTGATTTGTAAAGATGGTTTGAGGTAAAGGAAATGGTAATAATGTAATATTGGATACATGAGGAAAATTGCAGCCAAATTAGATGCTATGGAGATAGCCCAAATGAGAGGAGCACATCTTGATGTTGTAAGTGATGATTAAGCAGTAGCACCAAACCCTAATCTAGAACCTGAAGAAGATCAAGATAAAGCAAGGTTGTTGAGAGTATTATCCAGGGAAAATTCAAATTCTATTGTAGAAGTTGTTCCTTATGATGGGAAATTGGACACTAATACTATATTGGATTGGATCATTGATATGGAGAAGTTATTTGAGTATGAAAACATTCATGATAAAAGGAAGCTGAAGATTATAGTTACTAGGTTGAAAGGGCATGCCTCACTGTGATGGAAGCATTTTCAAACTTATAAACAAAGGAGAGGAAAGGAAAAGACCAAAACTTGGGTGAAGATGGTGAACAAGATAAAGAACAAATTCTTTCTTTCTAATTACCAAGTTAGCTTGTTGCAAAAGATGTAGAATTTGAGACAAAGAGACATGAGTGTGAAGGAATATACTGAAGAATTTTATAGATTGGACATAAAATTTGGACATGTGTATGATGATGTTGAGAAAATTGCAAGCTACATAAATGGATTGGATCTGGAATTCTAGATTAAATAACTTTTGTGAAGTTAGAGAGTGTGGAAGAAGCATATCGATATGCCTTGAAAGCTAAGGAGATCTTGACAAAGAACCATGAACAAAGACAAAGAGGTAGAGGTGGTAGATTCCAAAGAGGCAGAGGTAGATCCTATGTGAAGGTGGTTGATCTAATAACTTTGTGCAAGATAAAGGAAAATCTAAATGGAAGAATGATGACAAAGAAAAGACCTACTGGAATGGTGATAATTCTTACTAAAGTGGTACTGGTTCTTACCGAGGAAGAGGTAATTTTTATTCTAGAGATGGTTCTCATGGTAATTATTTTAGATGTTGTAAAGAGGGACATGTATTTGTTCAATGTAGATCATCTAAAAGTAGGCAAGGTAATAAAAATGATGTGATTCAAGGAGATGATGAGGGTTCACCAAGTGGACTTGGGGTTGGAGAAAATATGATGGTGAGAAGAACCTTAGGTAATCAGGGAAGTGATGAAGAACCTATCCTTAGGAGAAATCTTTTCAATACAAAATATAAGATGGCTGGAAAATGTTGCAAGGTAATCATTGATAGTAGAAGTTCTAAAAATTTGGCATCAGAAGAGTTAGTTACAACGTTATAGTTGTAGAGGTTGAAACATCTTAAACCCTATCATGTTTCATGGAGCAAAGATGAGCATATGATATTGGTAAGTGAGCAATTCCTTGTGATGTTCAAGATTGGGCATTACTTTGATGAAATTTTGTGTGATATTATGCCTATGGATTGTTGTCATATTTTTTTGGGTAGACTTTCAAAATATGATAGATATGCTATACATGATGGAAGATTGAATCAATATGCTCTTTGGGTGAATGCGAAGAAACAAATATTATTGCCTTTGACTAAAAGTCTAGATGAGGTTGTTTGTACTACTATGAAAATTTTCATGGTTAATGGGAAACAATTTGAAAAGGAAATGAAAAAGAATCAAGTTTTTCTTGCTATAATTTCAAGGAGATCAAGTTGTGTCAATAGTAATTGAGTGCCAAAAAATAATGTTAACCGAGTACTAGTTGTAGACACCTAAATTTGATTACATAAATAAGTAATCATATTTAGTTTTATCCTATGACATTATTGATTGAATATTTACTATTTAATTAATTAATAATCATCCCTTAATTAATTTATTTAATTAACTATAGTCCAATTGATAAAATCTAATGATCACCCCAAATCAATTTATGAATTAAATCCCTATTCCTCTATTAAATTGAATAGATCCTCAAATCTATTCAATTTAATTCCATACTCCCATTTTATTGAATAAATCATTTAATAAAATATCTAAAATCCTAAAACCCTTCCTAAGCCTTATCCTAACCCCTAATCCAACCCATTCACCCATACTAACCTCACTTAGCCTCCTAACTAACCCATCCCATCATAGCCAAATTACTCATCTCTTAACCCCCCTTCTAAGCTAATCCTAATCCCCTTTCTAATCATGTGCACAACCATAAACATGGGTTAAGACTTGCTAACCCAAGCTACAGTCAACAAACTCAACCACACCTCTTACATCCTCATTAATGACCCTTACACATCTCTTACACATCTCATTAAGACCTTCACCAACCCATATCCTATCCTCTCACACTCATCCTCTTTGCAACAAGTGTGACCTCCCTATTGGCCTTAAACAAGCACAATCCATGTGCTCCCTTTTGAGTGCATCTTGATCATCCCTCACCATCTCATCATTTTTACATCTTGACCATCCACTCCTCTACCCCTTGGCCTATAAATTGAACCCTCTCCCTTCACTATGAGAAGCCACCTTCCATGCAAAGTTATAATGCTATTTTGAGAGCTTGAAAACTACCAAAATACCATTATAATGCTAAAAGCACTCCATGAATCCATTGTTGAAACCTTGCTTCATTCACACCATCCATCCACTTAAAGCTTGAGCATACTTGTGAGTATACATATCTATCTTAATCAGAGACAAATCCATTATATCATGTGTTATACCATTAGGAGCCTACTATTCTTGGTTTGCTTCTTTTTGTGGTGATAACAACCGGTCCTATCTTATGTGTTTGCTTGTTTGGTATTGTTAATGCTTTCATTTGATAGGTAGTATTCATATTACACTACTAAATTAGGTTATACATTTTGGCATGCCTGGTGGGATGCCACACTTGGGTCAATCTAATCAATTTTTGGGTTTTTTGTGTTAACTAACCAAAGTAACCTTGTTTTCTTGTGTGTTTTTGTAATAACTTTGCTAATTTTTTTTTAGGTATGTAGGTCATCCTTTAGAAATTGTGCTCCTGGCCATCTAATCATTTTTCATTTTTAAACATTTAAAAACAAGCTTGGTTTGTGATCCTGTGACCGCGAGAGTGTGGCTATTCGTAGTGGGAACATGTACTTGTGATAGTGAGTTTTCTACTCATCCCCAACTAGCTATTGCAATGTGTCCCAGATTAGCTCTGCATCCCTACCAATTTTTCTTTTGCAGGATTGCTAGAACTGCCTGCAAGATCACTGATAACTACCTGTAGAAATGTGACCTTCAACCAAGTCAAATTTTCAAAACCATTTCTAATGTTGACCACTCAAACTTGCTAAAGAATTCCCATATGGGAATTCTCATAAATTTTCCTACGAGATCACTTGCTCATGGGATCGTACTATGCCATTTTAGCCCGTGGCCTATTTTTTTGCAGTTTTCACCAGTTTTTGTATTGCGTTCTCGCGACCCTTTCCTATGTTCCTGTGCCTACAGGATCATAGCCTGAACCCATGGGTTTGCACTATTAGCTGGTTTGCTTAGAATTCTAATATTTTTCTATGCAATTTTTTATGCTGACTTGTTTTCTGTAGGTTTTATTATCATAATCTTCCTTTAAACAACTTAAAATTGAACAAATCTTGCTTTTTGTCTTTTATGGAATGAATGATTAAAGATTAAAATTAACCATTGTGATGAACATTTCATTTTAAGGTGTTAATGAGAATTATGTGCAAACACTTCAAATTTGGGGCTTAAAATAAACTTCATCAAATCTTGAATGCCCTAAAGGTTAAAATGCTCTTATTCTATCCTCTTTGAAGCTTTAGTGCTCGATATTCATTTTCTTGACTCAATTTCCTTTTGTTGATGAAATTGTGAATTTGGAATGAATCTTTGTATGTTAAACACATGTATTTTTTAAAATCATAGAATAGAGGATTAAAGTGTCCAAATAATAATGAATCCCCTATTTCACGTGTTTTGAGATTGTGCATTTCCACACATCTTGGACTTCTCTCTTTTCATGCAAAGTAAGACCATTTAAAATATGTGACACATGTACTAGAAGTTTTTAGTGAGATCATTTGCAACAACCTAGGAGTGATTCTAGCAAGTTCATCCACCTCTAGGAAGCACATCCCCTTTGGCGAGAAGTTTAAACTAGTAAAAAGTCTGGCCAGTATATAAATTAGGGGGAAGGTAAAATTTCTTGCTCTATCTCTTAAGTTCAGGAAAAATGTTTTTGGGCCTAGCCTAAGGTGGGAAAAATTTCCCACAATTTTAGCATGTCTAAAATAGATTTTTAAGTGGATCACATCCAATAAAAACCATTTAAGAGACTCCACAAACCCATTTACAACCCTCTTAGTCAAAATTATTTCACCTTTTTTTTCCATGGTATGTTCATTTGCGGTACAGGGGAAATAGCATCCCCCAAGATTACTCACCATTATGCTCCCTTCGTAGAGGCATAAGGCCACTTTGGTTTCATCTCCAAGGGTTGTTGTTCTCATAAAAGGGGAACTTCTATTTGCCATGCCTTGAAGATTCTCTAATGTGTATCATTTTTCAATTGACTCTTGTATTGACTCACCTCTTCGATTAGAGGGAAATATTACACTATAATCAGGAGACACCAAGTTGTGGTTCATTGAATAGCATATTGCAATCAAAATTTTGACCTTAGGGATTAAGTGTGTGTTTGAACTATCTTACTTGCACTCAAGACCTATGAAAAACATTTTTTGAACATACATAATTTAGTGGTTATTATCAAAATCCTTTTGCCAAAGAGATCAACTATTTGTATTTCTCAAAGTTGCTTTTTCCTTTGAGAAACTTTCTCATAATAATCCCCATATCAGAAAAGAAGTTCCACCTTTGTTATCTTGAACAACAGTTGTTAGCAAGTCCATTCACAACAACTGCTTGTCTCGTTGGTTCAATTTGTCCTTTTGTATCAAAAAGTTATACTTGTTCTCTCAAAACACAGCAAAAACCACTAAGCAGATCCTAGTTACAAATCCTTTTTTAGTCCAAGAGTTGCTCTTTTCAAATTACCTTTTTCTATCAATCTACTTGACCAAAAATATCACATTTTATCTTTAAAAGATCTTATATTTCCATATGAGAAATGATTGTTAGCAAGCCCACTCGCAACAAATGTCTTCTTATCTTGGTTTATCTTCACCTATACTTATTACCTAGAAACCCACAAACATACCCAACAAAGTCTAGTTACCAACAAACCTTTTTTTCTCTAAAGATCCAAAAGCTACTCTTTTCAAAATACCTTTTCCTATCAACCTACTTGACTGAAAATGTGACATTTTTTCCTTACCTAGAAGCTTGTTAGCCAAACTCATTCATAGAAAATCTTGAAGTCCAATGCCTGTATTTCTCAATTGATTTATGTTCCAACCCAAGGTCTCAAAGATATACTTAGCATAGTTGCTACCTTCAAAACCCCATAGTTGTGATCAAAATCTCTTGGAAATATCTCATGTCAGGCCATCCCAAGACTAAGTTTAAAAAGGTCAAGATTCCCCAAATACTAGTTTATAAAGAAATCGAAGCAAAGCAAAAGAAAAACACCCCCAATTCGAGGATTGCCAAACTAGATCAAATTGAGAAAGATAGTGCAAAGGTTGCATTACAAACTGAGTGGGACTACAAAATCCAAAACCTAACCCTCTGATGTGGTGTTAATCAAAGCCTTATAAATAACTCTACTACTACTCATTTTGATTAGGTCCCCCCTTTTTTCCACACACACTTGTGCACTTATAGGCTTCATCTCTCATATAGGAATCACATTATCCTACACAAGCATTTAAGGTTAGATCATCTCCTCCCATCTTAGGTTGTTGAAAAAGAATCCTCCACATGTATTGTTAAAATCCTAGCATCTCCCATTATTACCTCACTTACTTAAAAAAAAATTTACATCATATATCTCACTATCATAGGAACATAGCATTTGCTAGAAACCAATTGTCATTTGTGTCCCACATTGCTTTGAGCCAAAAGTTCGGTCCACATATTTCACATCACCCTCACATTTCCACATCCATATTTTAGGGAAACACGATCTCTTGCAATTAGCACCATGTCATTTAGACTCCTCAAGCATCATACATATCTAGCATCATCCCTCTTTGCATTGTCATCTTTAGGAAAATCATCCTTTTATGCCACCCACCACACATTTTGATAGGAACACATGGAAAAAGAAAGACATGGATCCTAGTCAGAGTGGTAACACACCTTGAGCTCAGTTGTACCCTGTAGTATCCATGATGTCATCAAATCCACCACCACAAATCCTAGAAGAGCAAGGATTATCCATAGATATCGAGGCATTCATGAACCAACCTGGTCATGCTACCATCATAAATGCCATCATAGATCAAAACAAGGAAACCATCATGGAAAATTTCTTATGGGATAATGTTGGCATCTTTGAGTTTGGGTGTCAACCACATATTGACATAACACATCCTACTCACCCATTGTTTGGATGCCAACCACCTCAGGTAGAATAGTAGACCCAAATATATCCTCAACCTAGGTGCCAATTCCCATTCCACAAAAAAACCATCCCACTCTCACTCAACCATTAGTGCATACTACATCCCAACCAACTTTGAGTATACCATCTACATTTTTTTCCACCACTCATTTTTCTACTCTATCAAATCCTCCATTTGCATCTAGCAACACTACCTTTTTGCTTCCACCCCAAATCACATCTAGTCCATCTACTGCTCACATCCTACTACTAGGGTCAAATACCTCATCTTCCATCCCACCAAACATCACTATCAATGCCTTTGTAACTAACCAAAGCTCTTCAGGCACTTTTCCTTTGGGACCTTGGATATTGTTGCAACACAGGGACCTATCACTAGTCTTCCCCCTAGCATTGTAGTCATGTCTACACCTCAGACACTATCATCCACCACTTCACAGAGTTATTCACTCCCACCTCTTACCAACTATTTCTCCATGCCACCTTTAGGCAATAGCCACAACCCACCACCATTGCAATTCCCTACAATGAATACTTTTCCACAGATTAACTACCTTGCACCTATTCAAAATCAGTCATACTCTCAGGCAGGCACACAACCCACATATATTGGGCATGGTATATATTCCCAAAGTAGGGCATAGGCATTACCAACATTACCACCATCTCAGCCATAGTCTTCACACCAGCAGTATGCTCAAGCACCCACACAAAACTACCTCATAGGGAAACAACCTCATGGTTACCTATCACACCAACCATCTCCTCAACAAATGCAATAGTATGCACAAGCCACATTCCAACAAGCCATAACATCCACTCCACTAGTAGTACAACCCATTTTTCCATACACAACATATGGCCATTAGGATTCGTCATATCAAACTTCAAATTCTGGTATGTATCCTATACTGGGGGCATGGAGATCAGGGGCACTCCCTCCCCAACCTATAAACTCTAAATGGGAAGAGATGAAAAACACTCTCAAAGCTCTCAAGGATGGGATAGACTCCAAAACTTTCAAATTTGAGAATGATTTCCCATACCCATTTGACAAAACCATCATGATGACACAATTTCCTAAAAATTTTGAGATCCTCAAGTTCAACAAATTTAAGGGGAAAAGTCATCCAGTCACATATGTTAAGGAATTCTATATGCATTGTCAGGAGGTAGCCTATAATGATGTGTTCCTCATACGGCTCTTTCCCAAGAGCTTAGGAGGACTAGCCTTGGAATGGTTCTGTTGTATCCCTTAGGGAACTATTAAAACCTTTGCAAATCTTTTTGAGGCCTTTGTTTCTCAGTATACCCATCTCGTTGAAACTGAACTATCTGTAGTGGACCTAGTCCATACTAAATAGAAAGGAGGAAAAAGCCTTGTAGAGTACTTGAAACGCTGGCAGATTCTCACAACCAAGATTTTTGGTACCATCCATGAGCATCATCTTTTCAAGATGTTCATAAACAATGCACACCCTAGCCTCACTCATCGTATGGTTATGAACTATTTGCAAACATACAAGGACATCAAGGAAAATGGGATAGGCCTTGAACAAGGCTTCATTAAGGATGGTGTCATCAAACTGTACAAAGAAAACACCCAAGACTGAGGTCATATTATTGGGGTGGCTACCAATGTTCCTACCACATTTTGTCAACAACAACCTTGTCAACAACAACCCTCTGTGTATCACTAGCCACCTGTGTAGACCCATCAGCAAGTACCTGTGCATCATAACCAAACTAATGCTATCACACTTTTAGTAGGCACTAAACCCTATGTCCAAAGGCAACCACACACATACACCCCATTGGGGGAGCCTCTTGATGCAATCTTTGAAAAATTTTCCAAGGATAACATTGTTCAATATCCATAAACACAACTATTGGAACCCAATTAGTCTAGAGCATCCTGGTACAAGGATAATGAATATTGAAAATTCCATCGTGTCAAAGGACACACTACCCTGAAATGCATGCAGCTTAAGGATTGTGTACAGGACCTCATTAACCAGAAGGAGATCATAGTGGAGGCACAACCCTCACCTAATGTAGGATTAATGATGTATCAAAATACTTTCCCTCCTCATAACACAAACCAAGGAAAAGCACTTGCAAACCCTCCCATCAACAAACCGAACAATGCTCCGAGTGAACAAGGTGATAATCGAGATACATCTCAGAATTATACCTCAACATACTTATACTATGGTAGCCTTATTTGTTACATATCAAAAGTTGAGTCATCCATCAACATCGTAAACATCAAGGGACCAGATAACCAGTGTGCAGTTGCTACCCGCTGGACATGACTCAATATAGTTGGCCCACCTACATCTACACAATCTAGACTGCTACCATCACAACCACATCCATCTCAAGAATCTCCATCAGAATCACCTTCATTAGGACTATATAACATCTTGGAACATCTTGGAAACATGCCATCCTAAATCTCCATCCTAGATCTCTTACAGACAAGCCCACTTTATCAAGAGATCCTTGACAGTAATCTACAAGAGTCATGTATCCCCTCCAAAATAAATGCCAGTGAGTTTCGCAACTTGGTTGGACATCTTTTAGGCTCATGTTCCCTATCCTTCAAGACCATTGATATCCTAGCAATTGAACCTAATCATATCCTCCCACTTCACATAGCTTTCATGGTTTCTAACTTTTCAATAAAATGTGTCATGATAGATAATGGATTGGCTTTGAATCTATGTACTCTAAAGTTCATCAGCAGGTAGGATATATTGAGGTAGCTATCATCAATGAAGTGATCAACATCAAGGCATATGACAATTTGGAGTGCACCAATGAAGGAACCATCTTGCTCCCTATCAGAGTTGGCCTAGCTACTCAAGAAACACTATGTCACATAGTTGATTTAAATCTTCCATATAACATCCTCCTCAGTCACCCATGGATTCATTCCATGAAGGTTGTTCCATCCACATATCATCATTGCATAAATTTTTTTCTTAATGGCACTGAGATAACCATCCATGTAGATCCTAAACCCTTTTCTTATTGCAATGCAATTGAATCTTCATATGCCAATCATTATCCTGGGATCAAAGTTAGCAACACCACAGCTAGTTCCTATGGCACTTGCCATGATCCAAACACTATTTTAGCCTCCACTCTTTCCATGATTAAGATCAACTACCAAGGTTTTGGAGAGTATAGCCTCACAGATCCTTTTGTTGTCGGCACTCTACCACTTGATCCACATACTTAATGATGCCTGACACATCAAGGGCCTAGGCCAGAAACCACCTCTCCACTCCACTAGCTAGGCTCTACAACATTTATTACCAAGGGTATCCTTGGTGGAGCAAAAAATGCACTGAACATTTACACATGGCTATACAAAGAGCCACCTCCTAAAATTAAAGCACTTCTTGATCACTTTAAATAGAAATATCCCTGGTCACATCACCTAGCCACGGAGCAATGGAATAATCAAGGAGGTGCTTTAGGTTGCCATGAATCAGGTATGAGACAACCTATAGAAGCACATCAAGGATAGAAAATTAAAGGCTTAGGCTACGGACTCTCTATAATTGGGGGCACTACAACAGAAGGCCACACCTTCATGAACATCCAAAACAATCTCATTGAGGTCAAAGACATTCTTGAGGAGGTTGAAAAGAAAGCTTACAATGATATTTTCCTTGACAAAATAATCCTCAGAGCCTCTATACTCTACCAAGTATCCTTGAATCTCATAGACCTCCCCCTCACTCACCCCAAACTCATAGATTGGAACCAACCAAGTGTCATTCATGTTGACGAATTCTCTATCAAATATGTGCTCCTTAAATTCATGGGGGTAGAATTACCACATATACAGCCACCACCACCATTGGCATATGTTTACAAGCTAGATCTGATAGGTTAGTTCAAGGAGGAGGAAATCTCTAGTCACAAAAATGAAATTCAAAAAGAAACAAAAAATCAAAAAAATAAAAGAAAAACATCCCCTAGTGAAAACTCCTCTAGAGTGCCATTGGATGACTCAAAAAATGAAATAAAAATAAAGGATGTATCCAATGGCAAAAACCTCTCAGAGGCACCTGAGGATGGAGATTTCATCCTCCCCCCGCAAGAGCATCAACCTCCTATATCTTTAGTTTTGACAGAAGAAACTCAGCCTGTAAATATCAGTTTAACAGAGATACCACATATCACTTACATCACAGCCTCTCTAGCACCTGAGCAGGCAGATCTTCTCATTGAGTTTCTCTATGAAAATGTAGTTCATTTTGCAAGGTCATATCAAGACATGTCAGGGTTGGACCCCAAGCTATTAGTGCATCATATGGCAGTGGATCCAGGGGCCAAGTTGATCAAGCAGAAACTTCGTAAAATGCACCCCAAGGTGGCTCTATTAGTCAAAGCAGAGCTAGAAAAGTTGCTAGAGGCCAAAATCATTTGAAAATAGATTATTCTAAATGAATTTCTAACATGGTACCAATTACCAAGCCCTCTAGTGATATCAAGATTTACACCGATTTTAGGGATCTTAATAAAGCTTGTCCAAAGGATGACTTTCCATTACCAAATATTGACATGATTGTGGATCTCACAACAAGTCATGAACTCTTGTCACTAATGGATGGTTTCTCTGGGTATAATTAGATTCATATTGCAGAGGAAGATAAGCATAAAATTGCATTCACTACACCTTGGGGCACATTCTACTTCAACATGATGCCATTTGGGTTAAAGAACATGGGGGCAACCTATCAACATGCAATGATGATCATCTTCCATGACCTAATCCATAAAATCCTTGAGGATTACGTGGATGATATTTTATTCAAGTCTCTCAATGCTCTAGATCACTTATCTCACCTCAAGAAAGTGTTCAATCAACTGGAAGAATATCGTCTCATGTTGAATCCAAAGAAGTGTGTCTTTGGCATTACTTCAAGGAAGCTCCAAGGCTTCATTGTGTCATGGTGTGGTATCAAGATTGACCCTAAAAAGGTCAAAGTCATTATGGATATGGCCCCTCCTAGGACACTCAGGCACCTTTGTTCTTTGCAGGGAAAACTCCAATCAGTCTAGTGGTTCATCTCTCAGCTTGCTGATAAATGTCAACTATTCACACACCTACTCAAGAAGGATCAGAACTTCAGATTGGACCTAGCTTGCTAATGCAACTTTGAGCTCATCAAGAAATACTTAGCTAATCTACCTATTTTGGTTCCTCCAATTGTAGGGTGCCCACTCATATTGTGCATTGCAGTGACTCCCACAACATTAGGTGCTCTTCTAACACAACTTGACAATGCAAGAAAGGAAAGAGCTATTTATTATATCAGCCACACATTAGTGGGCTACGAGCTCAACTACACGCCAATGGAGAAGGCTTTCTTAGTAGTGGTATTTTCCACCTAAAAGTTGCATCATTATATTTTGAGTCATATTGTGCACTTGATATAAAAGATTGATCCACTAAAATATATGCTCTCTTGCACAGTACTCACCAAACACCTGGCAAAGTGGGTTATGCTTCTTAGTGAGTTTGACATTCAATATATTGACAGAAAGGCCATCAAAGGCTAGGCTATTGTAGATCACTTGGTTGATGCACCCTTGATTGTAGATCACTTGCTCATCATGGAGTTTCTCGATGAACATCTCTATTTGATAAAAGAACAATCACCCTGGAAGCTATATTTCAATGGTTCCTATACTTCCCATGGCTCTAGCATGGGCATACTCTTGTTTACACCTCAAGGTGATTATATTCCTAAATCTTTCAAGCTACAATTTTGGTGTACCAATAACATTGCATAGTATGAAGCCCTTGTTGTAGGACTCAAAATTGCCATTAAATGGAATATCATAGAGCTACAAGTCTATGGTGATTCTCAGCTTATCATCAAACAAGCCTTGAATGAATATCAGACCAAGGATGGAAAGCTACTCCCTTACAAGGATTTGGTTGATCAATTAAGGGAGCATTTTACTAAGATCCAGTTCATATAGATACCTAGGCTCCAAATTAAGGTAGTTGATGCCATGGCTACTATTGGTTCGCTCTTGGAAATGTCACGCAAAGCTACACAATATGAATTCTTGGTTGAGCAGCAGCACGAACCTATATATAAGAATGATGAATCAACATGGGTCTACATCTTGGTTGGTCCCCAATCCCCATGGCACCATGAAATTCACACGTACCTACTAAATGGTACCATATCTCCTCACCTCACACAAACCCAATGCCAAAACCTTATTCACAGAGCTTCCCATTACACTATCATTGCCTGAACCCTATATCATCATGGTTATCATGATACTCTCTCTCGATGTTTAGATCAAAATGAGGTTGCAATGGCTCTCAAGGAGGTGCATGCTAGACTTTGTGGTGCTCACACGAGCAGGATGGTGCTAGTAAAGTAGATCCTTTGGGCTAGATATTATTGGCCTACTCTAGAGCATGATGCATGCAAGTTTGTGAAATTATGTTTACATTGTCAACAACGTGCTAATCTAATCTGGGTTCTAGCTCAAGACTTGCAACCCATTGCACCACCATGGCCTTTTGTTTGCTGGAGGTTTGATCTTGTGGGCCTTATTGCACCACTTTCTTCATAAGGGCACAAGTGGATAATCACTGCCACTGATTATTTTACTAAGTGGGTCAAAGCAGTTCCCCTTGTTACTGCTATGGGAGTTTAGGTGTTCAATTTTATCCTATATCATATCATATGTCACTTTGGCATCCCAACTACCATTTTTACAAACCATGGAGGAAATTGTAAAAACATATATATGGAGGAATTTTGCACTTCCCTTCACATCCATCACCACTTTTCTAGCCGGTATTTCCCACAAGGTAATGGTCAGGCGAAGGCAACTAACAAAACCCTACTTAGAATCCTCAAGAAAGTTGTCAATGACTCTGGCCATAATTGGCATTTGCAAATCAACCCCACCCTATGGGCATACCACACTTCATTATGTATATCCATTGGCACAACTCCATAATCCTTGGTCTATGGTGCTAAAGTAGTCCTACCTATCAAGGTTGAACTCCCATCCCTCTTCATTTCTCTATGTGGTCAGATATCTAATGAAGAATATAGAGTGGCTCAACTTACTCAGCTTAATCTACTTGATGAGAGAAGGCAACAAGCCTATGACCACCTCATGGTCTATCAAAATCACCTCAAGCACAATTTAGTAGAAAATTCCATCCATACATTTTTTAGAAAGGTGATATGGTCCTTAAAGAGAACATGAAGGTTCAGGCTGATAGAGAAAAGAAAGGCAAGTTCAAGCCTGCATGGCTTGGTCCTTATGTGGTCATGACATATTTTGCCTCAGGAGCCCATCAGCTATCTACCCTTGAAGGTGAAGTCCTAAATGATCCTACCAATATTATTCACCTCAAGAAATTCTACGCCTAAATTCAAGATTCTCAAATCAAAAATAGGTAAAGAAAAATAAGCATCCAATGGTGAAAACTTGGAAATTCAAGCACCTTGGATAGGTCCTTGGTGAAGACCTAGCAAATAGGTGCTAGGTGTACTTAAGCCTTTTTATTATCTATCATTGACATACATCTCCCACATCACCACTCCATATCACATCACTCACCTCCCCACTTTTCCAAGGTCTTCCTCATAGTTTTTTCTATTCACTACACTTTGCAACATCATCCTCCAGCACCTCACCCTTTGCAACATGCCACCTCACTCCTATATTATAGCATCCCCATGTATCATACCCGATGTATCCTACCACTGTACTCTATCACATTTACCTTATCGAGTGCTTTTTCATCCTTGTAATTTACCATATATATTATATTGGACACATAGAACTTTGTGTATCATATCCTTACACTAACATAGCCATGTAAATACAATAGTATCTTGATCCTTGGAAAAAAAAATTGCACTTTACATCACCCCACCTATAAATGATACTTGTAAAATAACAATGCTATCTCGTCATCCTAGGCTTTCCCCCATCATGTACATACCTACTATCGTATTTTGCCATATGGTCTTGAGTTCCCATATCATTGTCTAGTCATGCTTGTACATCCTATCTAGGTCCTGTTGTGACACCTTGTGTCCCTAGCCCGTCAGTAGCTTATCAATTGATCTCTTTAGAAAAAGGTTACTTTTTTGCACTTTAGTTCTTTCTTTGCAAAATCTCTAATTTTTGTACATTGTGAATGATCACTTCCAAGTGTCTTTCGTTGTTTCCTCCTCAAAATTGCCATGATCATTTCATATCATGGTGTATTTTGACTGGGGCAACTTAGGGGCATGGTTTTGATCATAGTCTTTTTCTACTTGTGAGTCAATCAAATATCATCCTTGCATATTTCAAACATGTTTTCATCTTTTGATAAATATGGTGCACTTGGGTGATATCATTTTCTTGTGGATCCTCCAGCATCGTTCCCACACTAACCTCTCAAAGACTCATGTGTGATGTTGGGGCAATCCTTGCATGCCTATTAGAGTTAGTCCTATGGAATCTTTGGGAAAAGGTCTTGACATTCTTAGTAACCTTGGCAGATCCCTAAAAATCCTATATCAAATAAAGTGCTCACACTGCATAATGGTACTTCCTCATGAAGTATCCCACACTCAAGCTTCCCCTACACCTCACATTTATTTTCATAACCCGTGGTATCCTCCTCCTTTTTCATCACCCCTCTCCCTCAAACTTCAGCTTTTGCCACTATCAGAATCTTTCAATTCCACTCATCAATAAATGACTCTTGTTCATTAATCACAGCTTCTCATCCCTAGGTTACTATTTCACCACCATCATGATGTGATCCCTATCATAAGTCACCATCCTAGTTCTAATCTCTACTATCATCCTGACTGGGAGTTTGTTGGTCACTCATTTTCTAACATTATTCTCCTTAGAGTCAACATCTCCTATAATCACATTTTATATCATAGCTCACTATCATAAGTCTAGCATTAGTTATCCTATTCTACCATCATCATTTATCTTGTATCTCCTAGACTCTCCTATGTTGTATTATCATAGCTTTTATCATATTATCATATCTTAGAATATCATAGCATTTGATCTTTTATGTTATTTTTGCATCCTTATCATAAGTCTCAGACATGTCTTTTTAGTTTGTGGCTATTTTTCACATATCATAAAGCTACTAATCTCTCCTTTTTTTGTTTAAATTTTAGCATCATCAGTTCATCATTAGTTTGTGTAATGCATTCCATATAGCTCTTCCCTAGTTTGTCCCTTTTTCAGCATTATAAGATTGTAAATCATTTTTTAAAAAAGTATTGGCATTTATCATCCTTAGTTTGTCACATTTTTGGCATTATTAGTTCATCATTAGATTGTAAATGCATTTTTAGCATTGTCAGTTCATCATTAGATTTAGATTCACTTTTTTATTGTAAATTCGTCCTTAGATCATTATTCATTATTAGCATTATCATTTCTCATAACATCCATCATTTAATTAGAAATCATTTTCTATAAATTCATCATTTCATTAGGGTTCATTTTAAACATTTATTTTTTATCCATTTTAGCATTGAAATACATCATTTAAATGTTGTTCCTTTTAAACCCCTTATAATTCATCTTTTCGGTGTGATCTTTTATTTGTCTTTAGTTTGTGTTAAACATCGCATACCACTGTGTTCATTTTCCATATCATAAATCTATTGGTTGGTGATTCATTTTACATTTTCCACTTATCTTTTCATTTGTACTTATCGTCATAATAACAACATATCAGATACAATCATAAGGTAAATCATATCATTAGAGATCACATCGAAAACATATCATATCACATTTGAAATATCATACAACAAAATCACATCATTAGGGATCACATCAAAACCTCTCGTATCGCGTCACATATCATAAGGTGAATCACATCATCAAAGATCACATCAAAAACATATCAAATCACATCATTAGGGATCACATCAAAACCTCTCGTATCACATCACATATCATAAGGTAAATCGCATAATTAGAGATCATATAAAAAATATGTCATATCACATCTACAACATCATCGACAAGAATCACATCACATCATATCCTCATAATCATAACAAAATCACATCAACAACACATCACATCATACATCCTAATTGCAACACATATCATATCCTACATCATAAACTGTCAGAAAAATCATCAAAATGTCACATCCTACATATCGAGCATATCAGCAATACACATAACATCAACAATCCATAACACATATCCCACCAAAATCATCAGCTCTATATATATGAAAGAATAACAGTCCATCCATGTCCCTATATACAATGTTTATATCATACAAATAGGTTTGTGCCCGCACAAAATATACATGTATCTCAAAAATGGCCAATTTATACAAAATGCTCATCATATCAAAAAATTAGCATATCACTAGTCACTGGTCTGACTCCTCCTCTACCCCTCTCCCAGCTCCTGGTGTTGCTAGTGGTAGAGGTGGTGGCCTCATCAATCCCCCACCTCTCCTTGAGCTCTCTGCCTCATCCCTCCTCCCCATCACCTCTATCCCCTACCTCTGGCTCAGTCCTTCTTTCTGACTATGCCTAGTATTTTGGTACCCACCTATACTCTCCCCTCCCACACTCCATCCATTGTCCCCTCCTCTTTGCATCCTTGTGTGTGCACCAACTATACCTAACTGAGTTGATCATCTGTAATGCTCTATCTAGGATGCCGAGACTACAGCGTGGTATCTCCCTTGGCAAAAACTCACCCTCTCCCTCAAATCCTCTACCTCAACCCATAGTATCCTTAGCTCATCCAGGCCCCCTCCCACTGCCACCTATGCTAGTAGGGTTTCCACCTCCACCAATAGCCTATTTCACTCCTAATGGAGGGCCTCTATCCTCATTTTTTTAGCCTACCTCTCTAGTGTCACCACATCCAACCTTCACTTCACCTACCCTATCTCCATCTATAGCCTCCACAGCTTGATGCCTGCCCTATCTATCTAGCCCTATGCTATATCCTGCTCCTACCTTAGTTGATCTCACTCTATATGGATCTGGTCTTGCTCCTATTTTGTATTGTGGAGTAGTTGGCTAATAGCCTCATGTGCCTAATTAGTGAGGTATATTGGGCTACCAATCCATCATTTCCTCCCCCTTTAGACAATCCCTCTACCTCTCCCCCTACTGCTCTTTATGGCCCCTAATCCTCCTCTCCCCTCCTCTCCCCTACCCTCTGCTCCCCTTCTCTCTCCTACAACTACTAACTTTCCTCCACTCTCCTCTCATGTTGAACTCCCCTCTCCTCCCTCCCAACCCTCCTCCTCTGTCAGGAAAGCCCCTTGTCTTGAGTAATGGCTACCCCCCGCTGTCGCAACCCTCTAGCAATATATCACCCCTATCAGGCTGCCTGAGCTAACTCACCTGCCACCACCTCTGGCCCCATCACTTGTGCTCTCCCCACTAGTCTTGGTCACTCCAAAGTGTCATGGTACTCCTGGGTGGAGCCTACATCTGCTAGCCCACCAAACCAATCTCACTGCTGAGGCTCCAACTCCAACCATGCCCTCAATAAATTGTCACTTTGTAGGACTAGCCTATACATGGATACTAGCTCATGTGTCACATGTTGACACCAGTTTGGTGCCCCTAGAGCCACCTGTTGCCACCTGAACTATCATAGCACCCTATCTAGCCTATACTGCTCTACTACATAAGCCCATCGACTGAACACAAAACATGGGGATATTGTGTATAGTAGCTACTCCCCCTCCTTTGCCCATGGGCCCAGGCCCATATGTGGCCTGCACACCACTGTAACTACCTCATTAATATGAACTCTCTAGTAGTCCAATACATCTATGTGGTGGTATGTCAGTGGCTTGGCCCAACTGTATGCCACTGGCTCCTCCGCTTGTCTCTCTCTAAACCCAAGCAGCCTGAACATTGCAATGTGCTCTAAGGCCCATACTTGTAGTAGAGTGGGGAACCCTATACTCCTCCCCTACCGGTCACCACTGAGGTAAACTATCTGATCTAGGTCCTTGTATAACTCGGCCAACATCAAGGACCCCCATGTTACTAGGACTCCCACATCCACTATCTGCATAAGAACTGGAATCAGTGCCAGGGTGACTCTTATCCCACCTATATCTAGGGAAATGTACCTAGAAAAAAGCCCTAGAACATAAAAGTAAATCTACCTCTCTGGGGCCATGTGATCAAGGTGCTCATCCAAGGAAAACTATCCCTGCCAAACCTTGAACTCCACTCTAGGTCCCACTAGTCCCTGTATGACTGCCTTCACTATCATCTCCCTAGTCGCCATCACTGGCATCCCCTGTACTAGCAGTCTGAATATCTGATACATGTCATTGGCATCCCTCATAACAGCACTTTGAATATCTAATACAAGTCCTCCAATGTCGTTGTCATCACCCTCATCGATAGATGGAAGGTCATTGTCTTGTCTCACTGTGCCATCGCTCACATAGGGTTGTGACCATCGCCATATATGTGTGAGTATGGGGCAACCTTACCAAGTAGCCCAGTCTAATAGCCTCAATCCTCACCCAGTCTATAGGCATCAACATCTCTCCCATGCACAGTATCGTGACTCATCGCCCCCATGATACCAATGCATCTAATGACCAATGCACACCATAAAACCAACTCAGATGTCAGTATTTTGTGTTAGATTTTAATCCTAAACCACTCATTTTACCCAACCCCAACTTTTTCTATTTTTTAAATCAAAAATTCATGCTCTTGTGAAAATTCATTCCCACAAAGCATGACCCTCACGTTCTTGTAGAAACATATTTTCGTAGGACTACACTATTGACTTGTCCTATTCTACCCATTTGACTCATGATCCTGCAACAGCAGAATTCCATTCCCACTAGTGTATCCACCTGCAAGATCGCACCTTTGACTCAACCTCCCTCCTAGTTTGACTCACATTCCCATGAACATGTACCCACAAACCTAGATTCTTGTGTTCCTATAGATCTATCTTCCAACAGCTTCACACCTTTGACTATTACACACCCTGAACCTTTTTTACCATGTTCTTGCCTATGCATTCTCGTACTAGCTAAAACTAGCGATCGCATGGACCCTTGATCTTGTGGGATCACTTTTTCCCCTTTTCCCACCCCGATCAACCCAACTTCATCCTTGCTTTGACCCCTCTGCCTATGGGATTGCATTCCTACAGAAAAAATTGCATTCCCTTTTGCGAGAACGCGATCCCACCGAGTTGCCCCTAATCCTGCATAAAATCCTATCTTGGGATTGTGATCCCACAAAAATTGACTAAAACTATAAAAAAAAAATAGCTAAGCTACTTTTGTAGGATCGCAATCCCACCGATCCCGCACGCATTCCTGCCAAGCCCGTGTTTGCGAGATTGTGTTTTTGCTTTCGCAAGAATGCTACAAAAATGAAAAATGAAAAATTGCAAATATCTTTTTGACCTTACCAATCGATCAAGCATCCCCCATACTCATACTCGATGCTCTGGTGTCCAATAGTTACCATCATAATATCCAATGCAAAGCTCCTAATAGCAATACCTCCTCCTCAATCTGAATGCAAATGACCCCTTCTAGCCCCCTTCCAACCACTTATAAGCCCCACAGGTGCCCTGGTTGTCTCTGTAGGTTAGCCGTCACCCATATTTTTCTCCCCCACCTCTATTTTTCCTCCCTTTTTATCCTTTTTTACCTATTTTTCCCTCTTTTGGGCCCCTGCCAGCTGACTGCAATTTTTCAAGAAGTCAACGTGCCTCATTTTATTTCCCCACTGCCTTCTTGTGGGGCATCACATAGTCCATTCTCTCTTTCTACTTGAGATTGGGGCCATCATGTTACTTCAAAAAGTCTTCTTTGTGTCATTTATATTTGAACTTCTTTGAAATAGTGTTGTTTCAACACTATGTCAAAGAGGGGCAAAATGTAGACACCTAAATCTGATTACATCAATAAGTAATCATATTTAGTTTTCTACTAGGACATTATTGATTGAATATCTACTATTTAATTAATTAATCATCATCCCCTAATTAATTAATTTATTTAATTAACTATAGTCCAATTGATAAAATCAAATGATCACCAAAAATTGATTTATCAATTAAATCCTTATTCCTCTATTAAATTGAATAAATCCTCAAATCTATTAAATTTAATTTCATACTCCCATTTTATTGAATAAATCATTTAGTAGAATATCTAAAATTCTAAAACCCTTCCTAAACCTTATCCTAACACCTAATCCAACCCATTCACCCATACTAACCTCACTTAGCATCCTAACTAACCCATCCCATGAAAGCCAAATCACTCATCTCCTAACCCCCCTTTTAAGATAATCCTAATCCCCTTTCTAATCATGTGCACAACCATGAACATGGGTTAAGACTTGCTAACACAATATAAAGTCAAAAAACTCAACCACACCTCTTACATCCTCATTAATGACCCTTACACATCTCTTAAACCTCTCCCATCCTCACTCATGATTCTTACATACTTAACCACTCTCATTAAGCCCTTCACCAACCCATATCCTATCCTCTCACACTCACCCTCCTTGCGACAAGTGTCACCTCCCTATTGGCCCTAAACAAGTACAATCCATGTTCTCCCTTTTGAGTGCATCTTGACCCTCTCTCACCATCTCATCATTGTTGCATCCTAACCATATACTCCTCTACCCCTTGGCCTATAAATTCAACCCTCTCCCTTCACTTAGAGAAGCCACCTTCCATGCAAAGTTATAATGCTATTTTGAGAGCTTGAAAACTACCAAAACAACATTATAATGCTAAAACCACTCCATGACCCCATTGTTGAAACCCTTTTTCATTCACACCATCCATTCACTTAAAGCTTGAGCATACTTGTGAGCATACATATCTATCTTAATTAGGGAAAAATCTATTATATCATGTGTTATACCATTAGAAGCCTACCATTCTTGGTTTGATTCCTTTTGTGGTGATAACAATCACTCTTATCTTAAGTATTTACTTGTTTGGTATTTTCAATGCTTTCATTTGATAGTTAGTATTCATATTACACTAATAAATTAAGTGATACACCAATCAATGGTGACTGAGTGACAACTGGTAGTATTAATCGAGTACTAGAAGAGATCACAGAATTGCTGAAAGAATATAAAGAGATTGTTGTAGAGGATATACCTGATGGTTTACCCCCAATGAGAAGTATAAGTCATTGTATGGATCTAATTCCTAGAGCTAGTTTTTTGAACAAAGTACCATATATATTGACACCTACAGAGAATGAAGAACCTAATAGACAAGTGCATGAATTATTGAAGAAAGGTTTGATTAGAGAAATTTTGAGTCCATGTGTTGTACATATTGTATTAGCACCTAAAAAGAATGGAGAATGGAGAATGTGTATTGATTCCAGAGCTATTAACAAGATCATAATGAAATATAGGTATCATATCCTAAGGATGGATGGCATAATGGATTGTTTGAGTGGAGCAAAGTATTTTACCAAGATTGATTTGAATAGTGACTATGATCAAATCAGAATTAGAGAAGGTGATGAGTGGAAGACTTCTTTTAAGACAAAAGATGGTTTGTATGAATGATGTGTTATGCCTTTTGGTTTAAATAATGCACCTACTACTTTCATGAGGTCAACGAATGAAGTTCTAAAAAGATTCTTCAGTAAGTGTGTGATTGTTTACTTGGATGATAATCTGATATTCAATAAGACTAAGGAAGAACATCTTGAGCATGTTAGACAAGTATTACAAAGATTGAAAGAGGAGAAGTTGCTAATTAATTTGAAAAAGTGTTCTTTTATGTAAGAGGATATTTTATATTTGAGATTTGTTATTTTAGCTGATGTTTTGAAGATGGATCCTAAGAAGGTTAAAGAAATTTTGGAATGGCCTACACCTGAGAATGTGGGTGAGGTAAGATCATTTCATGGTTTGGCTAGTTTTAACATGAAGTTCAAAAGAAATTTCAGTTCTATTTGTAATGCTATGACTAAGACAATGAGAGAAGATAAAAGAGAATTCAAGTGGATACATGGAGCTAATAAATTTTTTGAGACTTTAAAACAAAAGGTTTTTGAGTTTCATGTATTGGCTTTGCCTGATTTCAATAAAGTATTTCAAGTTGAATGTGATGCAAGTGGTAGTGCAATAGGAGTTGGGTTGAGTCAAGAAGGTAAACCTATTGCTTTCTTTAGTGAGAAGTTGAATGATGCTAAAAGGAACTATTGGGTGTATGATCAAGATTTTTATACTATTGTTCAAGAATTGAAAAAATGGAGACATTATTTGATTCCAAAGGAGTTTGTGCTGTACACTAATCATAAAGCTTTACATTACTTGCGAAGTCAACATAAATTGAATCAGATACATATGAAGTGGGTTGAGTACTTACAGAGTTTTACAGTTGTCATTAATAATAAGAGTGGAGTTACTAAAAGAGTTGTTGATGCATTGAGAAAAAGATGTCATTTATTAACTAAGATAAAGGTCGAAGTTCTTGGTTTTGATAAAATCAAAGACATGTATGGTACTGACCTTGATTTTTCTAAGGCATGGAAAGAGTTTAGAGCACCAAATCTAATAGATCACATAAGTATGTATAATGAATATTTTATTTAAGAAGGTATGTTGTTTAAAGGTATTTAGTTGTGTATCCCTAGAAGTTCTATGAGGTTTAATTTGGTTAAGGAAAAGCACAGTGGTGGATTGGCTGGACATTTTGGAATTGATAAGACATTGAGTTTACTGAATGAGAAGTATTATTGGCCACAAATGTATAAGGATGTTCAAAAAAAATTAAAGAGTTGAAGAGTTTGTCAAGTTGCAAAAGGAGTAAGTCAAAATACTAGTTTGTATACACATATTATTGTTCCTGAGAAACCTTGGAGTGACATTAGTATGGATTTTGTTCTTGGATTGCATAAGACAATGAAGGGGTATGATTCTATATTTGTTATTATAGATAGATTTTCTAAAATGGATCATTTCATGCCATGTAAGAAGACATCAGATGTTAAGTATGTTGTTGAACTTTTCTTCAAAGAGATTGTGAGATTGCATGGATTACCAAGAAGTATTATTTCTAACAGAGATAGTAAGTTTGTTGGTTATTTTTGAAAAACCTTGTGGAAGAAGATGGGTACTAAGTTGAAGAATAGTTCTACATTCCATCCACAAATAGATGGATAGATAGATGTTGTAAATAGAAGCTTGGGTAATTTGTTGGGATGTTTAGTTGGAGACAAGCCAAGTAATTGGGAATTGGTATTGGCACAAGTTGAGTTTGCATATAATAATTCTATGAATAGGAGTGCAGGAAAGACACCTTTTCATATCATTACTAGAATGCAGCCTAGAGGAGTATTAGATTTGAGGGATGTTGTTGTTGAAGAAAAGAGAAGTGTTGCAGTGGAAGCATTTGTGATTTTATGGAGTTTTTGCACAAGGAAGTGAAACTGAGGTTGGAACAAAGTAATCAAAATTATAAGGAGAATGTTGATAAGTCTAGAAGACATCATATTTTTCAAGTTGGTGATGAGGTGATGGTTCATTTGAAGAAAGGAAGATTTCGTATTTGGACATATAGTGAGCTGAAGATGAAGAAGTTTGATAGTGGTAATGCTTATGAAGTTGAGTTACCTGATGACATGGATATATCTCCATTCAATTTTTTTATTTATATAAATATCGTAAGTCAGATGATGAAGTATTTGTATCAGATGATTATCCTAAAAAGAAAATTGAAGAAGTTGAAAAGGTATTAGATCATAGAGTTGGCAAGGGCACAAGAGGAAAAGATTACTATGAATATTTGGTGATGTAGAAGAATAGACCTATTGAAGATGCTTCATGGATTTCTCATTTTGAGTTGGATTCAGCTTCAGTTGTGGCATCTCAATGATTCAGGAGAATCATTTCTTCCAACCCTAGTTATATGATAAGGGAGCATCCTACGTTGCCATGTAATCCTGCACTTTTGTTCATTCTGCTAGTTGGTGTCAAGCATTTAGTGGTTGTCAAGTTCTTAGTTACTTCTAAGTGATTCCTTTGGTTGTTGAGTGATCCTTTTGTCATCGAGTCAACCATAGTTGTCGAGCATTGAAGGATGTTGAGTTCGTAGTTGATGCCAAGTGACTCTTTGAATATTAGGTTTTTGTGGTTTCTGAGTGCCAATATTTTGTGAAGTCTTTGTTTGTTGAGTTATTTGTGTCTAGTTCCAGTTTGGGCTGACCTTGCTTGCATTTAATTTTGGTATAGGTAATTAATATCTGATTTGATTCGACTTGTGGCTTCACATGCATTTAATATAAGATTTCATTTTGTGATAGGTCAACCTATGGCCACACAAGTATTTAAGGATGTCTAGGGTTGATTTTTTAGGAAGATTTAGGAGACTTAGAGGATTGGAATGCGAATATAAAATTGGATCATGAATCTGGAAGCTGTATTTTTTGTATTTGGCCTTAACCCAGAAGGCATTATAGCTAGGCATGTATATGGATTATCTGATAAATCAATAAGCATTTTGTTCTCTCCCTCCTTAGTGATGTTCCTTGTTATTTGTTTCTGACGTGTTAACTCTTGCAGGGTGGATTGAATAGTTGGTTGTGCCTTTGGCCCTAGTTATTATATCTCTCACTACATCATTTAACCAAGTGGACTTAATAGTCTTTTGCTAAATCTCCTAATAGAGTGCATATTTCACTATATTTTTTTAAATCCTTTAACAAGGTGGACCTAGCAGTCCTTATTTCTCCTAACATGGAAAATCACTAAAAGTGGTCAATTGTAAGCCTTAATAGGCCAACTTTGTACTACAGTACTAAATCTTGTGGTTATCATCCCCACCCCAGTTTTACTTTCTAATTGGAAGGTTTCTAGGTCACCATATCTTGTGTCAAAGTGTTATCAATGTTTTACTTCTTTCATTCTTTCATACATGCAATTAGATCATAATAATATATGAATGATTAATTTGTGAAGTGAGTCAAAGTTTTATTGGTTCTTAATTCACCCCTCCCCTCTCAATAACCTAGCCTACCTTATATTTCCAACACTTGTTAGAGGCCTAGGCCTTGTTAGAAGCCTCAAGCATGTTAGGAGTTGTTATTACAATTACATAATGTATGCAAGTTGATCCCACTACCCAAAAAAGAAATATACAATAATATTCAATACATGAAAGAGTATATAAAAAACCCCTTTATAATTGTTTATATCTTTAATACCTAATATGATCTTTGTAGCTCACTCTGCTAACTTCACCTCTATATTGTGTTATCATCAAGCTTGCATCACAAAATAATAACACTTGGCACAATAACCACACATTACTTTTCATTCAAAATCTTTCCTTTATACCATAAATTTTCATAATATTTTGCACTATCGGCCTTCATACCTCTCCATGTTTTCCAAAATATAAATTATACTTTTTCACTTAGGGTTAACATCTAGGATGTTGTCCCTAATTAGTCAAGTAATTTTTTTGATCAAAAAAAATCTTGAACATAAAATACAAGATTCTTTATCTTTTTCATGTTTAGTTAGCTTATTACTGCTACTGGAAAAACTATAATATCTTTGTTTGTATTGTCTATGCTGCCTTGCGCACATAGATGTAGTATCCTAACATACTATGCTTGTTGTAGCTAAGAGTACATGTGCCAAAATTGCCTCTATGAACTATGAACTGTGTCAATCAAAACTCTAACTATGTTTCTAGATAAACTATATGACACTTAGACAATTTTCTAAGTCTAACTACCAAAAATATATCTCCAAGAAATACTCAATTCCTTATCTTTGTCATGTTTAGTCAGCTTATTATTGCTGCGAGAAAAACTATGATATCTTTGTTCATACTATCCATACTACCTTTTGCACATAGATGTGATATCCTAACATACTATTCTTGTTGTAGCTAAGAGCTTGCATACCAATATTGCCTTTGCAAAATGCAACAATCAAAACTCTAACTATACTACTAGATACACTATATGATACATAGACAATTTTCTAAGTCTAACTACCAAAACTATATCTCCATACTTTGCTCACTTCATACAAAGTAACGTTTTCGTAAATAAAAACCTCACACTAACTATCATAGCCAAATCACTAGCGATCTTCCCCTTTGGTATTGATGGCAACATATTGGAAAATTGGCTGTCCCAAAAATTACAAAATTACAAAATTACAAAATGTGTTACAACTATTACATGGCCTTTAAAAATGTTGATCACATTCTTATTTATACAATATTATTTCTTTATATCTCCTAATTATAGTATTACCCCCCCTTTGATTATATTATATCATGTTCTATACTCCACCTTAAATATAGATACAATTTTCATACACTATTGCTCCCATATATTACAATTTTCCATATCACACTCCCCCTTTGACATCAATGACAAAGGTAGTGTCAGAACTTATATACAAATCAAAATTTGAATTTTTACCTTGAAGACTACTAAGTGGATATATGTGTAATGCAATCTGCAAAGTTTTTTAGGATAGAGAATTCCTTGTCAAACTTGTCCTTGACTACATCTGATATGCTTATCAATGCACATAATCCATATGATGCAATCTCTACTAAATTCAAATCTGCGTATGCAAATTTATCATATGATGCATTAGATGAAAGGCATTCATCCAACTATCTCTATACATGGTCTATCTATAGGCTAAGGTGCTCTCTCAATAGTGAAAAACCTTTTCAGTATCTATAATGTTCCCTATTCCAAAGATGGAATTCAATAATGATAACATAATGATAAATATAATATTAAAATGATTGATAAATAATATAATCCTCTTAGAATCATAACTCACATTATATCATCTATCAATATAATATATAATAATATTCTATTATGAACACTATACAGTTTGTAAGACAATAATCATTAAGAGTAATTATTAAAAATATAAGAGTTACAATAATATGCATATAAACCATATTTATTATTATTAATATAATATACGTGTGTAACTAGATAGTTTATTATTAATGCTATCAACATTACTATAATCATAAATTAAATCAATCTATTTCTACTTAACCAAAAGTCACAACTTTGGGTACCATCAATACATGGAATGAGGAGGCGAAATATAAATAATGGATAAACAATTCGAGGAAGGGATGAGAACTAATGGAAGTGACTAAGACGTAGGAAGAGGAAAGAGGACTCGTGAAAGGAGTTAGTTTGGACAGAGATAGACAACAACAAATGACAAAGCATTGGAATTAAGACATGCTAAGTATGAGGAGGGAGCATATGGAATAGCAATGATTAGAAGTAAAACCAGAATGACGATCAAATTAATCTTTTTGCAACCATGGAGAATAGCAAACGAGATCTAGAGAAGCATTACAAAGATAAGGAGATGGGGCGGGTATTAAACAAGAGCGACTATTTTATATGGAGTCCATTGGAGGTAACTTTTACTTGACTTATTGTTAACATTTATTCACTGTTCAGAATCCTTTGCAGATTACCCATTTTCAAATAGAGGAATTAGACTTATAGACCAGTAGACAAAAGGTTGCAAGCATATAATGCTAGATCAGAGTCTACACCTTTGATTGCACGGGAGGGAAGAAATTAATCAGCAAACAAGGGAATAACATAAGAGGGTGAAGAAGATAAATAAATAAGTGATCCGGCCATGCAGAGGAAAGTAATAGACTTGGAATGGAGTATTGGATACCGCTAATTAAAAGGACGAAAGATTCAAACAAAAACAAAAATATTGATGTCACTCTATATAGAAGGATCGCATATCCATATAAATGATCATAGTCTATACTAGAAAGATCATAGTGAATATAAAGGAGGTCACAGTTGTAGTCTCTACACTTATATGATTGCAGAATACTTGACCATGAGAGGATAACATACAAATTGGAAGATATATAAAGAATTAGAGGCAGATTGCATAGTGAGAGGGGAACAAGAGGGCCAGAAGTATATCACGGGTAGTAGTAATAATGACCAAAACTTATATATAATTAGCATCCAAGTATCTACAAGTGACTACACCAACATTATCCCAAGAACACGTATTTAGATCAGGCAAAAAATCCCTATCACTTGAGCAAGGGCCAATATTGAGATTCATATTAAGAAAGTCTCTTGAATATAAAGAAATCTGTGTCAATTAACTGAGGATCAAGCAAGGGGCGTTACAGTGGTATCAGAGCATGATCATGCCATTTTACGGGGAAAAAGATAAGCATGGAATCCTTAAATAACAGAGGACTAGAGAAATATCCTTCATCTAATTACAAGAGAAAGGACATCATCGTTTAGTCAAGCTCTGACAAGTTTTAATTTGAGAAACAAATGACACATCTTAGAATGATGATATGTGTGTGTGTGTGTGTGTGTGTGTATTCAAGAGCAATGCTAAAAGCTTGAAAGTGTGGGGAACATATTGACAACTAACAAGGAAGATATGTGATAAAATAAGTATGAGATATGTACTATATTATAAAGAGAGGGTATTCAAGATGAATGTCAAGATCTGTAAAAAGAATCTAGCGACCCAAGAGATTTTGTAGAGGGTATTTTTAAGGCCAGTCCTAGAGGGCATTCATGGTGAATGTTGACCATAAGGGGCATTCTTAAATGTCGTCCATAGAGGGCACTCTTTATGAATGTCATCCATAGAGGGAATCCTTGAATTTTGGCCATACAGGACATCATGTGAATGTTGGTCATAGAGACAATTCTTGAGTGTCAACAATAGAGGGCATCTTTGAATGTCAACCACAGAGGACATTGTGTGAATGTCGACCACAGAGGACATTGTGTGAATGTCGACCATAGAGAACATTCTTGAATATTGGCCATAGAGGGTGTTTCTTAGTTAACACTTCCATGCTTAGTAGAGAGAGTTCTTAGTGAGTGTCTCCATTGTTAGTAGAGGGTGTTCTTAGTGAGCACCACCATTGTGGGAAGAGGGAATCCTTAGTGAGTCTCACAATGCTTGGAAGAAGGTGTTCTTAGTGAGCATCATTACTCTTAGTAGAGGACATCAATCATTAGTGAGCATCACCATTTGTGGCAAAGGGCATTCTTATAAAATGTTTCCATTATGGGCAGAGAGAAATCTTATATAACGTTGCCCTTACTGGCAAAGAGCATTTTGGAAAATCTATATTTAAGAGACTTATTCATTGGAGGCGAGAAACACTTATCCGAGTGCTCCACACATCAAGATTCAACTTTAAATTATTCCTAGTACTTTAATCAAATGTTATTTTGATAAATTATATTTTTTAATTTATTATAACTCTAACCTCGAGTTAAAGTCATTGCAAAATCGATGAATTGGATATCAATGACACCATTCCCACCAAAGGTTAAATTTCTTGAGGAAAAGCTATCTTGACATAGATGGACTATAATGTCCCCTATTCCAAAGATTGAATTTAATAAATATATCATGATGATAAATATAATATTAAAATGATCAATAAATTATTTAATTACCTTAGAACCATAACATGCATTTAGTTACCCAAGGTCCATAAGTACCATTTGAGAAATTAAACATCAAAACATTCACTATTTTTCTTATCCTATTGTTTCTCAGTCTCTATTGTACTAATAAAATTACTATACTAAAGATCACATACTTTTTTGAATGTAAACTTTATCAAATCTAAAACATACAAAGCATTCAACACAAGTTTGACACTAGGATTTTTATGTAGAAACCCAATTTGGGAAAAACCAATAGAAACATGTCACTACCTTTTCATTCTTTCAGAGTGAGATCTGTTATGAGCCAACCATGTTAAAGGTTGCAATACACACTATTAAATCTGACCACGTCAGAGGATTTAGTCACCCTATTAGGAGTGGCCTTGTCAGAGGATTTTGATCAATCCATTTAGAATTTCACCTTGTTAAAGCATTTACATAGACTATTAAGTCCTTCAAATGATTGTTAGGTCAACTTCTATTAAAACAATTTCAATACAAATGGTTTACAATGATTAGAATAAGAATAGCAGGGTTTTGATCTTTAGGATTAGAACTCACTTTGTAGGTTTTGATCACAGTTTGGTTCATGTGGTTATTTACTAATAAGCTCTGCATTGTCAACTTTGTTCTTGATTTTCATAGAAACCCTTCAAGAAATTAATCTTCTCCTTTCAACACAACTTAAGGCATCTATTTAGATTCACATGTCAATATCAACAACATCTATGCAAGAAAACTCCTTTTTCTTTACTCTTACTCTTATAGAATTATGTTCACCATTGTGTGTCTTTGATCTACCTTTTTCTCTGTGATTCTTTTTTAATTTGGCTATATACATCTTTAAATAGTTAATTCTTTCTTTATCATTTTCCATGATCACCATAGATGTTAGGGCTTAAGATATGTTCATCAGGTTTATTGTACCTATTCATCTTCCTTCTTTTCTAGAGTCTTCTCATCCATCGAATTAAATCATAGGTATCATACCTAATTCTCTCCTTAAATTTAATGATCCAACTCATCAATCTTATCCTCAACATGATTTACATCTTCCAAGAAATCAACTAAGTTGGCTAGAAATCAAAATTTCCTCAAATTCATTCAAAACATTGTTACTTGCAAAGTACTAAATTCTGACACTTGGTCACTATAAAAATTCCTTCTTGACATCAACTATCTTGCTCAATCAACACTAAATTTTCTCAAAACTTGATGTGGCTCAATTGACACTAGCATCACTTGGCATTCCTTAACCTTTTACTCTATTTCTTGGCTTAGCTTTACATTCTTGATATAAACAATCACTTTGTCTTATCAAAGTCTAACTAATCAAATATCCATTGTAGTTTCCTTTCCATAACTCAACCTTTCCTCTAGGTTCTATTGTTATGAGAATTTTTCAAATCATCTTTATCAATCAAATAGATATGACATTTAGATTAGGTAGCAATATGTCTTATCAGTATATTTGACATCAATGAGAAAATAATAATTGTTCCAATTGTAAGTTTCCAACAATCTTCCTCTTTGGCATTGATGGAAACATCTCAATATCTTACCCTCAATGTATCTTACTTTGTTAACATACAATCTTAAAGATTTCACTATTATGAGTGATTAATATCCTTAGTTTCATTATGATTCTCCTTATTCATTTTCTCCTTCTAAGGTAATAGATCTCCCTCTTGGATACATTTGTCCTTTAGTAATAAATCTCACTTTTTAATATGTCTCCCTCTTTTTCTCTTTATATCTCTCCCTCTTTGACAACAATTCCAAAGACACATAGCTTTCTTAGCTTCAATCACTTCATACATCTGAATTATGTAGAATTTACATGTCTGGCTGATTTTTGTCATCTATCACTAAGTGATCTATTATGTTGTACTTGATTGTCTACCTTAGGCATCTCCCAAAGTAGAGTTTGTTTTCATCAATGTGTAAGATATTTTGATTAGCATATTTGATGCAATGCACCTTTTCTCCTTAACTTTCTTTTCTTAGGAGAATCACCCTTAATTTACCTCTAAGATATTAATGAGAATCTTTAGGTAAGGCTTTAGTTAATATGTTAGAAACTTGTTCTTTAGTGTGCACATATTCTAACTTCACTTATTTGTGCTTTGGCTTAGTGTGCATCATGTTAGCCTCAAAATAGTTTTTGACACTTGAGTGCCAACACACTGAACCACTTTCTACACTGGAGCCAAGTACACCATGTATGTCGAGCCACAACATGAGCCAAGTCAGGAAAGCCTTCAGGTGCCGAGTGAAGATCAGGTGCTGAGTGAAGATCAAGTGTCGAGTGATCTTCAGGTGCTGAGAAACCTTTAGGTGTCGAGCATGATACAAGTGCCGAGTGGTATTTGAGTGCCAAGTCATCGACGATGCCAAGCAATACAAAAATACAACAGGAGCCAAGTAAGCTAGTTTGTTACATGTGTCGAGCATCTAGAATCAGTAAGTGCCGAGCAACACAAAATGCACATATGAGTTTGTAACTTTACAAATGTAGATGTAAACCATTTTCATGGCCGACATATGATGAATCTCAAAGGATTAAATAATAAAATCAAATCTTTTTGTCTTTACTATGCAATCTACATGCAGCCAATAAGAAAAATGGAGAAGGCATGCAACCAATAGTAAATGTGAAAGGAATGAGCAGGAAATAGAGATTCAATATGGATCATAGATCCATACCTAACCCTAAGTCTTTGAATGCCTTTATGAGGAAGACTAAATCTCATTGTATGCTTGGATGGATCAGGGTGTGTAAGGAAAACTATTTTTCAGAGTGAAGAGTATCAGATCACAGAGGATCAAGATCAGAGAAAGTAGATCAAGTGCCTGTATTCAGAAATCGAAGGATTGTAAGCTATCAGGTTTATTATACCTAATACTCTCTAGCAATTTTATTAGAAAAGAAACCCTATGATGTTATGTTAGCTTAACAGCTATTTTGTAGATCCTTTCAATAGGTGATTAAATCCTTTAATAGGGTAACACTTCTTGTAAAGTGTTTGTAAATCCTCTAACAAGGTCCCATTTAAAAATGTGTTGTAGCCTTTAACAGGGCAGATCATCAAAAGCGGTTAAACATTATTGCTACAGTAATTTTTGTGGGCATCATCCCCACCCCAATTTTACCTTCTTATTTTTGGAGGGTTTCTAGGTTATCAAAATCTCAAGTGTTATGTGGTGATGCATAAATGTGTTTTTCATAATTGTTTGATGTGTTTATATGCATGCAATCTACTTTCAGTTAAAAGTTTTAATGGTCAAAATATAGTACTTTTGATTCAACCCCCCCCCCTCCCCCCCTCTCAGAAGCATTATTTATATTTGAATATTCCAACAATTGGTATCAGAGCTACAAAGTTCTCACAAGAAGAAGCCTAACAGCTTGGAGAAAAAGATCTAAAGATGAAAGTTTTCAAACTTGGAAAGATTATTGACAATCAAGTGATTGATGTGCAACTAGCTCTACAAAAAGTAGAGGAAGCAAGGGAGGAACTAAGAAAATCCTTGAAAAGAAGAAAGGATATAGCCATATCTGAAAAAGATACAAACTACAAGGAGATAGATACCACAAAACTATTTGCCAATGGAGACACTAAAGAGTTTGATGCAGCAATAGCAGAACTGATGGAGAAAAACAAAATTCAAAAAGATGAGATAAGATCTCTCAAGATGGAACATGAATCATAGGCCATAATGTTATGTGAAATCACTAAACAAAAGAAAAGAGCAATTGAGGATAGAGTCATGATGGAAGATGACAAAAAAAATCTTGCAAACAGACTTGAAGAAAAATGTACTGAATTATCAAGGATCTCAAACATGCAGATGGATACACTTGCCCAAATGATGAATCTTCATCATGAACTCAATATGAAAGATATTGAGATCTCTACTTTGAAGATGCAGAATGAATTGAACAGAGAAAAAGAGGTAGCAGAGAATCTCAACAAATCAAGTGAAGCTATCAAGTACTTTGAACAGTTGATGAAATTTCCAAGAGCAGCCCATGATACATCAGGACTTGGATACAACAACACTAAAATTGGAGAATCATCAAAGAGTGTTGAGCAAAGAAGTGACAAAGGTATTTATTCTAAACCCACTTGTCATTATTGTAATAAAAAGGGGCATACTACTAATGTTTTCAGGAGTAGAAGAATCAATCTGACAAACACACCCAAATACAAGAGTTACTGTCACAAGTGCAACATGCAAGGACATATGAAATAAGATTGTAGATCCAAATTTACAAGGACACAAAGATTTGATGGAAATTGTCATAATTGTAAGAAGTATGGACACAGAGCATTTGAATGCAGATCAAAGCCTATGTGGACATCAAATCAACCAACAAAAACAAAAGGAAATGAAAGTCAATACCATTGGGATTACAACACTAGTTATAGCTATCATTATTGTTAGGAATATGGACATATACACTAGAATTGCATAACACATTTCAGAGGGAATTATGGCAGGTGGCTAAGCCAAACCACATGTTTCAATTGCTTAAAAAATAGTCATATCAGTAGAAAGTATCCTACAAGGTCAAAAGCACCAAAAATTGAATCAAAAAAGGGAAAAGAAAAGATTGATGTGGAACACATCAGAACAGACATGAAGAAGACATGGCAGAAAAAGAATGAATCAAATACATCCAATGAAAGGGTCACTTCACCCACAAGGTCAAGTGATCATTTCTCAACCAATTAATCTCAAGATGAGTCTATGGGGTTTATACATATAAGGAAGTATCATACGTCAGCCCTAAACCATGAAGAAGCAATGCAAAGTATAAATCTGCATGAAACAAGATGCCAAGACAAAATTTTAAATAATGATGTCGAGTTGTCTTTGGATGCCGAGTAAAATTCTAGTGGATGTCGAGCTCCTAACAGTGATCGAGTTGATGACTGATGCTGAGTTGAGTAACTCCTATGGAAGCCGAGTGAAGTGGAAATGTAGTGCAAGCCGAGTTTGCAGTTGAGCATTTAATATCGAAATAGGGTATATTATCACAATTTCAATCACTTTTCTTCATCGTGATCAAGAAGCAAAGAAGATAAAGAGTGGAGAGTGACTTCATAGAAGATAATCTAGCATTTCAAGTAGATTGCAACCTCTTACAATGCATTTTCATCGATCTTAAGGTATTTCATTCAAGTGCTGAGCTATGTAGAGTTTGAAAGCTTATTTACATTTTAAAACCCTATCTTAATAAACAATGGCATCTGGGTCTAGAACCACTAAGGTGAATGAAAATCATGAAATACAACTGTTCAGTAATGAAGTCAAACAACTTGAATTCAAGCCCATTCCATAAGTCACCTACAAAAATGACCCTAGTGGTGCATTATCCATTATTCCATCCAAAGTAGTTATGGTGCAGGATGTAAGGAAGTGTTACAAATGTAAAATTGGTGCCATAGGTGATCTTGAAATTTTCCAAGACTATGACAAACTGTGTGAGAATAAGATTTTGAAGGATGAATACAAGATAGTCGAGAGAAAGGGTTTGACCAATGCCCTAGTTTATCCTACAGTATTCAAAATTGAATCGATACGGATTATTATAAGCAGAATACACAATGGATGTTTTTGGTTGGAAATTGGTCTAGTCAAGATTACTAAAGGGATAGTTCATAGGGTTTCGGGTTTCCCAAACCTAGATTGAACTAAGACCCTGCGTAGTGATTCCAAAGAAATCATTGAAAGAAATACAGGGGAAAAATGGAATAAGAGAGGTATGACGATTGATACCATCACTGATCCTCTCCTAAATTTTGCTGTGAGAACAATATCCCACAAATTTTATCAATCCAGTCGATTGAACAGTGTGCCATGCATAGTTTGTTGATGTAGCATTCAAACTGGTAAAGAAAGATCATTCATATGACTTGTCAGAACTTATGTTGCAATAGATAAATGAAAACCTAGGAGCTATAAGGAGATTAAAAGGTGCACAGTGCAAATTTTGTTCAGTCCTTATGTGTATGTTCTTTTATGTTATTAAAGAGTTTCCTTCTAAAGGAAAGGTGAGTTGGGACTCTAACAAAACCACAATGACACAAATAAATGAGTTCATTGATCAGATGGGTGATAACTTTGAAGCCCAAATGACAAGGTATTTTGAGGACTTCAAGAAATCCATGAAGCAAAGAGTAAGAATACCAGTTTTCTTAGTGGAAAAACATATAAATTACATATGTTTCCTAGTTGATGTTGATTCCGCCTATATTCAAGTAGCAGTTCCAAGGGTGAGATGGCTAAGGCCATTTGGTTATGAATTAGATGTGGATGAAGCATCTGCAGCTATCACTGCTTTGCTTTTAGAAGGAATAGACAAGTCTGCCAAATCTTTTGGTACAGATGATATGGTCAAGTCCAAGATTAAAACAGAATTAAAGACTGCCTCTGTAATTAAGAAGAAAGATAAAATGGTGAAGAAAATAAAGAAGAAATTTGGTAAACAAATTGAGGCAGCAAAGAAGAAAATGAAGGAGAAGATGAAGAAGATGATGAAGAAGATAATGAGGATGAGGATGAACAAGAGCAAGGCCCAATGAAATTAACTCAAGGCCTAGGTGAAGACAAGGAGGAGGGTGTTGAGGAAGAAGAAGCCAAGGAAGCACCAATCCAGGCCAAGCCAAAGAAGAGAAAGGAAAAAGATTAGCCTCTAGCTCAGCCCAAATCAAAGAAAACTTCCATGCCATCACCCCAAAAGCCAACAACCAGAGTTGCAACAAGGGCCTCTACTCAAAAAGCTAAAGAGGAAGCTACAAAGAAGAAACCAATCAAGAAGACATAGGAAGAGCCAAAGAAAAGAAGGAAATATGCAGCTCAACCTGATACTGATGAAGAAGATCAATCTGAAAAAGGTAAGCCATTTTTCAGTTGATACATTATGTAAAAAGATTGGAAATGGAGACTTAAGCGACATAAATAAAGTTGATTTCAATAAGTTCACTAAAGAAGAACATAATAGAATAGAAGAATCATTTTATGGAATGATGGCATAGTTCAAGTACACTCCTCTTGAACTAGATGGACAATTACTAGATGAACTATCTAAAATTGTAGAAGACAGATGGCATTTCTATTTAAGAATGGAGAAGGAGATGAGAGAAACAACCCTAGCAAGCATACTACCTGATTTGACTAAGGAGCAAATAGAGAAAGTAGTCAAAAGGAACAATACTAGGTTTACACCTAAGTACAGGGCATTCTTCATTCTCCAAAAAAAAATGGAAGATATTGTACAAAGAACAACAAAATCATGGAAGAACTTGTACAAAAAGATTGAATATTTTCTTGAAGAAGAATACAAGGAAGAAGCTACTGCTCCACTAGAAGAGAGAAGTAAAAGGAGAGAAGAGAAGACAGAAGTAGAGCAAGGTAGAGAAGAAAAGAAGGAAGAAGAAAAGAAAGAAATAGAGGAGGAGACACAAAAGAAAAATGAAATGGCAATAGCTGAGCGAGAGTAACAACAAAATCAGAGTGTGCAAGACACACAATTGCCACCTTCTAGCGCTCCTCATGTACCCATCACACCTACAGAAACTATAATTGTACAAGATGTTCCTGACATTTTTTCTCAGAACATCAATCCATTAACTATAGAGGATCTCAAAAGAATCCTTGACCAATCCACACAACAAGCAAGATTATGTACAGATCCAATATTGGTTAGTGTGGATGAACTGCAAAAACTAGTAGAAAACACAATTAGAGATAAGGTGAATCCACAAGAACCACCTTCCATCATCTCTATAGGTACTAGTGGTCAACTTCAAATGCCAATAGTTATTTTGTCAAGCATAGTTGACACAGCAATACAAAAGTTGAGTTCAGCAACAAACAAAGAAACAGAACAAACAAGACAGACTATTACATCTGATCCTACAACACAAACTCAAGGTGTACTTCCTAAAATTACAATAATTGATAAACATAGACCGCAGGAGGAGAAAATAGAGGAAACCCCTAAAGAGCGGGAGGCAATCCAAACATTGATAAATTTGCCTACCTCGAGAACTCCTTCACAACAGCCACTACAAATATCCATACTAGGATCTAGTTCTACCAAAGTTGCAAGGGTACTTCACTATGGAGACCATGAATTAGATGAGGAAATAGTCATACCAAGTTATGACTCAAAAACAATAAACATTGATCAAATCAATGAGGTACAAGAAGCCTTGCATAGAAGAAAGAGGCAAGAAATACTCAGAAAGGAGTATAAACAAAAGCAAACAATGCATGAGATTAAAGACATCTTTATGGATGCCTTCAGTTTGCAGTCACCAGATGAGTCAAATCATATCATGGAGCTATTATCAAATATTGTTGACTAGGTGACAAATGCAAACCAAGAGACAAATGCACAACTTATTGAATGGTCTGAAAGAAAATTTCAAGGAAAAGTTAATGAGAAGATATCTAGTGAAATAGCACTTTCACAAATTGAATTGGCAAAGGTCATAGACAAAGTGAAAAAGGTACTTGAGAATATATTCTCATTGTACAAAAAATTGTGTGACTTTTCATACTTCACACAAGAGACCAGCCAAAAGATAATGAGCCTGGAGAGAAATTTGAATATTTTCAGCATGCAGCTACCAAAAGATCCAGCTCAAAATGAGAAGCATTTTGCTCCAATGCTTCACACTCAAAAAGAGATAGCTATATTAATAGCAGAAGAGGCCACCATCAAGAAAAAACTATTACATCTCCAATCCTCCATTACCCCACATTTGGAAGTCCTCCATAAAGAACAAGTCTATGCTGAAACTGTTCTCAAGAAAGACCCTAATCTTTCTACTTCAGAAGGACTTATTCACCTTGCGGTAAAGACTGCCATCTAGCATAAATCATTGGAAATTTCTTTGCATAATTGGGATGCATCCCTAAGGATGATTATGGAGCTAAACAACACATTTTTGGAAAAATATGGACTTAACCCTTAAAACCCTCTGACATAAGTGTCAAAAAGGGGGAGACAAGGAAGATGAGAGAATGGGGGAGATAAGATCAAAAGGTGGAGCATGATATACAGCATAAAATTTTAGTTACCAAGATAGCATAGATAATGGCACAATCAACTCAGGGGGAGTTACAATAATTTTGAGGTATATATATTGTAAATTACAAAATTTTGATTAAGGTTTTAAAACCTCTGTATGTACACTGAGCAAATTAGTAAATGTACTCATAAGGTCAATTAAGTGTTTTTGTCACTCATGTCAAAGGGGGAGATTGTTAGCCTCAAAATGGTTTTTGACACTTGAGTTCCAACACACTTAACCACTTTCTACATTGGAGTTGAGTACAATATGTATGTTGAGCCACAACATGAGCCGAGTCAGGAAAGCCTTCAGGTGTCGAGTAGCCTTCAGGTGCTGAGTGAAGATCAAGTGCCAAGTGATCTTCAGGTACCGAGTAGCCGTTAGGTGCCAAGCATGATACAAGTGCCAAGTGGTATTTGAGTTTCGAGTCATAGACGATGCCAAGAAATACAAAAATACAACATGAGCCAAGTAAGCCAGTTTGTTACATGTGCTAAGCATCTAGAATTAGTAAGTGTCAAGCAACATAGAATGCACATATGAGTTTGTAACTTTACAAATGCAGATGTAAACCATTTTCATGGCCAACATATGACGAATCTCAAAGGATTAAATAATAAAATCAAATCTTTTTATGTTTCCTATGCAATCTACATGCAGCCAATAAGAAAAATGGAGAAGGCATGCAACCAATAGTAAATGTGAAAGGAATGAGCGGGAAACAAAGATTCAATATGGACCGTAGATCCATACCTAACCCTAAGTCTTCAAATGCTTTTATAAATAAGACTAAATCTCATTGTATGTGTGGATAGACCAGGGTGTGTAAGGAACACTATTGTTCAAAGTGAAGAGTATCAGATCACAGAGGATCAAGATCAGAGAAAGTAGATCAAGTGCCTATATTCAGCAATCAAAGGATTGTAAGCTATCAGGTTTATTATACCAAATACTCTCTAGCAATTTTATTAGAAAAGAAACACTATGGTGATACGTTAGCTTAACAGCTATTTTGTAGATCCTTTCAATAGTTGATTAAATCTTTTAACAGGGTAACACTTCTTGTAAAGTGTTTGTAAATCTTCTAACAAGGTCACATTTAAAAATGTGTTGTAGCCTTTAACAGGGTAGGCCTTTAATAGGGCAGATCATCAGAAGTGGTTAAACATTATTGCTACAGTAATTTTTGTGGGTATCATCCCCACCCCAGTTATACCTTCTTATTTCTGGAGCGTTTCTGGGTTACCAAAATCTCAAGTGTTATGTGGTGATGCATATATGTGTTTTTCATAATTGTTTGATGTGTTTATATGCATGCAATCTACTTTTAGTTAAAAGTTTTAATGGTCAAAGTATAGCACTTCTGATTCACCCCCCCCCCCCCCCCTCTTAGAACCATTATTCCTATTTGAATATTCCAACACATCATTGGATTCTTTGAAATTTTAATAGCACTTGTGTTATCATAATAGATAACTACTAGATTTGTAATTTCTTCTTTCATTCCATTAAGTGATTACTTTATACACATAATGTTTAAATAGTTCACTCTAGCTACCACATACTTGGCTTCAACTATTGATTGGAAAATACAATTATGTTTCTTGCTTTTCCATGACACCAATCTCTTTCCTAGAAAGAATACAACTCCATTGGTGCTTTTCTTTCATCAATATTTCTTTCCCAATCAGAGTTAGTCAATACCTTCATTTTAAATCTATTACTTCTCTTGTAATACAATCCATAGTCTTTTGCACCCTTTAGATACCTCATTATCCTTTTTACTACTATCATGTGATTCTACTTAGGATTTTTCCTAACTACTAATGCAATATCAGGTCTACTATGAACAACATATTTTAATTTTCCAATCATGGATCTATATAATGCCTAGTTCACATTAATATATTCATCATTATTAGATATAGCTTATGTCTTGTAGACATAGATGTGATCACTAGTCTTGAATCTTCCATTCCAAAATTCTTTAGTATCTCTTTGATGTATTTGGATAAAGTATTGAAAATAAAAATAATTTCTATTATGAATTAGTGAATCTTTAACTATTTAAATATTTTATATAACTAAATTTAATAAAAATGTGGTTATCTTAAATATCTTTAAAAACTAAATTATTAGCCAAAATGTCCTAAAATTACCCAATTAGTGAATATTAGCCACTAAAAAATGCCTTGTTTCAAAATCCTTCTTCATTTCATCAACAATGATTTGCACAATGCTTCACTTCCTCCAAATATAATGTCATTTCCAAATATTTTAGATAGTAATACTTCATTGTTCTTAATATGGACTATTGTTATCATTTATGTAAGAATTTGTCTTAGGGAAAAATCACTCAAGATCAAGGAACTAAAGCACAAGCACATAATGGACCTAGAGAGTATGATCAAAATAATAATATGATCTTCAATTGATGTTATGTCATGTATATACACACTAGGAGTGCTTGAATATAAAGGCCTCTAGACTAACTAGGAGTCAACTTATTGATAAGTCTTACAACAAGGCACATGTCCACCAGGAGTAGATTATCCTCCATTAAGCATAGGAGTTCCATGCATTGAATTAGAGTTGTTTACTCCAATTTTGTCAACATGACAACTCATATGAGTACACAAAATTTTAAGTGTCTAACCTAGTAAAAAATAAAATAATGCAATGTCCTAAGTAAACTTAAGCAAAGTGTAATAAATAAATACTTATTTACACCAACAATTTATCCTTTCAAAACCAATCTTCACCAAATAATTATGTAGTCTTTCATACCATTCTCTTGGGGCTTGTTTCAACCCATAAAGAGTTTTGTTCAGTTTACATACTATATTCTTCTTGTTTGGATCTACAAAGCCTTTAGGTTTTTCAATGTACACTTCTTCCTCAAGTATATCATTCAAAAATGCATATTTGACATCCATTTGATATACCTTAAAATTCCCGTAGGTTGAATATGCAAGCATAGTTCTAACTCCTTCAAGTCTTGTCATTGGAGAATAAGTTTCTCTATAATCAACTCCTTCTTCTTGAGCATATCCTTTACATATCAGTCTTGTCGTGTTTATTGCTACTCTATCATTTTCATTGAGTTTATTTTTAAAAACCTATTTTCTCTCGATAACATTTTTGTCTTTAGATCTTAGCACTAGAGTCTAAGTATCATTCTTCTCAATCTGTAAATTTCCTCATTCATTTCCTAAATCTAATCTTCATTGTCTAAAGCATCTTTTACTAATTTGGGCTCAAATTCACAAAGTAATAATTTATCATCTTTGAGTCTTTTTCTTTTCATAATACTTGATTCAACATCACCAATTATTTGTTCAGGTTTGTGATGTCTTCTTAAAAAATTTGCTAGCATGGGTAGTTTCTTTCTTTGTTCTTCTACAGATTCATCTCAAAAAATAATCTCAAGCTAGTTTTCTCTTTCTTGTGTAGGTTCTGGTCCATTTTCTATATGCTCAGCATTCTCTATCTCATAGTCAGCATTACTTATCTATGACCTCGCATCTTCAATCTATTACTCAGAAGTTTATTGTTAGAATACATCATTTCTTGTCTGCTGGGAAACTACAGCTTGATTTTCTTGTTTATTTGGAATACTAGGAGCACCATCATCCATATAGATTAATTTACTATAAATTTTAGGTTCTTCATTGCATGTACTATCATGTCTTCCTACAAACTCATCAACTTTCACATTTGCACTTTTCACAAATTTGTTAGTGTTAGAGTCTAAACACTTATAAGAATATAGAATTTACTTCCAAAGATTTTGAAATATTTCACATTAGGAGCATACCCATAACATAATTTGAAAGGTGTAGCATTTGCACCTTTCTTGTCTTGTACTATATTCAAGGTATAAATAGTAGTAATAATAGCTCCTCTCCAATACATCTTTGGTACTCTCTTCTCCATCATCAATGTTCTTGCACAATACATTATTGATCTATTTCTCCTTTTAGCTATTTCATTCTAAGGAGGGCTCCTTGGTGCTGACATCTATCTATTAATTCCTTTGTCATTATATAATTTATTAAAATTATTTGAAATGAATTCACCACCTCTGTCAGATCTCAAGCACTTCATATTCTTCCCTATTTCTTTTTCAACTCTAGCTAAATACCACTTCAATAACTAAAAAGCATTAGATTTAGCTTTAAGGAACATCACAATCATCATCCTTGAGTAGCCATCAACAAATAGAATGAAATTCTTATCTTTGCAATAGCTTTGAACATAAATAGGTCCACATAGGCCAGTATGAACCAATTCCAAAATACCACTAGAAGTATATGATTTTCTATAAAAACTAGACTTGGTCATTTTTCTCAATTGACATTATTGACACATAGCATTATTAGGCTTCTTTAGTTTAGGAAACCCTCTTACTTTATTCATTTTACTAATATTCACCAAATTATCAAAGTTCACATGACATAACCTCTTGGGCCATAATCAAACATCTTCTTGTTGTGTAAACAAACATGTCTCATTAGATAAATCTATATAGAACAAGTTACCTCTTGTTTGATCACCACTTCCAATCAGCCATCAGCATCATATATCTTGGCCTTCCTATTATAGAATTCAACTCTATAACTTAATTGTTGAGCTATGGAGCACTCAAAATATTATACTTAAGTCCTTCAATCTAATAAACATTGTCACATTTTATCTTATCAGTTCATTGAATAGTACCTTTAAATTTTACAACACATGGGATATCATTATCAAATTTAACATATCCACCTTTGTATGGACCAGTATCCTCAAATTTATCTTTATCACTAGTCATATGGTTGGAGAATCCATTATAAATATGCCATCTGTCATTTTTTTTACATATGAGATCAATGCAATTTTCTAATCTTCATCAAAATCTTCTTTTGTAGCAACATAGACAACTTCATCATCATTACTTTCAGATTCATTATTAGATTCTTCTTCAGCAATATAAAAAGATTTCTTACCTTTGTCATCTTTTTTTCTCTTGTAGTCTTTGTCATATCTTCTTCCTTTGTACTTTATTTCCTTCCTTTCATCCTTATCCTCTATATCATGACACCTAGTAGAAATATGACCAACTTTTTTTCATAAGAAAAAAATACTAGGTAGTTTACCTTTATATTTACCTCTTCCTCTTCCAAATTATTTTAAAATAAGGGCTTCAATTTCATCAAGCTCATCGTCAAAACTTTCATTGTCACTCTTCACATGCTTTCCTTTCCTTTCACTAAGAAACAATTGTGACTTAAAGGTAAATTCAATAGTAGAAGGTGTGTAGTTATCAAAGTTAGACATCTCAAAAGTAGTAAGTCTACCAATTACACCTTCCAACGTCAAAGTGTTACCTGTTGTGCATCTCAGTTCTTGAATTGTAGATACTCTAATGGCATATTTTGGAAGTAGAGTCCTCAATACCTTTCTTGTTACTATTTCATTTTTTATTTCTCCATTTACACCATGAATAGCATTAACAACTTCTCTAACTCTTATACAGTATTGCATTATATTCTCACCTACCATTATTCTCATATCATCAAATTTACCTCTTAGGCTCTTTGATTTGTCTCTCAAGATATTATCATCACCTCCATAATAGTTTTCAATTTGTCTCACATCTTCTTTGTACTATCACATTCTTTTAAGTCATCAAAATAGCCATAACTTAGGGCTAAAGAAATCTCCAACTTTACTTGATTGTGTTCTTTCTTTTGTTTTAGTTGTTCAGTAGTTCGAGGAGTAGTTGCTACCTTCAAATACTCATTATGATCAAGGGTGCTCCTCTTAAAAAAATAAACTCATAACAAAAACAAAGAAACAAAAACAAAGAAACAAAAACAAATGCAAGAAAAAAATATATTCTTATTTGTGTTGCAAATGCAGAATTATAGAATTCACAAGTACAATATGCTAACCCACATGGGTGCCTTCATTACATTAGTCTGCAAGACAAAGCTATGAACTACTACCTTGAGTTGTCCTAGACAATGTTCAGGCCTTTCTTAAATAGGCAATTTTATGTCACCTGGAAAGTTTCTAGACTATACAACTTAATACCTAGGGCCAACAGACCCTAAAAATACATATAGAATCAACCAAATACATCTTTGACAATTATTTTAGATATTTTGTGTAGCCCAACTTTGAAAGGCCATAACTCATGAATCGTTTCTCCAATTGGCTATTATAATCACTTTTCAAAAATGCCAGCTCTTGATCTATAGGCTTGAAAATGCACAAGTGCCCTTCTATCAAGTTTTTGGACCTCATCTAGGCACTCTAAGGCCTCCAATAGTGAGCTTGGAGATTTTTCTTCAAATTTTTCGACCAAATATCTGCAATAGCTTCTCTAATACTTAAGCTAGAGAAATGGGATTTTTATGGTAGGCTTATAACTCTAAAATGGACCTTCCTGTAGAAAATGAGAGCATTCTAAGCTGATATGAAAAACTTATTTAAAATAGCAAGTTCCCATAAATAGTAACCACCCTATCTACTAGTCCTTATTATAATAGAAAAGACTAAAAATAAAATATTTTTGGTTGATACAAAATTGCTCTTACACCTAGGATGCTCCTACATCAAATTATCCACAAAGTTGATAGCAAGACCACTAATACTAGATATATGCAACCTCATCAAGGTTTTTCATACAAGAAAATTCTCCTTGTTTAGCTTCGGTACCTCTCTTTTGTGAGTCGTGATATTTATCTTTAAGTACCTTCAAATTTTTCTTTGTAAACACTCAACTCTAATAACAATTATTACAAATGTTCAAAATAACTCAGAGGGGGGTGAATCAATTACTCAAGGTCCATGAGTACCATTTGAAAAATTAAACATCAAAACATTCAATGCTCTTCTTATCCTATTGTTGCTTGGTATCTATTGTATTGATAAAACAAGTGTCCTAAACATAAAAACACTTTTTTGATTGTAAACTTTATCAAATGTAAGATATATAAATCATTCAACACAACTTTGACACTAGGATTTTTATGTGGAACCCAATTTACGAAAACCACCAGCAACATGTCACCACTTTTGCACTCTTTCAAAGTAAGCTTTTTTGGGAGCCAACCCTATTAAAGGTTACAATACACACTATTAAATGTGACTTGGTTAGAGGATTTAATCCCCCTTTTAGGAGTGGCCTTGTCAGAGGACTTTGATCATTTTATTTATGATTTCACCTTGTTAAAGGATTTACTTAGACTATTAAATCCATCAAATGACTATTAGGTCAACCTTTGTTAAAAGGATTTCAATTTAAATTATTTGCAATTATTAGAAAGAAAATAGTATAGTTTTGATCTATATAATTACAACTCACTTTACAGGTTCAGATCATTGTCTGTTTCATGTGTTGATTCACTGGTAGGCTCCACATTCCTATCTCTATTCTTGATTTTCTTGGAAACCCTTCAAGCAATCAATATTCTCCTTTCAACACAGCTTAAGCCATATGTCCAGATTCACTTGTAAGGCCCCTTCCCTAGGACCCTATTATAAATCTTAATAACATGAATATGATTATATCTTGCAAGAGTAGGGAGATGTAATGTCATGTTTTTGTCTCTTGTGTATAAGATGTGAACTATATCCTATTACCACACACCTTATGATAGAACTATGGTAAGTAGGTTTCAGGATTTAAGTATGCCATGATTGACATTTTCCTTATCGATAATGAACCTAAAATCTTATTGAGACTGATACACATTTTAGTCATTCTTGTCTTAAGTATTGTATTTAAAATTACATTAGTTGATAAGCTAAGACCCTATGGAATAAAGGCTTGAGGTATCATAACATAGGAATTATGTTGATGGGTTCATGATAGTTCTTGATCTATGAGGATAATTTATTTAGGTGGTTATTATGTAAATATGAATCAACACCCACCCTTGTTAACACTACTAATAGTCATAGATAAAAATTGTTATCAAAATTTGATAAGGATCTACATAGTAGAACTCAATAAGATGTAATGGATTTAATCTATGATATATTTTGAAACTATGTGACACAACTATGCAAACATCCTGATTACCTGGTACAATTGATACACCCTACAATGTATTATCTCATAATGATAACAAGATATTGTTAGTAATCAAAATATATTAAATTGAATCAAAAGATACTAGTTGTGATGTTTACATTAGGAGATTTTGACCTAAGATATGTATTCAGAACCAATTTTTATGTTGGTTGATTTAACAGTTTAGACTCAACATTTTATCATTATGATAGGAAATGGATTGTGATGTAGTTCAGAATATTAGTTGGATCATTTGATTAGATATTAATGTTGATATTTTGATTCTGATATTTTAATGTTTTAAATGCTTTATATGAAAATGATTAGAAAATAAAAATTGATTATGATGTTAAGGTGAATTATTCATTATGAAATTGTCATTCACCTATATACATGCATTTTATATGATTTTTCATTGGGCTACTAATGTTCCAATTTAGTGTGCAGGCAATTGAACCATAGAATTTAATTAGGGAAATAATGTCCAAACTTATGTGGATCTAGTATAGCCAAGGGAATCTTTGGAAGATGCAAAGCCTCGTTGTGATGTGTTTATTTTGTAAATGTGAGTTGCATGTGTATAATAAATTTAAATTCATGAGTAATTAGGGACATTTCATTGTGATATGTAATGTATTTCAATGTGTCACTTGACACTTGTAATTATTTATATGTTGATGACATGTCACCTAGGATTTTGGTCATGGTTGCACTTAACCTTAAACTAAATACCTTTCATAAGATTAAGTAAATCCACTTGGAGAAAGGATAGGATGGGTCACCATCAAGGGAAATCCAAATTCAAACTTGACAAGCATTTTTAAGGGGCAATAAGTGGTCCCAAACTATCATTTTTGTGAAATTAAGCCACCCATATATTAGCATAACATGTTAAGGGCCTAAATTTGACCATTACAGTGCTTGGCTAGACTAGGGGACCCCTTAATTGATGCAGGATAATTGTAACCCATTAATATTATGAGGAGGTTCATAATTTTGTAATGTTTGAGTCCTTTTGAAATTCGTAGGACCTCATAGGACCATGGCAAGAAAGGGTTAAAATCCCTAAAATTGTATTGTAATGTGTTAAAAACAGCATGAGAACGTTTCAAAGAGCATTAAGTTTGCAGGAAAATAGGTTAGATTTTTTCAACTACCTTAGCATCTCGTGAAATAGGGAGGCAATGTAACTGAATGGGGGGATAGGAGGACATACGAGAGTTTTTAAGATATAGTTGATAAAGAGAGCACAACAGAATAGAAAAGAGAATCGGCGTTCAAAACTCACATTCTTCCAACCATGCTTTATTGGCATTCACTAGAGGCTCACATTCTATCATCTATACCCTTTTGATATACTTTCCCATCCACTAAATCCATTAAACAAAAATCTTGAGGCCTATTTGGCAACTAGAATACAAGTAGAATAAGCATATGTATATTCTTAAAATTTTGAATTCTCTATTTCGATGCACCAAATCAGAATTGGAATAGGAATAAAATTGGAATACGTATTCCAATTTTGGCCCAAAAATGAGCATTTTCTATTCCACCTAAATAGATGGAATAGGAATACATATTCCTATTACATTTTTTTTAATTTTAGAAAACATAAATTTTTGAGTCCATGAATTCGACATTAAATTCTAGGTGAACCAAACAAGAATAGGAATACATAACCCATTTTCTATTCGAGAATAAGTATTCATATTCCCATTTTTATATTCCTGCAGCCAAACGAACCCTTAAATAGCCAAGAATATACCTCCTTGTCTCTTGGATAGACCTGTACTCAAAGGAGTATAACTTTTGAACAAGATCAAAATACCTTGATCACTTTAGTGAGGGTGGGAACAATTAGGTTTACTAAAACATATCCAAAGCTCATCAAGATCTAGCAGTTGGTTGGAAAGTTATGGCCCTCATACTGTGGGTCTTTTTTCTAAGATACATACAAAATAAAAATTGAACAAGAATGCCTTTGATATGTATCAGGTTACACTCTAAAGTCTAAATGCAAACATGAACATGTAATAAAGAGACCATAAGGACCATTTTCACTTAGTCCCTAATAACTACATGTAGCAACCCAATTTCTCTTATCTTCATTATCGGTTTTCTGTATGGTGCTTCCTTCCAATTCAGGACTCCATACTTGATAATCATCTAATAACAATCTAGTCCATTCCATTGACAAAATGAACCACTTCTAGCATGCAAATTGAGTTTAGCAAAAACAATAACCCAACCACCACAAATAGTAAGCTCTTTTTTCTTTTTCCCACTTTGTAGTTTCTCTACCTTGTGACTATTGAGTTTCTAACCATCCAAAGAACCCGAGCACTACCATTGTGACAATTATTTCACCAAAAGAACTGAGCATAACCATATAAAGAATCAACTTCTTTGCTAAATAAAATGGCCACTATCATCCATATCGGGACTGTTATGGCAATCAATACATGATTGAGAACTAAAGTGCTGAAAGTTTTCATTTAAAATAAGAAGAAACCCGATAACAATAGCACATATTATATTCCTTAGATGATAGAGTATAATGGAATATAAACTCTCAATCAAAAAAAGAGAGAATCGTAACCATTAATAGTATAACCAAAAACAATAATAATGGAGAGAAACCTAAGAACTTAATTGCAATCTTATTTAACTTCAAAAGACCTTAATTACAAATGCATAAGACATGCATGACTCTCTAGCTAAAGGCTAGAGAGACAATTGTATTCTTTATTCTTTTATGCTCTCTCTATCAGCTATATCTTGAAAACTCTCTTCTCTCCTCCCATCCCCCCATTTGGTTACATTGCCTCTTTATTTCAAGAGATGCTAAGGTAGTTTTAAAAAACTATCCTATTTTCCTCCAAACTTAATGCTCTTTGAAACATTCTCATGATGTTTTTAATACATTACAAAACAATTTTAGGGATTTTAACCCTTTCTTACCATGGTCCTAGAAATTGCAAAAGGACTCAAACATTACAAAATTATGAACCTCCTCATAATATTAATGGGTCATGATGCTCCTGCATCATTCTCCCAAGCTTAAAATATTTCCATGTCCCATGGAAATTTCCAGTAGAGAGTTCTACAAACAAATCTTTCGCTTCCTTGTCTTTATCACTGGGTCCATGTTGCTGCTATGTACTCTATATTTTTCAAATGACTCCCATCAAGGGAGTAAAAATTAGCTGCTAGCCATTATGCTTCATGCTGGTTCTTCATACCACCACCCTATCGCCATCTTAACCATACAAGATTCTAGAAGATGTTTCCTACCCTTCTCTTAGTGGTTTCTCTCATGCACCATCTACCCAATTGCAACTTGATGGAGATAGTATCAAGATCCTAGCTTGAGATTTTTACATACACAATCACAACTACATCCTTCTTGTAGCTATGACATTTCCACATACCACTAGTTATATCTCTACCCACAAAAACACTAGATCTTTCATTGTCTCTGATACCAATCTGATGTAACAGGAAAATTGTGATGGGCCTTCAAAAATAGCATTCTTCCAACCATGCTCTATTGGAATTCACTAAAGGCTCACATTCTATCATCTATACCCTTTTGATATACTTTCCCATCCACTAAATCCATTAAACAAAACTCTTAAATAAATAGCCAAGAATATACCTCCTTGTTGTCTCTTGGATAGACCCATACTCAGAGGGGTATAACTTTTGAATCAGATTAGAACACCTTGATCACTCCGGTGAGGATGGGAACAATTAGGTTTACTAAAACATATCCAAAGCTCACCAAGATCTAATGGTTGGTGTAGAAGTTGCTGAAAGCCAACTTCATAGTTCACCTAGATCACTTGCATGAAAATAACCTATCGAAGGGAAACCAAAGAAGGAAGAGGTGGAGCTTTGAAAAACTAAATGCATGGAAAGAGAAGATATTGAAAAAAAAGAAAATGTATTGTTGTACAATATGCCTTGAAAAAATGAGTTGATTTTGAAATACAATTACAGAGCCTAAATCTAAAGGCCTCAAGGAAGCTTGTAGAAGAAGCTAGAAAGTGCTAGAAGATAAGGTTGATAACTAAGCATACGTCAAAAAATGGTGGGATATTCTCAAACAAGGTGAGGAGATAAGTATGACTTAGATAGGAAAAAACTCTTGTGTTGTCAACAACTCCTAGACTACAACTAATAAATAAATGCATTAACCTAAGTAAAATTAAGTAAAAGAATAAATAGTTATTTACTCTAACATTAAACGCATTAACCTAAGTAAACTTAAGTAAAAGAATAAATAATTAATTATTAATTATTTACTATAATAGTTGGTTGGAAAGTTATGGCCCTCATACTAGAGGTTTTTTTTCTAAGATTCAAATAGAATACAAACTAAATAAGAATGCCTTTCATATGTATCGGGTTTCACTCTAAACTCTAATTGCAAATATGAACATGCAATAAAGAGACCATGGGGACCATTTTCACTTAGTCCCTGATAACTACATGTAGCAACCCGATTTCTCTTATCTTCATTACCGATTTTCTATATGGTGCTTCCTTCCAATTCAAGCCTCCATACCCGATAATTATTTAATAACAATTTGGTCCATTCCATTGGAAAAATGAACCACTTCCAGAATGAAAATTTATTTTGGCAAAAATAAAGGCAACCACCACAAACAGTAAGCTCTTCTTTTTTTTCCCCACTTCATAGTTTCTCTTCCTTGTCACTATCGGGTTTCTAACCATCCAAAGAACCCAAGCACTACCATTGTGATAATCATTTCACCAAAAGAGTTGAACATAAATATATAAAGAGTCAAATTCTTTGCTAAATAAATTTACCACTATCATCCATCTTGGGACTATTATGGTAATCAATACATGATTGAGAACTAGAGTGCTGAAAGTTTTCACTTAAAATAACAAGAAACCCAATAACAATAGCACATCTAATATTCCTTAGATGATAGAGTATAATAGATTGTAAAAACTCAATTAGCAAAAGAGAGAATTGTAACCATTAATAGTATAACTGAAAAAAATAATAATGGAGAGAAACCTGAGAACTTAACCACAGTCTTATTTAACTTCAAAAGACCTTAATTATAAATGCATAACACATGCATGGCTCTCTGGCTAAAGGCTAGAGAGACTATTCTCTTCTCTATTCTTTTGTGCTCTCTTTATCATCTATATCTTGAAAAATCTCTTCTCTCCTCCTATCCCTCCATTCATTTACATTGCCTCCCTATTTCAAGAGAAACTAAGGTAGTTAAAATAAACTAACCTATTTGCCCAAAAACTTAATGCTCTTTGAAACATTCTCATGATGTTTTTAACACATTACAATATAATTTTAGGGATTTTATCCCTTTCTTTCTATGGTCCCACAAATTTCAAAAGGACTCAAACATTACGAAATAATGAACCTCCTCATAATATTAATGGGTCACGATGCTCCCACATCATTAATCAATGGATTTTTTTACCAATTTGAAATTTGGATTTTCCCATGAGTGTACCCTCACACTTCCACTTGGTCAAAGTTTCTTTTTTAGAAGGGAAAACAATGTAAGAAATAGTGAGATAGATCTTTCTACCAAAAAGGGGATAGTAGAGAGTCTTTTTAGAGGATTGTTGGAAAACTAGTGGGGTGTTCACCCACTCTCTAAGTTTAGAGACAACTAGGGTTTTGGAAAGGGGAAAGACTAAGGAGAAGGGAGCTCTTCATCAGCTATCATGTTTCTTTAGCTTGGATCAAGGTTGGTATCTTTTCCATGGCCTTCATTGAAATTGCTTAATGGTATTGCATTCTTGTTTATATAGTGGTGGATACATGTAATGTGTGTCGTGTTGAGTAGATTGTTATGTGTTATTGTTGTGATGAATTTCTCTGGAAATTTTTCTTTGGTTTTTGTGAGTATGATTGTTAATGGGTGTGAAAGCTTCACTCACCCTTGGGAGGTTAGAGAGCCTTGGGTGAAGGGGTCAGTTGGGCTCAACATTGAAGTTGAGATATTTTACTCTTGGAGAGGGATTTTTTGGTCATGGAGTATGGATTCCATTGAAGCCATATGCCTTTTTTTTTTTTATGGGAGGTATAAGTGTATTGATGTGATGAAGAGGGCATATTTTGATAGCCTTGAAGAGGCATTTGTATAATGGGAGGTATGAGTCTATTGATGTGATGAGGAGGATGTATTTTGATAGCCTTGAAGAGGCATTATGAAATTGTAGATTTATATGTGTACATGGATACGGCATTCTTCTCTTTGGAGAGCCCACCTTCACCCATTGTTTCATGATTCCAATGGTAAATCATTGTGTTAAACCTTGGAGGGATTATATGTGTATTGTGATGTTACGATGCATTGTTAGTTGAATGAGTGTAACCTGTTTGAGCCTTTTTTCCCTTACTTGGTGGTGGCTTCATAGAAGCCCAAGATGGGAGGTGAGCCTACATGGTTCTTTGTTTTATGGGATTTTTTTTTCAAGTTTATGACAATGAGATCTATGAAGAAGTTAGGGTTATTCCCTTGGCATTGTTGAAAAATCAAGTATTTTGTTGATATATCATTTAGTTGAAGGAAGCAATCTTTCACTATGCTATTGTATATTTCATTGTAAGAGTTGAATGCTTTACTTATGTCCTTTGTGTAACACATTTGAAATGGAGGAATCTCCATCCTATTCACATTCTTGAGATGCATGAATGCATGGTAGGAGTGAAGGGATTGTGAAAGAACCCTATGTAATTATCTTGTTGTTTCATTTATATGTCATGCATGCATTAATATTGAGAGTTTGATTAGAATTTTAGGTATAGAGAAATGTTGCAAGAAATCCTTCCAATGAGACAATCTAATGTACTAAATGTTTACTTAAGGAGATTAAGAGTAGGTTTCAATTATTTCCATTGACTTTATGAAATATTGTGAGAAACATTGTATTCATCCAAGTTGATCATGTAAATTTTTTTATAATGTAATTAAAAATTTATAATCATGGTTTTATTGTGTCTTGAAGGAATGGGCTAGTTGATTCCAAAATTGATCATCTTCCAAAGTATCACAACACTTGGTTTGATTGTTGCGATTGAATAGAGGATTATTATTCTTAAATTTGAACTCCAATAAAACTATAGATGTCAATAGGAACCTTCTATTTGATAAACCAATAAGAGTATTATTATTAGCATGTTGTCATAACACTTAAGTAAGGGAAGATAAAATAGGTAGAAGACATTATTCAAACACTCATGAACTAAACAAGTGTTGGGAGAGTATATTTCACTCTCTAGAAAATCTATGGAGAGTGGAATTTAATTCCACTCTCCAAGACCCCTATTTAAGAGAAATAAAATAATATTCCCTATGTTTCCCATATAAAATAAAACTAAAATAACTATGTCCCATAACCAAGGCTATAATGAAATGTATGAAGTTTCAAAGTGGGTCAACCCCATCTTCCATCAAAAAACCCCATACATGCTTAGCAACAAAAAAAAAAGGGGGGGGGGGAGAATAAAAAATGAGACAAGTAGGAAAGATTCATATTATTATAACATAAACCTTGTTCTTTTATGTCAATATGAACTTTCCATTTTCTAAGGAGGGAGGGAGATCACATGATTTCCACCCACTCCTCCATTTCGTACACTCCAAGGCACCTATGATAGCCACCACCCTAGCCATCCTTCACATCCCATCACCTTGCATAACTTGTAGTCTCCACCACCTACCACCTTCTCCCTCTTCTTTTTTGTACTTTGTGTGACGAATTTGAGTGCATAGAAAGGGTGCACTTAACTATGTGGAAAACATATGAACCAAGTCGTATGTGTACTTTTAGGCCATGTTACCAAGTCTTTTGTTGGGGGGAGGAGCATGTTGTAGTGGGAGATTTGATTAGGTAGGTAGCATTAGTAGTAGCATAGATTAGCAATAAATTAGTAAGATATAAATTAGGGGTAATATTGTAAAGGTTAGCTAAGGACTAGTTAGAATAGCATATATTTTAATAAGGACATATCATACGGGTATGTTAGAAAATATTCATAGGTAAATTAGATTTCATGGATTAAATAGTAGTGGTGGAATAATTAGTGTTATTGATGCACTTAATAACCATGCTAGTATATAAAAGAATTTGGTTATTGCTAGATCTTTTAGTAAATAATAACTTCTTGTAAGAGTTCAATTAGATATGATAAAGAAAATGGGAAGTAAAAGGGGTCAAGTGGGTAGATAGGTTGGCGAATGTATAAAGTAAATTTGTATGTTGTAATTAGTGGTAAGGATATGTTACTTAGAATTTAGGATTATTTTTTAGATAGTTCAATTAGAGGTTACTATGTATAATAAATTGGTAGTTAGTGTAAGGCTAGTGAGATGGAATCTAGTAGCATGTAAGTGGTAAAGTAGCCAGTAGATGTATTTTGTAATTAGTATAATATAGAGGTATTAGTAAATATATTTATTAGGGATAATGTTATTAAGTATGAGAGGTTTAATATTTAGTAAGTTGGTAAGTTTAATAAGATAGGGGTTAGGGCCAATGATAGTTGTAAATATTTAGTAAATCAAAGAATAGAGTGATTATTTGTTTATCACCATGTCACGATCATTTAAGTCCAAATCTAAGATTGATATACCATATTATTGTACCATGTTTTAATATTGACATCCATGGTATTAGTATACTATTCAAAACCTATTATACACTCAGAATAATAGATATACATACATGCATTATTTAATTGAGCATCAAAGTTCACAAAACTATGCAGATGCAAAATGATATGTAAACATGAGAAGAAAATATGTATGAATTAACAACATGAGCACCTTGTAATTAGGTATTATATGATTTTTCCTAAGTTTATAAGTTGAATGCATGAACTCAACATGTAGTATAAAACAAAGTTATATAGAGGTTGGAGTCAAATGTGAGCATAGAATAGATCCTTGGATACTAGAGTTTCAAATGACATGAATCTTCTTACAATATCACCAACTAGAATTATAAATTAAATCAACTATGTCCTAAAGGTCAACAAATCCAAAGGATCCCTTTTAATTTAGCAATTAAAGTTGTATCACCCACATGAATGTAACTGTCCCCCGAAGAACCGAAGTAGGTGTATTCTAGAAGCCTAACATTCAGTAACTTTGTTGTAACATGCACATGTCATTACATATTCTCTTAAGCTTATCTTAAATAAATTTTTTTAAATAAAATAAGATTTTTTTGTGTTTTTGCCCTATAAATTTTGGGCATGACATCACTTATCAATATTAGCAGCATCTGCACAAGCAATCTCCTTTTGCTTCGCTCTTACTCTTATATATTTATGTTTACCCTTGTGCATCTCTAATCCACCTTTTCATTTGCATATATTTTATAAGTTCAACTCGATACATCTTTAGATAGGTAATTCTTTCTTTTCCATTTTTCATGATCATCGTAGATCTTAGGGTTTAAGATTTGGTTCATCAGGTTCATTGTATATATTCATCTTCCTTCTTTTCTAGAATATTCTCATCCATCAACTTAGATCATAGGTATCCTACCTAATCCTCTTGTTTAATCTAATGATCCAACTTATCAATCTTATCTTCAACATGGTCTTCATCTTGTTGAGTTGTGATTTTGGACAATGTTGAATGGCAGGGATCCTTGTGAATCCCTCTCTTGAAAATTTAATCGAGGATCAACTCCAAGGTTTCGAGTGGTCATCCAAACTTACTGTAATCCTCTTAATTGAACATAAATGTTTGTGTTCATGAGGAGGCCTTTTCTAGTTCCTTCTAACCAATTTTGGAAAATCTGTTTGACTTGTTGTTGTTTGAAAAAGTAACCACAAAAGAGACATATTTTTAGTTTTTTCTATTTTATAATGAATTTAATTTATCAATGCAACTATATGAATTCCTATTTAAACTAGACGTTAGAAATAGAAATAAAAAAAGATAGGGTAATGAGAAATTAAATAAAATAACTTGAAAGAGAAGCTCCTAATGGACATAATCCATGGTAACAACATGTCTAAGAATTAAATCATTGAAAAGATTGGGTAGGAAACCAATAAAATTAGGAATAGAGCTTCCTCAATTCTACTGATATAATCATCAATGGAAACTTATTATAAACTAAAATATATTTCATGTTTCATCAAATCACAATTCTATGGAAAGTGTTCCCATGCGAGACAAGATGTTATGCAAGAACAATAGGTGATCTATTCTCCAACTCAGTATGTCAATGAAATTTGTTAACATGAGGAAGAAAAAAGAACTAAAAGATCACACAATCATAACAAAACAATAAAAAACATTGGCTCCATTATTATTCATGAACATGAATTCACAAGAATAACACTTTCTGGAAAGAATAACTACACCTAGAATGAGAACACCAATAGCATATATTATTGCATCAAAATAATGGCTTGGAGTCATCCATGTATTTATAATAAAGCATCTCCTCCCTTTGTGTTAGGAGTGAGACTTCCAAAAATGAAAACTTATGCTAAATTTTTTTTTTTTTAAATCTAATTATATACAAACTAAGTCTCTAAATGGTTCTAAGTAGGTCTCATCCCCTATTTATATTCATTAATGGGTTCATGAACCTTTATATGACACAAAAGAATAAAAGAATGAGAATATAAGAAGAATGCAACTGCAAGATTATCTGGGGGTCTATGGAAACTTTAGAAAAAGAATCTTGGTCTTCTCTAGACATTTTTGGGAGTTGAACTATTGTCAAAATGTGCTTCTGATGCACAAAATTCTCTAAATTAGAATCTGGTAGTTAAATGCCAGTGCACTACTTCTTACTCAAACTATCGATGCACCTCTTTGAAATGTGCTCTTGTGCACCTTGGTGATAGATTCCCAAAAATCCAAAATACTTCTCAATGTTAAAACTGAATTTCCAACTTTAGGATTTTCTTCCCCTTTATACGAAAATGATGTCTGGATGTTTATTCTTAAATTTCTCTATGATCTTAGCCACTAGGCTAGCTTCAAGAAAATCCAAAGCTCCATATTTATCCTTTACTGATTTCCAATAATTACTAACTTCAATCCAATTTTCCACAAAATCCTCAAGCTTTGTGTCTAGTTCCAACAATACATCTTCAGTCTTGAATGCTTATCTTATGTCTCCATCTAACAAAGAATCTTTGAATGTTTCTTGGAATTATTGGACCATTGATTGTATTGCAATAAGCTTATTCTTAGGCTCATCTTCAAATATCTCTAGGAAAGTGAAATTGCAGTACCTTTTGGCTTCCAAATATTTCTCTTGAGTCTAATCCTTAAGCAATCAATCCTTCCATAATCTTACCCCCTATTGATATCTTCTCAATCTAGTCATTGAGTTTTCTTAGCTCCTCGGCAGTATCTACTTCCATCAACATATGATACCTTGGACCCTTTATTGATTTTAAAGCTTATAGATCTTTAGCCCAGGTATGTACTTCATCCATTATCCCAAACTCTTGGTTCACTATGGAAACCAACTTGTCAGCATTTGACTAGATGTGGTGCAACATATTCAAATTACTCTCTATTATCTGCACTCGCTTCTCCTTAAAATTTTCACACCATTACTAACATGCTTCCAAAAATGGATCTAAGTAGGTTATTCCTATGCTTTTCATCTCTAATGTTTCTACCAGATAAATCTCTAGATTTTCTAGGTTGATAGGGACCACAACTTCATTCAAATAGCATCCTAATAGCTCATTTTGCTTCCATACCATTATCAACTCTTACTCATCTCATTCCATTTGACTGAATACCTCTTTCATACCTATAGTGATCATCACTTTGGTTGTATCTATTGTGGGTCTTCTAAACATGACCTCCTTGATTTGGTAGTCCTTA